>JAWNLS010000946.1:600000-1190000 GCA_035042185.1 Drosophila kambysellisi | reverse complement strand
ACAAATCTGAACCAGTTGTGAGAAATTCAATTAAAAAAGTAAATCCAAAAAACTTAAGAATATTTCATTATTTATATTTTTTAACAAAACACAATTAAACAACAAAAAAAAAACAAATTTTACCTGGCAAAAATTAATCTTTTCAGCCAAACTTAAAAACTTGTATATTTTTACTGTTTCGGAAAACGAATTGGTAAAAAATACAACTTGAAAAATATAAATATTTCGATTTTCATGAAATACATTTTGAAAATTAAAATAAAAGTCCGAAACCAAACTTAAGAATTTAGGATTATTTTTATATATTTTTCGAGAAACACACTCCTAAAAGGGAAACTTATTAAAAACAGAAACGTTTCGAAAACTTCATTTAGAAATGAGACAAAACTAAAAAAAAATAATCTTTTATAATAATGTCTGCAGGGCATTACGTTTTTTCTCTGAGTGTACTTGCAACAGTATGTGTGCCATAGTTGGATTCCATTTAAGCAAACCAATTCTGATTACAAAATTATCAAAACTAAATTGAAAGATTAATTTCAGTCATGTTGACTGGCAGTGAAATCCAACTATTACTTGATTTACGATTAGTATTATTTATTATTATTTTATATTTGTTGTTTACCCTTAAATTATCTGTGTGTTTCGTTTCGTTGTGAAGTAATAATGTTTACATCTAAATTTATGTTTGTCATTGTTGTTGTTGTTTTTACAGAAAACTTGCTTAAAAAGTACCAAACTTAAAAAATAAGCAATACAAACAAGTACAAAAAGCAAAAGAAGCGCAAGCGAAACGAGTTTTTGCATCGAATCTGACAAAAAAAATATTACAAAAAATAAAAAATAAATAAAAAGTGAAATCTCAAATCAAAATCAAAATCGAAATCGAAATCGAAAGAATCAGCGTGAAACCCTCGTGCTAAAAAACGAATGAGTTTCAATAATTCGCTGTGTGTGGAAGCTAAATTTGCGTACTACTGACATCATCAGTGAAGGTACCGACAATTTCAAATAGCCACTCTCTGCCTCTACCTTTCAACTACTATGTACTGCTACCTACTACTACTACTACTACTAATACTACTACTACTAATTATGTACTTACTCATGTACTTACATATGTACTTGCTACAGAGCGTTCTGCAAACACTTTCAACTTGCTATTCCCCTTTCCCACTGCAAGCTGTTACTAAAACATACTTTATGTATATAGTTAACTACTTAATCTAGTTTTTTTTTAAGCACTCTCTGCTTTTCTTCAAACTCTTTTTTAATGCATTCCTATTATTATTAATGTTTTTTGTGTTTAAATGCTACAATTAATTATGTCCCTTTTGCCGTAATGCCAATGAACCCAGATACAAAAAAAATCAAACCCATAAAAATATTAAATAAATGCATCGCTTAAAACAAAATATTTAATTGCTCGTTTTTAACGCTTACTGTGTCCTCTGCGTCCACCCCGCGTAAATTTCAATAGTTATACACTCAACAAAATAATCGACATCAAAATTTAGAAAATCGTCTGTAAAAAATAAAGTATTCTGGTTTTTATATTTAAATACACAAAAAGAGTCTAACATACTTTCCACAAATATTTTCTTTCATTAAGAAATATACAGAAATGTGCAAAATATTAATTGAAATAAATATTATTAAAAAATTAATTAAAGTTCACATCAAATAATATTTGAATGTATATTAATAATGACAAAAGTAAAACCCAATCATACTAAAAATAAAAATTAATTATTATGAATTATTAAAGTTGCACAACCAATAATGTGAATTTATTTATATTTATTTATAATTTATTAATTAGACAAGATTATTCAAATTGAGTTCTTAATGATAGAAATAAACACCGCTAAATTGATAATATAATAAAGTCTATTAATCATTACAGAAAACTCGTAAAATTGAATGCAAATAATAATTAGTAGCACAACAATTTAAGATAGTGTAAGAGGAATTATTAAATTAATTTACGTAACAGTATTTAGTAACGAGATCCATACTGGAATTAAGAAAAGAAAATCCCTGATTTTTAGAAATATAATTTCATGATATGCTGGCCAAACGTATGTTGATTTTCTAAATAACAATATATATTAATTAAATCTAAGATCAGTGACATTAATATTACACTGGCATGTTTATTAATTATTAGATAACTTGATTTAATTTCAGCCCAATTTTAATTGTTGGCCTATCAAAATTAACCGTTTCGAAATTGCTTTTGTTAGCAAATCAAAAAAAAAAAAAAAGAAAGAAAGAAATAAACTGATGAATCTTTTTATAGAATTGTTTCCATTGTGAACACGTGACCTTTGGCACCATGTCCAAAATAACTCTTAATAATAACAGCTTTTAACAATGCTCCTATTGTGGTCTCTCAAAAATCCGGTTTTATTTGCCTAATTATACAAATACCACGAATCGTTATAAAATGACAGGGCAAATTTGTTTGCCAAAAATGTTCACCTCTCATTTATTTGATTACCACTTTTGAAAGACAAGTGAGTCAAAAATGGGACCCTCCACTTATTGGGGTACAGATTGAAAATTGAGTGGCATGTTTGCATTGTTTTCCATTTTCATTTTTAATTTAATTTGCTTTTCCCAGTTTGCATCCACAATTTCATAATATTGCACATAGCAAATCAATTAGGTGAACAATTGTTTAAAAACAACGTGGGGCACAGTTTCCCCTCACAAATGTGGCAAAGTTCAAGATGTACATATATACATATATATATATAAATTGTGTACAGTTTTGTATACATATATTTGCTATAATTAGAGCACATCAATTTGTTATAGGCTCTCCGTGAGATTCATTAAAGGCACATCCATAAAACTGGGCTACCTTACACACATCTGTTCAGTTGGCTATATTTGGAGCAAGGAAATCTGTTAACAATTTAAGTAAAGCGAGATTTAAGTAAAAATCATTGTTGATGATTTAAGTAAAAATTCATTTTGATTATAAACTTATTTACTCAATTTTTAGAATTTATACATTTATATTCCATATCTGCATATTTTTATAATATTTGCAAATTAGGAACAGGAAACATAGATTTAGTTAAGCAAAACGTAGCTTCAACTGAGTTCAGGGTATCTCCAGGTCGAGCTGCCTTGGGTAAAGCAATCTAATTCGTTTTTCTTAGTGTATTTTTCTAATTATATGAAATAAATAATATTTTTGTATATGCACACAGAAAAAAAAATATTTTAAAAATAAAATTTGCTCTCGTAAGGAAACCTTTCGGATGGGTCAAATTTTATCTTAAAATTTAAGCAAAATTATTTTCAAAATGTTTAGAAAAATCTAACCTAGAACTAAGAACAAAAATATCTTAATAAGAAGCTAACGTATGTCGACTTCCAGTGATATATTTTTTTTTTTGAGTGTATTGTATATTGTATATAATTAACCGACTCGGCGCTGGGGAAATTGATATAATTTCGATAAACGAAATGGAATGCAACCGCAACCACATCGACGACCGGCGCAATTACGTTTTTTCGAATTTACGCTTAATGCTTTCAATTGGCTTTTGAATTAATAATTGAGTCGCATCGCATTTAAGAGCGGCTCCCTCACTTCCCAGACTGAAAATCTCTCAGACACATGGACAGACAACGAGCCTGTCTGACTGCATTCCCCCCCACACACACACATCAAGCCCGATTTGCCTGAGGATTGCAGCACGTGTCCGCTCACTCGGCGTGAAGGGGGCTACTTGAGGGTCGTTGAGGTCCAATGCGCCAAAAGTTGACATTGGCATTTTGGAGCAGGTCGCAGTGAATACAATTATTATGTGGCAAGGTTGTGCCACAAATTGTTTATGTTTGCTTGCTAAGCCCATACGGGAGTTATTTGGTTAGTTGGTTGCTTTGCTCTTGATCCGGTTGCCGCAGGGCAACATTCACGAATACATTTTGTCCGCAGCACTTGACAGGCGGCAAGATACGAAAGACGAGTGCCCAAATGTCCCAAATTCAAACAATAAAAAAAAAACGAAGAAAGAAAACAAACATATAAAAAAGACTGAAGTAAGAATGTTGTAGTCGATACGAGATACCCTGCGTCCAGCTGTTAAATATGTATATATATATATGTATATATTTATTATGCTAGTTTTAGTCTAAATGCATTAAATAAAATTATTTATGTTTAACTAAGCAGCTCATGTATTTAACTAAATTAATTTGCTTGCGAAAAAAAAATAAAATTAATTTTATATAATGAAAATTACTTTTCTATTTTGTTCATATAAACGAATAGACAAACATGGGTTTTGCACAACTCCAACATAGCCATTTTTACCCATTTCTAGTGGGTATGAAATAAAAAGCTTTTGTGTGTGTCTGTGTGTGTGTGTGTGTGTGTGTGTGTGTGTCTGTGTGTGTATCTGGCAGTATTCCAAATGCGCCGTCATTTCGCTAATTACTTTTTGAAAATGCTCAAAATTCAAATTTAAAATTGCAAATTCAAAAACAAATAATTGCATTTGGTGTTTGCTTTGGTGTGTTTATTGGCGTGCATCTCATCAATTCACTTAATTGAGTGAAATTGATATTAGTTTGCTCAACAGTTCGATTTTTGCACTCTAGTTGCAACACACACACACAAACACACACACACACATACAAATGCTAATAAAATATTTGCATTGCCGCATCAAAGAAAAATCAAAAAAAAATCAGAAAAAAATCAGAAAAAATGAGAAAAAAACGTGCTTTAAATTTGTTCAGATTCGCTTTGCGTGCTAAACGAGTTTTGATTGCGACTGGAGCGGAGCAGGGGAACTCATCGCACCAGAAACTGCTGCTGGCTGCTCTTCCCTCAAGTTTGTGCCCCACAATTTGTGTAAACATTGACACGGAATCCATTGAATTGTTTTTCTTTTGTTCGAATTTAGAAATATGCACACCATGCATTTCTGTGTACAGATCTATAAATGTACACATCTTTATTTAATAATGTTTCCTGGTCACATTTACTTTTACATTTTACAGCATGGTTTCTTCCCACTGTGCACAGTGGGTTTGGCTCAATTTGCATTCGTTCCTTGGCAAAGTAAAGTTGTTTTGTTTTTCAAGAACAAACGAGATAAGAATGCAATTTAATTAAAAGAAATTGGAGAATATATATCTGAGAGCTCGAGGCAAACATTGATGAGTAGTTACTACTGAGAAGTAGTTATAATAAAAATAAAATATGGAATATTAAATGAAGCAATTACGCAAATGCGATAAAATTGTAGACACAATAGTTGACCCTTAAAAAAAGAACACTGAAATATTCAAATAATGTAAGGTTTCAAATTACCCAGTATTTTAATTGCCAACTTTCGTGTTTAACGAACTATGTTCATTAATTTTCTTGAGAATATTGAATGATTTAAATTATCGACAATAGTTTTTGAATCACTTGCCTTTTGCGAATAAATTATATATCTTACCCTTTCTGATCGATAGAGGAGTAGGTAGTATATAAATATATAAAAGTATATTCCAGGCTGTAATCGGGTTTTGGCAAAGGGTCGAATTTTGTTAAGGGAGAATTGTAATCAAATCGTAACCGTGGGGATGCCAGCTCCCCTCTGCTCCCTTCCGGCGTACCCCTTCTATGTATACATTATATATATACATATATATATACGAATGAATGTTATGCACAATCTGTCGCTGCTGTCTTATCTTATCAGTAGCTATTATGAAAATTTGATTTAGAGCACCTTCCGTTCACATTCGATTTGGGGGCATGGGATCATTATACAGGGGTTGCGGAGGTTGGCAAATGCTACACTCGGAAAAGCAATCCCCTGAAATTTAGAATATCTCTAAAATGAAAATTAATCTGAAAACTAAAAAGATGTTCTTGTTTTTTTTTAATTAATTTCTATATATAAGAAAAACTTTTTAAAAAAGAAATTGTTTACAAATATTTTCTATTATTAATAAATATATTTTTTTTTCTAAATTAAGAACTGTAAAATATTAATTGTTTGAATTTGTAAACAGTTTAAAATGTTTGTATATGTGAAATCTTAAAATACTAATTATTTAAATAAGAAAAGGTAATCTAAGAATTCGTTATACAATTTTAAAAAACACCATAAAATTTAGAAAACATTTAGAAAAGTTGCTTTTTTTCAAGAAAAAAAAATACCCTGTTAGATATATAATTTCTTTATAATACTGATGTCGATTTTCTAAATATGATACCGATTTTCTTTTTATCTGAGTGTATATATGTATATACGATATGTGCTCAATGTGCAATGTGTTTGCTTATATGTATATATGAGGATATATCGCTGTATCTGTAGCTGAATAGATATATATTTTTTTATCCAAGTGCTATGCGTGTTTTTCTAAACATTAATTTAGTTCAATTTCTCGCGCGATCAAAAGCAGATGAGCATGTTGTGCTGGATGCTATAAATTGTACCATATGTATATATATATATATATAGATATATACGCCCAATCTATGATGAACTCACTGTATATAGCTTGGACCTCAAGCCACTCTCTTTGCACAAACCGTCTCCCCCGACCCCACCCAACCCCCTGACCAGAGGCACACAGTTGCATAATCAATATTAATAATTAACAAAAGTTCTTTTGTTTATTTGTTTTGCATATATAAATATATATATATATATATATATTTTTTTTTTTTTTGATTGTTTCCTGCTCACTTTAGCGTGGCATCGCTCTTTGTGTCCCGTCTATAACCCCCAATCCCACCAAACCAACAAACACACAACCTTTTTTCCATCCGCTGCACATTTTGTTTGCCAATTTGTTTCTGTCGAAATAGATAAATTTGTGTGTGTTGGCGGCATTTATCGCCATTCCATCTGTATCATTTACCCGGTTCTCATTTTTGTGTGCCTCTTGTAGCGCCAGTCGAGACAACTTGTATCCAGACGATCAGCACCAGCGTCACTCGCACTCCCATCAGCACCTGGTGCGCCAGTCTCTGATCAGCCTTAGCTACGGCCAGCCCGGATCGAGTTCCGTAACACCTGCGTCCGGTCCAACTGGCCCGATAGCCGTACACTCACATTCATCGGCATCGGCCTCTGTGCGCAACAGTCCGAGTCCGAGCAGCGGCAGCGTTGGAGTCATCGCACTTGGTGCCGTTCGCAGTCGTCGTGGCGAGGCGGCGGATCGTGAAAGAGATCGTGATCGGGATCGAGAACGGGACGGTGACGGTGACAGCGTATCGCTGCTGAGATCGGGTCTGGATGAGCAGCGTTCGCAGCGACAGCGCAGCAGCAGCACTCGTCTATCCAGCGGCATCTCCAAGCAAAACTCCTGCGACAGTCGGAGCAGCGGCCTACGCATCCTCGATCCGGCGCCCTCGCACAGCTACAGTCACAGTCACAGTCCCGTTAGCTGCGGCACCGAGCAGAGCGTGAGCAGCACTGGCGGCCAGTCGGCACTCTACGATGCCTGTCACGAATACACGCGAAGCTTGAGTGCAGCCCCCACAACGGAACCCACTGGCGGAGCAGCTGCATTAACTGGACACGCAGCAGCAGCAGCAGCAGGAGGAGCACGAGGCGGAGGAGGAGGTGGAAGTGGGCTACTGAAAAGCCACTACAGCGATCAACAGCTATCGGAGCCGCACTTTACCAATCTCAATCTCAATCTCAATTTGAGCAGCGATTACGATACGGGCAGCGACAAGCAGCAGCTGGTGAATCAGACGTACATCTTCAAGTGCATCGCGAACAGTCCATCGTTTCTGCGCACCAACAAGATCAAGGAGCAGTCGAAGAAGCTGCGCAATCTGTCGCTAAAGACGCGCACCGCCAAAAAGAAGGGTCAAATAATATCGAAATCGAACGCCGTATCGGATAATTCGCTGCATCCGGGCGATAAGTATCTCAATTTGTATCTGGTGGAGAAGAAGCATTCGCTGCAGTCACAAATCGCACCCACATCGAACACATCCGTGGCAGCCAGTTGCTCGACATCATCGTCAGCGGCACGTCAGCAACAGTTGCCGGCATTGTCGGCGGTTGCCGCCCGGCAACAGCAGCTGCTGCTTAACGGTTCGCTGAAGAGCAGCAGTAGCAGTGATAATCGACAGACGAAGACATTGCCCGCTTATCAGGAGTATCGTTGTGGGAGCAGCAGCAGCAACACCATACCCACAACGGGCAAGAGTCCGCCGGTGCCGCATTCGCTGGCGGCGAAAATAAGCGGCAAGAACTGCAACAATCTGCTGCAAAACGCCGGCGGCAATCAGCTCAGCCTGAGCAGCAACTCATGCCACAAGCTACATGCGCACAGTCAATACGCCCAACAGCAGCAGCATCAACAGCATCTGGCCTCATCGCCCAAGAGCTCCGTGTCGAGCAACGGCCATTTGAACAAATACTGTTTAACGGATCTCACGCGTCGCAAGGCTGAATTCAATCGACAGCTGAGCGCACCCACAGATTATACGCGTCACTCGTCGAGCAACGGATCACAGCAGGAGGGCTCCGAGCCGGCCAATGAGACCGGTGTGGGTGTGGGTGAGTCCACAATAACAGTTGCCAGCGCTGGCGTTCTCGGACACCGGACACCACACGGACCCGGTCAGGCATCAACGGCACCGGCCACCCTCAAATCGCTGCAACTCCACAATTTTGGTGTGCATCATCCGACGCCGAGGCCCACGTCCACATCGTGCACCAATAGCTTCAATCGGCGCCACATACGCAGACACAAGAGCAAACTTAGCGAACGGTGAGTGAGTTTTTTTGTATACCCTACATTTATAAAGTATTTATATTATTGATCAGTATATCGGTTTAGTATATATCCCATCTGCATGCTGTTAAAAGGTCAGAGATAACCAGGATAAGACCATTTTAGGACATAATTCTGTCATAGGAACAATCTCTCGAAAGATGAGTTGTATTTTCAAATTTTCCCCACAAGAGGCAACATTCTGAACATTCAACATTCGTAAAGTATGTTGTGAATGTTGGGAATTCGCAACGAGTATTTTGTGCGATGATTTATCAAATTTCGTATCAATCTTATGAATAATGAATAATAATTATCAAAAAAAATGTTTGACAGAGTGGAGAACAGGCTATTGACACAGCTGATATCTAAATTTGTTGTGCGGAGTTCGAAATATTATGTTTTTAACGTCATAATTTGTCACCACTTCAAACTGCAATAAAATTACACAAATGTGGAATATTCAGTACAAACTCAGACATCAAACTGGAAACATGTTCAGTAAATAAAATTTGTTTATAAATATACCAAAATAAACGTAATTAAAACTCCGACAAGAAAGGTATAATAATCTTTGGCGTGTCTAATTCAATATTTCCTGGTTTTTTTTTCTTTTATATTTATTTTACTATTTCTTCTATACTATTGTTATCATAAGCATTATTAACCAGTTGCCAGACTTAAATACCCCAATCGAATTATGCATTCAAAGCGTTTTCAGGTTGTCGCCGTCGTCATTCGATTTCTGTGTTACCGGTTTTTTTTTTGTTAGCTTATCAAGGCTCATTTGCATAATTGCCATCAGCATCGTCTGGCTCCGAGTCTGAGGTCTGAGTCTGGGAATTACTCTGGGACAGGGACTGGCCGCGTAATGAGCTTCTGAAGCGCGAACAGTGAACTTCATTCGGTCGTCCGTTGAGCTCTTCGAATAAAAATAAACATGTTGCCAACGCGCAGGATCAGTTAAACAAGTGCTACAATCAATCAATTAATCAATAAATCCTTTTGTGCTCTAGAGCACTGTTTAAACTTTAAACAACTAACTAAATAAAGTAACAATAAAAAGTGTGTTAATGCGATATTTGAACCGCAAAAGCGGAGTTTTCTTTCGTACGTACCTAAAATAATAACTTTAGCTATACTTTAATCAATCGTTTTATATACTTAAAACATTTCCAATGACTTAATCAAGTTTAAGGTAGTATCAATTTTAAAAGCGCTTCATTTGTGCTTAAACAATCAATCAATCAAACCGTTCAATCAGTGAATTCATTCGCCACAGAAAACTTTATTAAATAACTGAAGAAACTAGTTGAAATAAAACTACAGTCAATTCGCAGGCTCAATCAATATCAGCAGCATCAGTCAATTAGTTAATCGCCTAATCAATCGTTTGCTCAATCATTCGCTTCAAGCAAAGTGTAACAGTGTTAGTGTAACCGTGAAAGTGGAGTGGGGATTTTTTGTGTTCTCAGTTGTTGTTTAGAATGCGGTTGATTGTGATAGTGACACGGAAAACTCTCGCCATTATCATAATGATTTGGCGTGACAGTCGTCGGATCGTAAATCTATAATTGATTGCACTAGATTGTTTACCTGAGGCAACAGTCTCGTATTTCTCTGCCAGGGGCACCCCGTCTCTATATATTCTATCGTTGCTGCTCATTTGCATAAAATCTAGAGGTAGTTTATTTTACTGTTGTGTTGTTTTCTTTTTTTCGTGTTTATATTTTGAAGAATATCAACAAATTACAGTCGACCCACAATTTGTGAGGCGCTGCTGCTAGTCGCAAAATCAATTAAAAAGCAACGCAACACACAACAAATATTGCTTTATTTATTTATTTATTGTGCAACAGCAGCGCGAATGCCTCAGAACAGGTTATAATGCCGACCCAGCAACAGCCCCATCAGCTCTGAGCAATAAATAAGTTATAGCGGACAAAAACAATAATAACGAAAAGAAAACTAAAATGATCGCTGTAGATTGTAATGAAAATGAAAAAAAAAAACCGTTTGGTGTCAGATGATCAATTATTTAATTACGCGCCAAATTCCCTTTTCGGTATTCGGAAACAGAGCTTCGTTTCGGCATCGATTGCCGCAAATTGAAAGTCGAGGTGACGCCTGCAAGTAAACAAACAAACAAATAAACAAACATTGAAATAAATCGGCAACAACCAGCTATAAAAAAAAACTAAACAAAACAAAACAAACCGACTGCTGGAGGACGACGCCAAAATAAACGAATAACGAATAGAACACATTCCAACTCGGAGCAGCGTTCGTTATTCGTTCGCGATTCGAATCGAGATTCATTCGGATTCGGATTCCGATATTCGGAGTGTTTGCCGGCTGTTTTGCTCGTGGCACATTTCTGTTGTCGGCGATACTTAGTTGTGCTCGGTTATCGCGCTTGTAACAACTTTAAAATATAAATTACGGTCTATAGAGAACAAAGTACATACACATCGATAAATAAATAAACATTTATTTATACATGCATAACGATAACATTAAGTTTCGGTCGTCAAATTAGAGAAAACAGATGTTTGACCACGTTTCAAGTTTCAAACAGCAACAAATCAACACAAACCACAATTAAAAACGTAATCAAAAACTGTAACTGAAACTGTGATGTTCATCAACAGAACATAACAAACTAGACTATGTGTGTGATTTACTGTTACCCGATATTTGGTTTATTTGGTTATTAATCTCGCTGTGTCGTTTTTTGTGGTTTGTTTTTGTGCGCGATTTGCCAAGGAACAAATAAAGCGACATAATACAATATGAACGAGCTGAATATTAATAATAATACTAATAATATTTGTAATAAAATTCATTAGTGCTAATGTGAACGAATTAATTAAATTAAATCAGCTTCATCAGGCTTAATTAAAACGAAGCTTTCCCATTTAAAAATAAAAAACGACACTCAATTGAGTGTGAACATTGTGGAACACTGAATAGTGAACAGATCGGCCAAAAAGAAGAAAGAAAGAAAGAAAATAAATAAATTATAACAGTACTTTGTGCTGTGCACGCGTTTGCCTTACCAAACAATAGAACATCCATCAGCAGACACATCAAGAGAGAGAGTGAGAAAGAGAGAGGGAGAGACGAATTGAGTGGGAGAGAGAGCAGACCACGCGATTTCGTGTGCCAATAGGGCAGCATTTCCGCAACGCGACCTCAGAGACGGTTGTCGTATCAGCGGAAAGACCTTGACAATCACCGAATACAAGGTGAGAGAGACAGAGACGGAGAGAGAGGAAGAGAGAGTGAGATCTGGATGCTGTAAGCTTCCACTTTATGCGTGTGCAACAATTAAGCGAATAATTACAAGCAACACATAAAAACTGAACTGAACCTAAACGCATACTTTCACTCGATTGCCTTAGCGGTGTACTTGTAATATACATTCATACATACATACTATTTATGTATCGTCAATATTTTTATGCATACATTTATTTGTTGTTGTTGTTATTGTTATTGTTATTATTATTTACAGCCTGCTGAACGGCGATAGCGAAGAATCAGTACGCTGCTCGTATTGCTCCGTATTGAATGTGAATGAGAACGACTTGCGCATTTCATTTGAGAACACCTGCACCGACTCGCTGGTCACCGCTTTCGATGATGAGGCACTGCTGATATGCGACCAAGGAACCGAAATGGCAAGAGCAAAGGTTTTATTTATACATGTAGCACAGGACGTTTCCCCCAACGTTCATATTCGCAAAAAAAAAAAATTATAAATACATTTAGACTAGCCATTTTTTATTATTTACATAAAACAATTTTGCTGACTAACTAACTTACTGTGCCAGGAATTAATAAAAAATATTAATAATTTTATTCAGAAGGTCATGCTTACGACGTAAATGAGAACTAGATTTTTAAAAAACCAGACACGGAAATAGAAAAATATCTTTGGGGAATTTTTTTATTAAATATATTTATAATTTTTTTTCGTTCAAGATTATGTTGGTCATTCATTTGGGAATAACCTACAAGCCACCTAATGGCAAGTCGAAAATGGTTTTTATCTCAAACATTTGAATTGATAAAAATTCCCCCATTGGAGACAAACTCTTAAGATATACAAATAACTTCAGTTATCCCCAATAATGACAATTCGTCTAGGCAAATTACTCATACGATATAATTAATCCCAAGACACAGACATTAAATCCGTTTTTTCATAGATTTGGGCCGAGATGTAACTGCAGTGAATCACAATGACAACTAATTTATTTGGATGGCTTACTTTTTGTTTTGACTGCTATTTTGCAGGTACACTTTGATGATGTGTCGTTGTACGGCACTCCGAAAGAGGAGCCAATGCCCAACATACCAATAGTCTCGGAAAAAGTCTCGGCGAATTTCCTAAAAAGTCAATTGCAATCATGGTTCCAGCCGACAGACAATCGTCTGGCCATGAAATTATTTGGCAGCCGGAAGGCTTTGGTCAAAGAACGCATACGTCAGAAAACTTCCGGGCATTGGGTTATACACCCGTGCAGTTCATTCAGGTAATTAAAACCTATTTTATTTTTGTTGCATTGCAGAATATACATATTGTTGATTTTGTTGCAGGTTTTACTGGGACCTTTGCATGCTTTTATTATTAGTAGCAAATCTTATTATCCTGCCAGTCGCAATATCATTCTTCAACGATGATCTAAGCACACGATGGATTGCCTTCAACTGCCTAAGTGATACTATTTTTTTAATAGATATTGTAGTCAATTTTAGAACAGGTAATGTGCACAGTTAATAACCACAGTTAATAACACATCACAGTATAAGGGCTGTAGTTAATTAATTTGTAATTTGTTTGACTAATCTATTTGCATTTTGCAGGAATTATGCAACAAGACAACGCTGAACAAGTAATATTGGATCCAAAGCTTATAGCTAAACACTATTTAAGAACCTGGTTTTTTCTCGATTTGATTTCGTCGATACCATTAGATTATATATTTTTAATTTTCAATCAAGTAAGTTATTTGTGTTTTAAGAAACAGTACGCAACATTTTGATTAAGATTATGAAATTGCAGGATTTCTCTGATTCTTTTCAAATATTGCATGCCGGACGCGCCCTGCGCATCCTTCGTCTAGCTAAATTACTATCCTTAGTTCGCCTGCTGCGCCTGTCCCGCCTCGTGCGCTACGTATCGCAATGGGAGGAGGTCTATGTAAGTACGCGATCCAATTTTGGCAACACTTTAACTCTTTATTTGCATAACGCACATATATATATATCTATATATATATTTCTTAGAATTCAAAATATATATATATATATATGTGTGTGTATATATTTGTTTTGGTAACGTATACTTAATATTTGAATATTGAATTTCGATTTCGTCCATAATGTGTTTCAGTTTTCAGTTTGAAATTTGTTGTTTTTTTTTCGTTTTTTTTTTTATCGAATCAGTTATGATTTTTGCAACAAATTTTCTGACCTTAAGCTCAACGTATATAAATTCATTACTGCAATACATTCCACACAAAAGTTCAACAACAACAACAACAACATATTTAGGTTTGGATTTTAGGGCTTAGTACAGTCGGTAGTCAGTGGTCAGAGTTGTCTATATAGTCCAAAGTGCTCACTCTTCTCTATGTTGTTTTCTTTTGCGACTAAATAATATATTTTAAATGGCGCGCAAAGTGTTCAAACTAAACAATTATCATTTGTAACATAAATGAATAGAAATACTCGGTGTTTTCATTGTGCTATTATTTTGTTTTTTTTTTTTTTTAATATACCTAAGTATATTTATATGTATGTGTACCGATATGAGTATAAAATTCCCCAAAAACGCTGTACAAAATAAAGCCCAAAAAAAAGTTGTGTAAATTTTACATACAGTAATATTTGTTTTTAAACTTGTGTTGCGTTGCGCTCCAAGCCCAAGTCCAAGTCCAAGTCCAAGTCCAACTCCTAATGCCTCTCTCAAGCTGACCAAAGCTATGAAACAACAAAAAATAACAACAACAACAACACCTCACCGCCAACAACAACAATAAACAACAACAACCACCACTCAACATTTTCACCATGTCGCGCTCTGCTTGATCCTTCGCTCTATCGCGGGGGGTGGGATAAATAATTTTGTTTGGTTGCTTACCTTTTCACAATTATTGTGTTGGTCAATTCTTTGTTTAAATTAATTCTTAATTTAAATTTCTCGCTGACTTATGAAGCACACCAGAAACCAAAATTCTTCATTGCACCATGTACAAAACAAAAAATTTAAATCTTTGAAGACTCTTCTTCCGAGTCAAAGTAACCACAAACTGAGAAACATTTTAAAATATTTTCAAGTGTTGAAAATGCTTTTTCTCCACAAAAAAAAAACAAACACTTTTTTATGCAATGTCACCCAAAAAAAAAAATAAAAGTACAACAGAAACTTCAACTTACATTGCCTAACTTGGACTTTTTATAATTATTTTTTTCATATGTATTTTGTTTTAAAACTGTTCAACTTTATACAAACCAAGTATATATGTATAATATAAGTATGGTTGATATTCTCGCCCGCATAAACAAATACAAATTTGCTTATCAAAATCAGATTAAGTTACAACAAAAAAACCACAAATATTTAAGTTAACAACCAAAAAAAAAAAAACAAAAAAACATCTTAGCAAAATCAGGGGCCTAAAATACCTGTGTATATATATGGTTTTAGATTCTGCAGAATCTACAGAAAAAAAGTGCTGATCGCAGAGGGAGAATGAACAGAAAAGACAAAGATGGCTTGACAAAAAGCAACCTAATTCTCAAGGTAACAACCAAACAATCAAAAACATCTTTAAAATTACTTAAAAAATAAAAATCAACACTATCAAAAAAAAAAAAAAAAAAAAAAAAAAATATGAGAAGACATAAAACAAATTTCAATTTTTGATATACAAAAACAAAAAGCCTTGATTGATTGACATTATATAATTATGTATTAATTGGTGCAACATAACTCACATTTGAGATATGCTTGAACCAACATTGAGTTTTAGTGCATATTTCGTTCGTTCGTTCGTTCGTTCGATTGTTCGTTGATCATGTTTGCTTGATTTTAATGTTCGTTCGTACATTCTGTAAATTTTCTAAGTCTGCCTTTTAATATACATATTGATTGATTGATTGATTGATTGATTGATTGATAGATAAATAAGTACATACATTATTATTATTGATTTAACGCATCAAACAAATCGCCTGACAGATTTCAAGTAAATTGTAAATTGTAAAGCAAATGTCGCGCTATTTAATCATTAATGTATCCCAACTTCGGTAAAATCGAAGCTTGTTTTTATGCACTTCACAATGTGTGGTTTTCGTGGTCAAATTCAAGAAACATAAATAAATATATATTTTGTCTGCTTGAAGCAATCGAAGTTTGCAAACTGCAAAACGGATACTTTTAGTTTAGTTAGTTGTAGTTTTGAATTCGACTTCACGTATCTCGAGCATGTCCTAAACTGAATAACTATCTATTTAGTGAAAGATTAGTTCTAGTTTTAGTTTATTTTCCCCACTTTTGTTCTATTTCCTAATCTACTGATAGTAAACTGTATATATGTTTACAAAACAAACGCCTGTGAATTGCATCTAGACATAATCCTTAGTTATTTCGATTTAACGCGAATTCAAATGATGAAAAACCGTCAAAACAGTTTTTTATACTAGCTGGCTAAATGCTTTTTGCTTCAGCACAATGGCAAATATAACTTGTGATAAGCACGTACATGAAATATGGTGTGCCAGTAAAAGATATATAAGAACAATATATTGTAGTCGGTTGACGAATTGTATATAACGCAGCAACAACAACAACGTCACCGCTCCCGCCCTCTACGATGTATAGTAAATGCCACAAAAAAAAAAAACACAAAAAAAAAAAAAATATTGCTAAAGCTGACATTGCTTTTGGCTAAGCTTTTTTTGTTTTTGTTGGCCAAAATGCTGCACCCACTCAGCTCACAATACACACAAATACAATTAACTCGTTTGGCACTTCTGCGTTTAATGCTAATTGAAAACTACTGTTGAACAACGAACACGAACATGAACACGGTACACTCCGAAATAAATAGTCCTCAAATTTAGAAAATCGCCCTCAAATCTAGCAACTTTCCCTTGTTTTTAGAAATAATTTTAAAAAAGGTCTTAATATTAAATACGACTTTTTTGGTATTTAAAAAAAATACATTTTAAAAAGAAGATAAATAAACAATTATTATAGGAACTACAAAAAAAAAATTGTAATTTTTTTTTTTTTAATTTTTCAGAAATAAATTTCTGAATAATAGACAATATTTCTTAAAATTATATGTATAAATAAATAATACATTTTATAAATTAAAAACAATTGAAAGTGATCTAAAATATCTTAAAATCTTAAAATTCTAATGTCTATTAGAGCTCTACATACATAAATAATAAAAGCACACACTGGCAATTTGACTATATCCTAAATTTTAGAAGACAAGTAAAGTTATGGGTTTTACAAATATATTTTCTAAATAATAAAAGGGGCTACCCTTATTTTATGTCGACTAATCTAAATCAATATAAATTAAATTAAGAAATGAGAACAATTTCAAAGATTTCTGAGTGTATTTAAATGGCGATTTTCTAAAATTTTGGCTGATTTGTTTTTCTCAGTGTACTACATACTTAGTAAATACATTGCATATAGTACACAAACAAATACATATATATATGTAAATCAAGACTTGTACGTATTGCATAGCATACATTTGTGGGCAAGGAAAAAAAAAAAAAAACAAACAAAAAACGCTTACAACTGCAACAACTGCATCTGCCACACTTAATATAGTTCTATATAAATATATATTATGCATCGTATTTTCTACTGTCACAACATGAACAACAGCAACAACAACAACAGCAACAACACACAGTTTGATTGATACCGTTATCAATGCTTTTGCTTTTGTTTCGGCGCCAATTTTGAGCCGTGCGCTTTTTTGCTCTACTCTTCTACGCTACTCTCTTCTACGCTACACTCTTCTACTCTACTCTAATCTACGCTACTCTGCTCAACTGTAATCTCTACTACTTAAAGCAAACTGTAATCTTTAACTAATTTATATAAGTCTGCCACTCTATTGCCAATTATGCAAAAAATACATATGTTTTTGTGTTTGTTACTACGGTTTTGTTTTGTATTTGGTTTGATTGGTTTTTTAGTTTGGTGATTTTTTTTGTTTTCTTTTTTTTTTGGTTATGGGCTCTCTTACGTTTGGTTACGATTTGTGTTCACTCTCTTTTCGGTGCCACTGTTGTACAATAAGATTTCAGCTAAAGAATCGCGTGCAACATTCATCGTTTTGCAGTAAGTCTGTGTGTGTTAAAGCCAAGAATGTGTGCAACAGTGTGGTGAGCTGTATCCGCATATATATCCTATATACTTGAAATATTTCACACAAATACACAAATTGAAAAAGAAAAGAAAACTAAACCAAACTTGAATGTAACACTTTTGACTCTTTACTTTGGGTTTTCTCTTTTTTTATTTCGTTTCGTTTCGGTTTGTTGATTGTTGATTTGTTTTCTTAAAATATGTACAGAAAACGTAGCACTAACAATAACAAACAACAACTACAACAACAACAACAGCAACTGTGAAAAGAACGTCTTTAGAGACAGTTATTAAATACTTGTGTATATTTAACATACTTCCCCATACATAAACTCGTTTACTTAAATACCTGTTTTATTTGGAAACTGAGCAAAAGTTAAGATGAGCACTTGTACCATAATAGCAGCTGATTTGCACTAAACAACAAATAAACAATGTAGAAAATGGTTGAATTTATTGCGCTCAGGTTGTGTATCTCACACACACAAATACACACACACACAGAGAAACCATACACAGACACACATACACACACTGTACACACACTGTACTATTGCCTAATATTAGATTCACAAAATTACTTATTAAATTATATTGTAAATTTGATTTGTTCTATCGGATTGCGATTTTCTGTCTGCATCTAAATAGTGCCAGCTAACAAAACTCTGTGTGCATTTTATGGCAGTTTATCCTTCAATTAGACCGAGTGTAGCATACTTCTCGGCGACACTGTGATTTTCTTTAGCTTTTCTTTTTGTTGGGCATAAACTGTCACAAAATCCTTAGCATAACTAATTTACTTTGTATTATTGGTTTTTATTTGTGGCTGCTGGTTGGTTTTATTATTCTTTTGCTTCTTAATCGCAAAGTAATTGGTGCAATTATTAATTAGTAATTATTCTTGTATGGCAGCTGGAAGCCCAAATCCGCAAAAAAGCTCAAAATTTAAATGAATTGTTTTTTTTTTTTGTTCGCGATTTTGGTTTCCAATTTTAGTTTACTTAAAATGTCTTTTCAATGTGTTAATCACAAATGTAACAAACACACACACACACACACAGAGCAACACACAACACAAACACACACACACACACACAGAGCAACACACAACACAAACACACACACACACACACACAACACACACACACATGTATAGACAGTGCGGTGCTGGCCTTTCGTTGATGTGCACTCTTATTGATAAATCTGGTTGCAGTTCCTCAATATGGCCTCGGTGTTCATGAGGATCTTCAATTTAATTTGCATGATGCTCTTAATCGGACACTGGAGCGGTTGTCTGCAGTTCTTAGTGCCAATGTTACAGGGTTTTCCATCTAATTCCTGGGTATCCATCAATGAGTTACAGGTGCGCTATAATTCTGACAACGCTTACTTCAAAAAAAAAAAAAATAAAAAAAAACAACATTCTAACATTTGAATTTTGTGCGACTTCCAGGAATCGTATTGGCTGGAGCAGTACTCATGGGCATTATTTAAGGCCATGTCACATATGCTCTGCATAGGATACGGCAGGTGAGCAACAATTCCACAATTATTTCAATTTTTATTATTAACAAAAATCGCATTGATTAATGAATCTGCTTTCAGATTTCCTCCACAATCACTGACGGACATGTGGCTGACGATGCTGTCGATGATATCGGGGGCCACCTGTTATGCATTGTTCCTCGGTCATGCGACCAATCTAATACAGAGCTTGGACTCCAGCCGGCGGCAGTATCGCGAGAAGGTCAAACAGGTTGAGGAGTATATGGCCTATCGCAAGTTGCCGCGCGACATGCGTCAGCGTATAACGGAATATTTCGAACATCGGTACCAGGGTAAATTCTTCGATGAAGATCTGATACTGGGCGAGTTGAGCGAGAAACTGCGCGAGGATGTCATCAACTACAATTGCAGGTGGGCAATCCTAAAGCAGAGGCCAAGCTGACTGTTTAACCAACTAACCAACTACATTTATCAATAGCTAATTTGTAAATAGTTTTACACTCAGATAAAAAAAAATCTATCTGAATTTAAGAACATTTTCATACCTTCTCATTATTATTTAGTTAGTTTATTTCTACAGGAAAACGTTGTATTTCCTTAAAAAATTGGGTGTTTTTTTTTTTAAATTGAGGACAGATTTTTCTAAAATGTATACAAAACATTTATTATTTCCAGGATATTTTGTTTTTATTTTTACACATAATTTGTATATATCATAACATCATTATGTAATATAATGTATAGATAAATACAGACATTTAAGATTGTTTAGAAATGCATATAATTTAATTTAAAAAAAACTGCAATCTTAGAAATCATTTTTTCTAAAAGTGAGAATTTTGAAATTCTATTCTATTCATTGTTTATTAAAAATATATTATTCAATAAGGGACAATTATTTAGAAAGATAGAAAATATCCTTTCTAAATTTAAGAAAATGATTTCGTGTATTTAGTAACTATTTTTAAAATCACGGAAAACTTTTACGTTTTCACAACGATGTTCATTTTGGGTAAATTTTTGTTCTAAACTTGTAAAAAATAATTAATATATATAATATATGTATATTTTTTTATTCGCAGATCCCTCGTGGCGTCAGTGCCTTTTTTTGCTAATGCCGATTCGAATTTCGTTTCCGATGTAGTTACCAAACTGAAATATGAAGTTTTCCAACCAGGTAAGAGATCTTTTAAAGTCAGAACAGAAATCAAATATAAATGAACCATGAAAAGTCTTCCTAACTTTAAGGTTTAAGTGATTGGTTCCTAAGAAATTGAATTCTTGTCACAAAAATGATGACAATAATAATTCCTCCAAATTTGTAGGTGATATTATCATAAAGGAGGGCACGATCGGTACAAAGATGTACTTCATACAGGAGGGCGTTGTAGACATTGTGATGGCCAACGGCGAGGTATGTTATACCTTAAATGATCCAATAAACTATACAAATACATTATGGTCTATATATTGAAATACAGGTTGCCACCTCACTCTCGGATGGATCCTACTTTGGTGAGATCTGTTTGCTGACCAATGCGCGTCGTGTGGCAAGTGTGCGAGCCGAAACCTATTGCAATCTATTCTCGTTGAGCGTGGATCATTTCAATTGCGTTCTGGACCAGTATCCGCTGATGCGCAAGACCATGGAAACTGTGGCTGCCGAGCGGTTAAACAAGATTGGCAAGAATCCAAATATAATGCAACAAAAGGATGAGCAGCTAAGCAATCCAGAATCGAATCAAATAACGGCGGTGGTCAATGCATTGGCCGCCGAGGCCGAAGAGTGCAAAGATGAGTAAGTTGTGGCATACTGTAATATATTATACATATATAATAAATAATTATATATATATTATGTTTATTAATTGTCGTAGTTATAGTGACATGGATCTCAAGGAGAATTTACTGCATGGGTCGGGGTCGAGCATTGCTGAGCAAACGATACGAGAGGGCCTCCCACGGCCCAGAAGCGGCGAGTTTCGGGCTCTGTTCGAGGGGAACACCCCATGACACTGAGGCACATTTAACAGCCCATCAGGCGTACATCGGGCGACCATCTGAGTAGCGGTTTGCAACCAAAAAAAACAAACTAACAAACAACAACAACAGCAACAGCAACAGCAACAAAAATAGTTATACATTACAGCAGCAACGCATACACAGACACAACCATACATCTACACAACACACACACACACACACACACATACAACACACACACATGCGTATATAATAATTAGAAGAACCTTAACAAAAAAAAGTACACTCAAAATTATGAATCAATTTACAGTAGTCTACATATATATGCAATTGCGATTTAGTAGAAAATGACAACAAACAAAACAAAACAAAACAAAAGAAAACAAAACGAAAACGAAAAAAATGAGATAGAAAACGTATTACACAACAATGTCCTCAATAATTATTCATAATTTCAGCTCCGCTAACTGTGATGAACTTTAATATAAGAATCGAAAAACAAAAAAAAAAAAACAAAAAAAATTAAAAACGAAAAAAAAATGAGTACATAAAAGGTAACTTATACGATAAAGAAAAAATTCAGCAGCCAGTTAAAGCATTCACACAGAGAAATCACACGGCCATAGAGAAAACACACACACACACACACAATATACACTGCGACAAACAGACACACTACATACATACATACATACATACATACATATATAAGTAGTAAATCTACATATAAGTTTTATGCCCACGATATTGTAACGATAACGAAGTGAATAGACTTTTGAATTGCTACATAGGTGTTAGTCCTATGGACCTACTACTAATACTAAAATGAAAAAACATACAGATCCGACAAACAGATACACACACACACACACACACATACACACACACAAACACACACCTGTAGTTACAACATACACTTGCATAACCTTATGATATAATAAAAAGCCGTTACGTTATGCATTCAAAAAGAAAAGAAAACAACAAAAAAAAAAACAAAGAAAAAGAAAAACAAAAAAACGAAAAACGAAAAACATATTAAAGCGCGTAGCTATTATGTACTCAAGAGCAACAAAGAAAGAAACCAAGAATTATGTATTATTGCGGTTATATAGCATATTTAAATACGCAGTGCAACATGGAAAACAACACTCAGCAATGCGAGTATACACGACAACAACAAAAAATACAATATTATTAAAAAAAAAAAACAAAAACAAACAAAATTAAATTAAACAAAATGCATTAGTAGTTGAACTATTAGTTTTTCACTCACTGGAAAAAAAAAAAGAAATACACACACAATACAAAGTAGTAAAAAGCAGCCTCAAGAGTAAGAAAATCCTCAGTGTGCCGTCGTTTCAACGGTTAACAGCAGTAGAACAAAAAAAAAAAAAATAAAAACAAAAATAAAAAACAAAACAAAAAAAAAACACAAGAAACAAAAAACAAATACACATAAGCATTGACTATATACACAACATACATACATACATACAACAAACAACATACATACATATATACAATACAAAATGAGATAAAACTACATTAATTAGATAATGTTGTCTTTTATAGGGAATTGTTATGACGACTCAGTTCGAATAATGTATTTATTGCAAATTATTATTTTAATTCAACATTCTGTTTCAACAAAATACTATTTAGTTGCAAGCCACATTTGAACGACACGCGTTTGTAGTTTGTGCGCATCTTTGTTTGTCTTTAATTTCTGGCATAAATCAAACGGAAGACAGAATAACCTTGTTTGAAGATTTATGTAACTTAGTATTTTATTATACGTAAACTAATAAAAAGAAAAGCAGAAGGACAGCGTTTGCCTTAACATAAAAAACAATGTGAATTCTTTTCTTTTAGAACATTAGGCACTTGGCTTATGGTACATATATATATATAACAAGTAACTTAACTAAAAAACAATTCTTTCGCGACATTTCAAATTTAATTCAAAAGCACACACATATATATATATATATATATATATATATATATATATGTTGAGTGATTCTATACCTTATAGCTGCGACGCACCCAACCCGATTCGATGAGCCCTACGTTGATGTTCTCTGTGGCCAATTCGCCATTTGGATCCACAAGTATCATATGCAAGGTGTTATTCTGAAATGGAGTGTTCTTTAGAATGTTGCACGTATCTTAGTTATACTTGGTTGGCTTACAGATTCATTGATTTCTTCAACCTGTGCATAGAGTTCACGATAGATCACAAGATCGTAAAAGTAATTGCTCGCCTCCGCTGAAAAGCATGGTCCATGCCGGGGCACCACATAGGCCAGTCGACCCTTCCAACATTGTGGTGGCAGCTTTGCAAACTCCTTACTTAGAAATTTGAGCTGACTGTTACATATCCACAATCTTTCGCCCGTATCCACAAGTTCTACCTAATTATTATTAAAAATAAATGAAAATTAGTAACGTACCTTGAGAAAATGTATTTCAATACTTGCCTCGATATTTTCTTTGTTGCCAGTTTTAATGCTTAGCACTTGAACGCGATGCCAAACGGTGTTCCGGAAGTAAATGGCTCCCAAATGGCCGGGCATAATCAGGAATAATGGTATGTTATATTTCACCTCGTTAATATTTTTGTAAAACTCCCTGTTAAATATCGCGTAAGAAATTAAAGTAATCACTAAGAAACTAATCTTAAACATAAACTTACTGTAAGTTGTTCGCCATGTTCATGTAGTCTTCGTACTCAGCTTCATGTATCCAGAAATTGAAGTTATGCGGACTAGCAACCTACACATGAGAAAAAAGCATATTAAAAAATATGTATATAATTTAAAAAATAATATTGAAAGTACGGTCACAAGCTGCACGACGATGCGATCTTTCAGCTTAAAGTTATTGTGAATATTCCGTTGGGGCAAGTGCTGATTAAAGCGAACCACATCCTTGGGATATTCCATGCACAATATTCGATCGTCCTGTGAATGCAAAATAAGTATTAAGTTGAAAATTAGGAGTAGACAATTTCATAAAAATATTACGACAGCAAATTCTGGAATGGCATCCGTTTCGCTGCCTTCGTCCGAAGACATATAATGGACAACGGGTTCTTCACATTTTGCTTCTAACTTGGGCACAACTTCAACTTTCAGCAAATTGCTGGAGTATTTTTGGCAATTCTAAAATATAAAACAAAAAATATAATAGATGAATACGCGAATGGCAGGATTTTACTTGCCACAGCCTCATCGCAACCTTCATCAGATGATGTATCAAATGCGGATTTTTCCATTGTGTTTGGTTTGTAGTCTGCTTGGGTTTGTGCTTCATCTGATTTAGCGATTATTTTGCCATTCGAAATATAAAAATTACTTTCATCCGAAGACGGCTCATCATCGACATTGGCTATGGTGAGCCTTGAAACCAAATTCCTGATCGAACTTGTTCCGCCAACAGAATTTTCTGGTGGTGCTCGATTCGAGCATTGTCTCGAGTAATTATTATTATAATCGTTATATGAGCGTTGGTATGCAGACAATTGTGCTTGGAGATATCTGTCATTATTGTTGTTGCCATCGTAGCGTTTCTGCTCATTCATAAACACAATATCTGATATTTTGGAGGGATACGAGAATTTGGGCTTGTGTTGACCACGATTTTTTGGCTTGTTGCTTGACTTCTTTTGGCACTGCACCAGATTCTCAATGTGCGCCGTTTTCTCGTGCCTCTTAGCACACACCTGTGCCATGGGTCCATACCCTGTTACCTGGAGTGCAAAGCGTATATTTAGCAGAGTATACACATATTTGTTTATAATGAGTACGAACCGTAACAGTGTCGGGAATGGATTTCAAGAAGCCTTCGATGTCTTTGAAGCCAAACCTGATAAATGGCACCTGCGAGCCTTCTTCTCTTTCGTAGTCCCGTTTCAGTCGTTCAACAGTCATGCGATCGGGTGACGAAATAATTAGTGAGCGTATCACTTTCTTGACGTAACCTAATAAGCTTTGCTCGTTCATTTTTTATAGATTTTCAATCAATTCTAGATAGTCCAAAATATTTTTTTTTTAGAATTTTTGCGCGTTTGTTAAGTTGGCTGCGCTTACAAATACATACATACATACATATGTGTGCTCAAATATAGTACGCTGATTCGTGATCAGCTAAAAAGTGTAGCAGCATACTAAATAAGATATCGATACTTATATTACGATCACGTGATAAGCACCAACATATGAAATTTGTATGAACCTATTAATTACAGAGTTGAGTAAATAATTTCAATCGGGTTCGTATACTCAGATAATAATAGTAATAAGCATAATATGAGGTAAAATATATAAGCTTTTACAAAGTCATACAGAGTAGTCAAAAATGGAGTATTTTTTCTTGATGCCAAACAAATTATTGCATTACATTTAGCTTCCCATTAAGAATATTCATATGCATATTCTAAGCTGCGGGAATTCTTTTTCAATTATTTATTATGTCAATAAGAATATTAACTATTTATCGAATATGTGATCAGAGTATAAGAACTAGTTCATTTTGACCCAGGTGGTAGCGCTGCAACGGGCAAATCGAAGCTCGCTCATTCACTTGCTTGGGGTGGCAACGCTGCTGGTTCCAAACAAATTCCTAGCTAAGTTGGCTGCGGTTCGGTAACCGAACTAGCTCTTTCTTTTTACTTCCTTTTGGTTCCGAACAAGCAGCAAAATGTCTAAGAGAGGTATTTTTCAACAAATTAAATCCGAATAAATAGTGCCAAATAAATCCAATCAATGTAAAATAAGAACGCTAAAATGAAGTGCACAACCCAGTACGGTCGTTTAATTAATTATTTGTGTTTTCCGTCGACTTTTAGGACGTGGTGGTACCGCGGGAGGCAAATTCCGCATCTCGCTGGGTTTGCCCGTAGGCGCTGTTATGAACTGCGCTGACAACACAGGTAATACAATAATTAAATGCAATACGCAATGCAAATGCTAATGTTAATCATATATATTTATGGTATGTTAACCAGGCGCCAAGAACCTGTATGTTATTGCTGTGCACGGCATTCGCGGTCGCTTGAACCGTCTGCCCGCTGCTGGCGTCGGCGACATGTTTGTTGCCACCGTGAAGAAGGGCAAGCCTGAGCTGAGGAAGAAGGTGAGTACGCTGTTAATGCCAACAGACACTTGCAAGCCAGAAAAATACTTGCATATTGCATGTGCTGCATACCAAAACAACAGTATGGCCAAATTGCGGCATGTGCAAAATGTGCTGCATTTATTTTGCTCAGTTTGCTGATATTTATTTTGTGTTAATGTTTATTTGCTAACGCGTGGTTTGTTCTCTTTTGTAGGTTATGCCAGCCGTTGTTATTCGGCAGCGGAAGCCGTTCAGAAGGAGGGACGGGGTCTTTATATACTTTGAGGACAATGCGGGGGTAATTGTCAACAACAAAGGCGAAATGAAGGGCTCGGCCATTACCGGGCCCGTTGCCAAGGAATGCGCAGATCTGTGGCCCCGTATCGCATCGAATGCTAGCTCTATAGCCTAAGCAGTTTCCAGTTTCCAATTCGAGCAACAAACACAGAATAAACCCAATAACGGAACTACAACAACAGATGTTATTAAATTAGAACTGACTCTAAGAATTGGTTTTGTTCATTTGTTATTTATTATTGTTATTAGTTCTGTTTGGGCTTATGGCTTAGGTGCCTCGGTGCGTAGGGTTGGCTTTGGTCGTGTCACCTCCAACGAGATCTTGCCAGTGGCGCCCTTGAAAAGCGCATAGCACACCTGGAACGTGAGACCCTCCAACGCATCGCCATTTAATTTCGTTATAATATCGCCACGCTGCAGCCGGCTATCAATCTCTGGATATTGTCCTTGAATCTGCATGGAACAAGATTGTAGATTTAAATATAACGCACAAATATACATATACGCATACAATGTCAGAAATGGTGCAGCCGCGTTCGTTAGGCGACAGTGATAAGCCCAGCTCCTTGCCGCTCTTCTTCATGAATTCGACATTGATCTTCTCCAGCTCGGGCGGATCGGCTCGGTAAACAGTGAAGTTGACATTCTTGTCATAGGTCGAGTGGAACAACTGGTGCACCTTCAGCGTGGTGAAACTCTCGCAGTGCACCGGCTTGCCATTAATGTCGCAAATGTGGTCGAAGATCTTCAGACGATTGTCGGTTGCAAAGACGCCCTCAGGATAAATGTGTGTGATGACACAACCAGTCTATGTGCAAAAAAAAAAAATGATTCTATATGTGTACGTGTGTGTATATGTATGAGTGTATGCTCACAGTGACATGGTTGTTCTTGCCGCCACACACTATGACGCCCAACGGCTTCTTCTCCACTTTGACCTCAATGATTATCTTCTTGTTTGGCTTTATTTCGGCAACTGATGGATCCTGTGGCTTCTCCTCCTCCTTTTTGGCCTCTGCAAATATGGCATTTAATTGAAATCAATTTGCATTATTTAGGAATAAAAAATTCTTGGGTGATAAACTTCATTGTGATAAAATTGACTAATATCGAATTTTACTAAGTTTTTGCAAATTTATATGTGTCCTTATCTCTCATAATTTTAAGGTTGTTGGTAACGTTCGTCCTCAGACCCCAGAATTTTGCCAACAATATTATAATATTTTTAACACCTGGGTACAGCGTACATCATAGTCGGGCTCACTCGACTACAACGTTCTTTCTTGTTTTTTTTTTTATGATATTAGTAATTTAAAAATGTTAATTGTAATAGCAAATCCATTTTCAAGCATTGCTCATTTTAAGGTGTTTATTACTTACCTTCCTTCTTCTTTTCCTCGACTTCCCGCTCAGCCTTAATGGACTCCTCGCTCTTCAGCGTGAGCAGAATCATGGTCACAACGCCCTCGGCGCGTTTGATTAGTCCGGTTGCCTGTGGAGGGGATTTTTATTTCAGGATTTGCAGTGTTTTGCATTAAATAAACTGCTTCAGCCCACCTCATCGTAGTTGGACTCCAGAGTAACATCTTGGTTAATTGCCAGCAGCATGTCTCCAACTTTGACGCCTGCCTGCAAGGGATTTGTGGCAAGTGGTTACGTCAAAGGTAAGGAAAAACAATACTTACCGCTTCGGCGTTGGAGCCCTCACGCAAATCGGAGACAAAGATGCCATTGCCCACCTCCACGTGCTTGCCATAGATGACCATTATGCCCAAGAAGCCCTCCTTGCGCACCTGCACCGAGCGCGCCTTTGGAAACTGATCGAAAATGAACTTGGTCTGCAAGAAAAACAATAACAATACTTCCATAGATTACGGATGAATCGTTGCTTGCCTCATCCGTAGCTGCTGGGAACTTTTTGATGGGCTTCACACACATGCCTTCGTCATTGGGTTTGCGTCGTGATGTAATCAGGACGAGTTTCTCCCCTTCGATATTCTTGAACACGCCGGTGGCGTTCAAGTGGCAGCGATTCTTTAGCACATTGCCATTGACCTCGACAATCTCATCGCCCGGTTTCATATCCACACCGGCCAGAATCCCATTGGGATCGACGCCGGCCACAAAGCAGGCCATCTTCTGCCTATCCTTGTGGCCAGCTAGAGCAAGACCCATCGGCATGTTGCCCGTACGCTGCAGTTCGATGCGGCGCAGATCCTTCATCATGTTATAGCGTTTGTTGATCTTCGCCATCGTGTAGCCAAACTCATCCTCCTGCTCCTTGTTGCGGTCCTTCTCCTGCTTGTTCAACTTGCAGTTGCCCGCCGAAGCGCGATCAATCTAAAATTGATTTAATTGATATATTATTGACCACTTGAACAATATGGACAGGGCAAACCTCAAAGCCAGCCTCGGTGCGAATGCGACCGGTCATGTCACGCGTATCCTCATCCTCCTCGTCCACATGGGCGGTGGGCACGTGCTTGACCCGTTGGGATGCCGCGAAGGTCGCATTGCTGCGTTTGGGTTCATTTCGCATTGTGGGCTGCCTGGCCATGCCGCCCGTGCTAGTATTACCAGATGTTGGCTCTATAGAAAGGGATCAATTCATATAATTTGTATATGTCTTGAATTATAAAATCCAGATCCAACCTTGGTTGAACTTATTTTTGGCCTGCATGTAACCATTGCTTTGTGGATCGTTCTGTTTGTTGCCCTCGTCGCTTTTGTCGAACGTTTGTATTTCCAGCTCGATCTTAAAGTCCGCATCCTTGATTAGATCGATGACTGCCTGCTCGGTGGCATTTCGCACATCCTTTCCATTCAGCGATAAAATG
The DNA here is from genome assembly GCA_035042185.1 of Drosophila kambysellisi. Taxonomy (NCBI): domain Eukaryota; kingdom Metazoa; phylum Arthropoda; class Insecta; order Diptera; family Drosophilidae; genus Drosophila; species Drosophila kambysellisi. The sequence continues at coordinate 1,160,075 of JAWNLS010000946.1, read as the reverse complement.
CGATCGCCAACCTACAAATGGATTACAGTTGGTGGTAGTAATCGAAAGATAATTTCAAGCATCTCAGCTACAGACCTTTAGTTTACCACAGAGATGCGCAGGACTATCGGGTACAATGCCCTTTATAAATATTCCCGTTGTTTTTGTATTCGGCGAGTCCTTAACCTCGCCACGCACAATACAAATGCCAAATGATTTCTTGCCCGTTTTATCCAAGGTTACCATGTGAATATGTTCTTGAATATTACAATTGACATATACCCAGTGAAGGCAGCAGAAAGAAAGAGAGAGAGAGGGTTGAAGAGAGAGGGAGAGAGATGGAGAGAGGAAAATAGTTTTTTGAGACTTTTTTGTTTTAACATAAAAAGAACAGCTTGTCCTGAATGATTAGTGAAGACTCACATTTTTACAGAAGCTCTCTTTGAAAATTAATTTAAATAATAGGTTTTCTCTGTCACATGTACAATAAATAAATAATAATAATAATAAATAAATAAATAATAAAAAAAAAATCCACATAAAATTTTGAAAATCTTTTGACCGGTAGTTTTTTATTAAGAAATTACATTTTTCTTCTTTTGATTTTTGGAAAGTTAAAAAATTCTAAATAACTGGATGTTTTTATTTGTGTATAAAGATTTCTCAAATTAGATTTTTTGACAGTAATATTGTTATTAAACTATAGTAATTTATGTAATTTATATTATATTTATTAAGACAAGAAAACCTTTTTAGATTTTAGTGCGATTTTCAAAATTTCTCGAGAATTTATTAATGTTTCCTATTTTAATGCAGTATTTTGAGATATTATTATTATTATATATTTATATAGTTGAGGCTATATTAAATCGGAAGTCGAATCCAACCGTTTAGTAATCCAAATTTGTTTAGTTTTAGACCATTAATTATTAAAGTTCACCTTTATAAAGATTATATATTGTCCTTTCCGATTTTAGTTTATTCGATTAAATCATTTTTAATTACACATTTAATTCAGAGTTGTCCATTTCTATTAAAAAGATATCAAGATATCTCGTGAATACCACATTCGCATCCATTTGTGGTTTTTTATTAAACCTAACTATTTTTTATGTTTTACTTTTCTAGGTTTGCTCAAATGCGTGCCAGAAATTTTGGACCATTTTACAATTAAATACTCCAATGTACTTTATAACGTTTTTTAATTTGTTGTAAGCCTCATTTTAATATACAATTAAAATGCAAAAATATTACATTTTATTTGTAATTTAATTTAACTTAATTTTAATTTGTGTTTCTATGTCTACTGATAATAGTGGACATTAAATAAATAAATAATAATACGAAACAGACATTTTTGATTTTTTACTGGCTAGACTAAGATTGAACATTTGAGCTTATTTATTTATTTATGATTGTAAATCTCCTTTTTAGTGCTCACTTAAAGCATTTGTTAAAATATTTGCTTCAATCACCAATCAGTCAGTCATTTAGGATATATAGTCTTATAAAATATTGCACTGGCATTGGCTATAATCTTAAAAATCCATAGATATAGTGTGATTATCTAACAAGTCACAAAAATCGTTTAGTTGAGTTTCTCTTTTTTCATTTTATACACATTTTTAATTTTATCTTTGTTGTATTTGCACTCGTTTATTTATTTAATTTTTTATTTCATTTTGCATAAATTAGTTTTTTCAAGACAGTTTCAAAGCCTGAAATTGATTGGGATTTTAAAATCTTGGAATACTAACCACCGCCGCCACCGGCCCCGGATTTCATTAGGAATTGAACCATGATTAATCAGTGTCAATAATATTTACAGTTATGTCAAACATTAAATGTTAAACTGTAGTGTTTTTTTTATTTCGTTTTTTATTTTTTGAGTTGTGAGCTCATTGAAAATCGCGCCTAAACTGATTTTACAATTAGCTGTCTGGCATTCTTGCTAACTGACTTAGTGGCCATTCTATTTTGAGTATGATTTTCGTATCGATTACACTGCGCAACAAGACAATGTTTGTATAAAGATATATTACATACTTGGGCTAAGAACAGAGAAAAACACAAAACGGTTTATTCTTTTGTCAGACCATAATCAATTTATAAAAGTCTATATAATTTTAAAATTTATATTTCCTCTTATATTTCAATTTTGTTACTGTAGCACAGTATTATCGATTTACATTGGCTTCAATTGCATTGAGTAACTTTCTCTGCTTGTTTGCGGTAACTAAACGCAATATGACGTAACAAACACACACAAACACACACGCGCACTTATACACAGACACACAAATCAGTCACAACATTTAGACCGCAAGAGGGTTAAGAGTGTGTTTGGTTAGCCGGCATCTTTATTGACCATATTACAATATTAATTTGCTGGTGCGATTTGAGCAATGCACAAAACTTGGCACACTCCGCAAATGGAAGCCCAGCAAGTGCCGTGTAAATGCCAAATGCCCATCGATTTTAGTTGCTTTTCCATGTAAACGCATCTATATGTAAAGGTACATAAACACACATGTATGTATGTGCCCAAGAAGAGAACTAAATACTTGGCAACAACATGTGAGCAGCATTATAAAGCTGGAATCAGTTTGAATTTAATTTATTCTCAGCTCTAAGATGCATAATCAAGATTTGCATTTTAATATAATAAGCCAAAGGAAATGAAAGAAGAGTACAAACAAGAGAGGGAGAGGGAAAGAGAGGGGCGAACTGGGCTACAAAGCTATGCAAACATTTCCATTAAAAACTCGCAGGGGCCCAGAAATATACATATATATTTAGATATATATATATATAGATATATATATATATATATATATATATATATATATATGAAGCGTAAAGTATAACGCAAAATGGTTGAGTAAACAGTAGCGCTCAAGGAGTGAGAATTACTTATAAATATACACAGATACCCACACACACACATACAGGCATATGTTAAAAAAAGAAAATAAAATAAAATATGGGGAAAGGGACGAAACGATGTTGAAAATTAATTTCATAATAAAAAAGCGTAAGGAAACCCATTTGATAAAACAATTTCCTTTTTGCCTCCCAACAGTCATGTTTTGTTAGTAAAGTAAATTCAAAAGAGAGCGAACAGCACCATGATAAAAAAAAAAAAAGCACAAAAAAACATGCAAAAATATAGCAATGAGCTTAACTTTCAGCGCTGCACGCATCCGCAGCTACGACAAATGGCGTCTGCAGCTTCTCCATGCATTCGCAAGCTGCTGCGCTGTCGGCGTCGCTGTCACGATGCCTCGGCTGGCTGTCAGCAGCGCTGAACGCTGATTGGTCGTTGTGTGCGCTGCTGGCACGCCTTTCGCAATGGCCGCTGTCTGTGTTAGAGCGCTGTTGCTGTCTCTCACTTTATAGCAGCATCCTGCTTCTGGGCAGCGAAGCGTCGCAGTCGGCGCATGGTTGTTGCGACGATTTAGTTAACTGAAGTGATTTTCTTCTGTTTGCAGTCGCGCACACACACACATTCACACACACGCACACATACACCCACAGAGACAACAGAGCTATGCTCTTATGTATGTAAGTAGCTACACGTGTATATACACATCCATGCCTACATTCGTCTGTTTGGATCTGTGTATGTGTGAATTCGTTGTTGACTTGTTCTCGTGTTGTACTTACATGCAGTTATATCAAATTGCTAATAATCGTTTAGCAGCCACTTCTGAGTGCGTCCTGGAAATGAATAAAAATTACAGTTTTTTTGCGCATAACACTTCAGCTGGCAGAAACCTTGTTATAAATTTGGTTATTGGTACCGGTCTTAATTATTAACCTAATAAATTTCAATTTTTGCTTACAGCAACCATAATATTTTAAGGAATTTTAGTAGATAGGAGACTATAATTTATTGGCATTTATTTATGTAAGAATATATAGATAATTGAGTTAAAAATAAGTAAATATTATTACTATAACTTAGCATATTATATTTAATGTTTTTATTGTATAATATATTATGTGATTTCACGGTAAGCAGTCAATACTGCCTGAATGTATTTTGTTGATTTTATTTCGATGAAGAGCAATTTTCATCCGTAATAATTGTTTAATGAATTTTATTTTCGAATTAGCAAAATATGTATATATATTTCATTTCATAGATGTTTTTTATTTCATATTTAATTATTTCCCCTAAGAGCACTTACGCCTTTTAAAATACAAACTACATCTTTTATATACACAAAACTATTACGAATCGCTTATGAAATTTTGAGAACGAGTTGACTTAAATGTAATTTTATTTCGCTCATTTTTTGTGTGTATATTTCCAAAAGTGGGGTAATCAAACACTTAAGTGTTTATTATCAAATATTATATTCCTTTTATTCAAATACCAGGATAAATAAAAATAAAGTGTACACAAATATCCCTTTAGTGAAATTGTAAATGAATAAAAAACATTTGAATTCTTGATGTACGATGTTTGACATGCCAACTACAATGACTTTGAATACCTCTTGAGTGAAAAAAAAAACCTGAAAGTATTTAATCTGAACTCAGGAACGCATACGCAACAGGCACTCTTAAGATACACACACACACACACACACACACAAGGAACTAAAACAAAACAAAGCGAAACGGAACCGAACAGAAGAAAAGAGAAGGTAAGGAAAGAAAAGGATAAGAGCCAAGTGAATATTCTCACGAGTGTTGAGAGGACATTGGCAAACAATTACGTGTACATGTGTAGTGAGTATAAGCAGGCACTGTAGTGCTGGCCAGCCGAGGAATGGCATGCCCCGTGGTATGGATTATGGATATTTGTGTTTACTACGGATATAATGGGCTCATAACTTTTAAATGTGAACGTGATACGAGCAAATAATGGTGCCCACATAAAATGACATTGGTGCTCGGCCTGACGCACTTGTATCTAAATATATCTGGGGTATCCTGTATTCCCATTTATATCTGTTGCTGCAGCTTTATCCTGTGTATGCAACTGATTTTAATCACAACAGCAAACATTCGAGACTCTTTTTGTTGGTCAATTTGCGTCGGAACGGGAACATTAAAACTCAATTTAAATGACAACGCATAAACAAATAATTGTCCTTTTGCACACACACACAGAAAATAAGCGACAGATCCTGCTGCAGCTATATAGCCTATAGCTATAGCTGCCCCATGTCCTTGGCTCGAGTGCGCCTCAAAAAGTTCACTCGCACGGTAGTAAGTTATTCAAATATTGAGTTTTTAACTCGAGCAGCCAACCACCACCACCACCACCACCACCATCCAGCAGCAGCATCAAGGAGCAGCAGTAGCAACTACACACCCACTCTGCCAAAACTCTGTCAGGCAACATGTGCGCAGGGTCGCAGATGCAGATACTATATATATATATATAGTCCTCAAACTGGGCATCGTTTTATATATCATCAAGTGCGTATTGCTGCCAAAAAGCAAATTTCATTTGGGCTGTCGTCGTCGACATCAGTCAGTCGATGCTGCGTCGCATCCCTTTGTTTGAGTTTCTACTCCTAAATATATTTGATTTGTTTACCATGCCCTGAAGCCCTCAAATCTTAAGCCGCATGTAAATGCGTTAAATTAAATTTCAAACGCTTGTACTTTTCACAGCAGCAGCAGCAGCCAGGACAATTCAATACCAGAGTCCTTTTTATTTACTGTGCTTAAGTATGAGGCTAAATGCCTAATGCGATTATGGCAAATGACGCTTTTGGCTTGATTTCAGCTGTTTTATGTGCGAACAAGAAAAATAAAATAATATTAATCGCAACAAATTGAGATCTACAAGTGATTTAAGTTTGATTGAGTTGCTTGGCGAATGGATTGGTTTCCCTTAGCTCTTTAATGGAGTGGAGAATGCCTAAATCTCTTTTCTTGGGATATAATTGAAGATTCAATTTCGATCATTGAATGTGTTTCAAAATAAAATATATTTTGTATCTAAAGACGAAACAATGATCAAAACATTGTTTGAAAATCAATTCAGATTTGACAAGAATTTTAATTGTATTTTTTTTATTTTGCATAGAAAATGAAAAACAATAAAATATCAATCAAAATATGTATTAAGAGAAATTTATGAACATTTTGAAAGGCTATTAAATATTAACCGATTTAAATATAATCTTAGTATATATTTCGATATAAATTTCCAATTTGAATGCCGTAATCCTGAAATGCAAAAATAAACAAAACGATTTTGGTTTTGAAAATCTGTTGAGTTTGGAGCAGGCTATTACATTAGGTAATTTATAACAGAGTTCATCCACTTTTTTAAACTTAATTTTAATTCTTGTTTATTTATTTTATGTAACGTTTAACCGAAATTTATTCGCAATTTATTGAGTTTGAATATTTATTTCGAGCCAATTATCATGTTTTCAAATTGAAGTGCAGAATAAAACATTAAAAATCTAAGACATTGGGAAACTTGGAACCGTGTCCATCTAATTTTTATTTTTTATAAAATTTTTAAATGAATTCGAGTTAATATATGCAATATAATAGCTTTCGAATGTTTTTGCACTTCAAAATGCAGATCCCCTTTTTTGCCAAAATGATTCGTTGGAAGTTAACCCTCTCCAAAATGCCGTAAACAAACATATTTATTTATATTGTGCTCAATATTGTTGATTTTGGACACTGATAGTCTGATAGATAGGGAGTCCTCTCCCCGCACGTGTTCACACTTCAAGGGTCGCGGTTCGCGGCACGTGCAAATGTTTTGTAATTTCGTCATCAATGCTGGCAAATATTTGTCGTCCGCATTTCAGTTGGCAGTGCAAATTGGTAATATCATCAAAATTATCACCAATGGCGTATTTTCCTTTCATTTGTCGCCATGTCGCCCATTCAGTCACCCACTCTTTTTACTGGACACTTTGATCTAACAAATTGATTTACACTAACGATTATTTAATGAAATTCTAACGGCGCATAATATATCCGAGGTCCTTCCGTTCTCGTCCTCGTACTCGCCGCCGCCCTCATTCACGTTCCCGTTGTCCTGGCAGGAAGTGTGAATTACCCAACACCCGTTAAACGGCGCACGCTTGCCACGCGACCGACAATCAGTTATTAGGTGTCTCTATAGCATCCTGTGGGAAACCACCCAGCAGTAGTCCCAGTTGTTAACATGTCCTTAATTAATTTTTACACGTTTTACAGCGGTTAAGTTTTAAGTACCACATTGGTTTCTCTTTTCCCATATCCATGAATTATAATAATAATATGTATAAGAATTGCTCTAGTCAAGACAGTTCGTCTTGAAGATAATTTAAATACAAAATAGATTATTATTTAGAAAAACGGCTACATTAAACCCGACCATGGTACATATTTCCTAATTACATTTTTACTGTTCAGCAATAATTTATAATTTATTTTATATTAATTGTGAGGCTATATCTCTGCAATTGTTCCTTTTATTGCTATCGGAAATCGATTTGTTTCGATAGTCGCAAAATTGGTGCAATTAAAGTAAACTTAAAAACTTTGTAAACATTATAGATGAACAGTCGGGCATAGCTAAATTAGCTTTGCTGTTGATGCTGATCAAGAGTATATATACTTTATCGGATAGGACTTTCGTGCACTACCTGTTAACTAATTTCCTTTCCTTTCCTTATCATTTCTTAATGCAATTTTCTCAACATTCTTAATCAAATCAGTTTGCGTATATCAAAAGGGTCAAACTACTTTTTTAAAGTTCTTTTAAGAGCTCTACTAGCTTAGATATTTAAATGAGGGTGGGTGGGGGGTGCTTATAATATTTAATAGCAAAACATTATATAAACGAGCACAATGTTTATTTACTTCAGCACCGCAGCTAAATGCTTAACTATATGACTTTTATTGCCTTTAACCATAGCAGCAGACAAAACAAATAAATGATTATCTGTGGGCTGTGCGTGACTGGGCCAAAAAGCCAAAAGATCAGATCAGTTAGCCCAACTATTAACAACTGTCCAAATTATCACGCCCCGCAAATTAAGCGAAAGCCAAAAAAATCCAAGCAAAAGACATAAAAAGGAAAAAAAAAAAAAAGTGTTCGAGTTTATGACGGGTTTCGTGGCATACGGACAAGTGACAATCATCCTACTTAATTGAATTCTTGGCTGCATAATAAATCAACTTAATGCGATCCAAGTGTGCCTGCGAGCATGCAAAGCAATTCACAAGCCCAGAAGCCGTTCAAGCCGTTCCAGACTCGCGCAAATCCTTTGGCTTATTTTGGCGGAGAGGAACGTGCGGTTTATTGTGGAGCGGTTCTGTAAATAAACAACAATAACACACACACACAAATACAGACTTGCACACACACAGTGCAATCAAACCTACCACGCGCCCACCCATCGCTCAATCCAGGCGCTCTCATCGTAACATCCGAGGCATGGGAATGGTAGTAATTTCCACACTTGTGCTGACACATTCAAAGGGCTTTGCGTTTTATTTATGAATTGAGAAATTGACATCCTGTGCAGTTGCTGCTTGGACCGGGCCGAGCCGGGCCGGGGTAGGTCCTGGGCACAGCTCGATTTTTATTGCCGCCAAACAAGAGGCTTAAGCGCACCAGCATCATCGTCATCAAATGAACAAATGAATGAAATGAGCCTCAAACAGCACGGCACTTGCTGCTGCCTCCTGCCTCCTGCCTCCTGCCACCCCCCTGCTCAGTTTCGTCCTCCACACAGTTTACGCTGAAAGCGGATAAATCGAGCGTAAAATATTCCAGCTCGGACTCCTTTGTTATACTTTGCCACTTGTTTTGCCGTGGCAGGCAGGTTGAAGCGATTTGTAGCCCAGAATTGAGCCAAGCTCGAACTGCTTGTGCGGTTTGCGATTCCGATTGCCATTGCGAATGAGGTAGTACACTTAAAAAAAAAATATACGACATTGTATTTAAAAAAAAGAACACGCAAACAAATCTGAAATCATTTTCTGTGTTCTATTTGAAAACTAATAATATTTGAATAAATGTATAAATGATTTTTCATAGGTATTATTTACATAACTAGAATTTAGTAAATCAAAATAAAAATTGGTAATATATATATATATATATATATTTTAATTTACTAAATACTTTGTATATCCACAATCGACAATATTACAACTATTTTATTTATATTTTTCTTTTGAGAAGTATCTCCTATTTAAAGTCTGTACGCAATTTTCTTTATTTTTAAAACATATTTACAAAAAAATAATAGTTAGTAAATCGCCATACAACTAGAAAAAAATGTTATTCTTTGATTTGTATAAATTATATTAAGAATATCTATATTTTTTGTTGTAAGATTATCTTTTATTTAAAATAATATATGACCTCGTGTATGTATTTAAGATATTGAGCAAGCAAATGAGAAATTATTTTCTGTAATTTATTTTAAAAAATTAATCTCTATGTAAAGAGAATTTAATACACCATAAACAAAAATAAGCTGTTTAATTTTTAATAAAAATCAGCTATTTTTCGATATTTATAAAGTATTTACAATTATGAATTCAAGTATCTAGAACTATGAACTAATCTATTTTTCTGAGTGTAGCCACACTGCAGTTGTGCAATTTGCTCGCAGTGCTGGTTATGTGTGTGTTGTTTGTGTGGTTGTGTGTGTGTGTGTGTGTGTGTGTGTGTGTGTGCCTGCTGTGATTTTTTGCCATCGAGGGTTGATTCCTGATGTGCTCGTCCATCAAATTGAGCGTCACTCAAGTATTCAAGTGTGTGTTGCTGTTTTTTATCCTGCAGATACTTCAAAGATTTAATAATGATATAAGAAGAGCTACCATTAAACCTGGCCAACAACAACAACAGCAATAAAGTACGTGTGTTTGCCTTTGCGATTTCACCGATGTACACACACATACACACATACACACACACACCAACACACAGTCATAGTCAGGTGCAGGATATCAATAGCAGAGTAGGGACGATGGCAGGCACAAATTAGTGGAGCCCAGAAACGTTGTTATTGTCTCCCGAGATGAGTTCTTATTGTTTTCGACCAACACCGTTTATTGTATCGTCTGGGCCTTGGCAACAGCGACAAGTCCTTGTTTTGTCCTGCCCGGGTCCTGCAGTCAAAGCAATTCGAGTGTCAAATCTTTTATTTGCCTTTTGCAGATTTCGCAATAAAAATGTATATTGTCAAAGTCGCTCGCCCCGTCCACAGAGCAGGCCGCAGCCCAATCCACAGCCACATCCTTGGCGTATCCTTTGGGCGGCGGCGTGTTTGTTTGTGTGCAATAAATTTGCTGACAAAAGAAGGATTATTGCTGGCTCATACCGCTGCCACTGAGCAGGATGCGGTAGCGGGTAGCTCTGTTAGATGCTCACTGGGTTCCTGTCAGCGTGCATTCTTTGGCGTTATTGTTTGCGCATAAGTTAATTGTTCCCCTCCAAAGCTTAAATGCAACGCATCCTTACGCTCAACTTGTCCCCTTCCCCCACTCCACTCCCAATCCATAGTCCCATGCTGTGCTTATGCGATGATTAACCGTAGATTGACAGTGGCTGTTTCAGTGGTTTCTGCATGGATATGGGTCGTTATATTTAGCTATATGCGTTGGGGTGCCATCAATAACTTTGTACCAGTGTAACTATGGTTACTGTAAGTATACTTACAGCAGTAAGTGTACTTATGCAAATGAAACAGTATACAAACATAGTGTTTTTAATTCCAGCAACTAATCACTAACTTTTAAGTTATAAAGAAGTTTAGCATTTTATTAGACTAAATATTGATACTAATTGTGAAATATTTATAAATCAAAATAATTTTTTTTAATAAAATTTTATTTTGTTTTGTTGTTTGAACTAAAAACTGTCTACAGTTTTTAAAAAAGGCTTATTAAAAAAATACTTAAAATAAAATTTAATTTAATTTAAATTTTGTAAGTGACAAATGAAATTATTAATTAAAAGTGAGTAATTAAATTTAGATTTAAAGAATATATTAACTCTTGGGACAGTACGTAAAATGTTTTAATATTTCAATGATTATCGAAACTCCGGAAAAAAATCCCATCAAACCTGAAATACATTAGTATCTTAGGTTAGATTAGGTAAGACGGTTCTGACCTTAAAAGTCACCACACATGGGTCAATTATTGGCCACTTTCGGCACCGTGGATCTAAGTCCTGTTCCGAAGCTTGTGACATTTGGATCAATTGAACCTCCTTGTCTCTGCAGCTTCTGCAGAAATCGTTGTGTGGGATTTGTAGCCTACAGGCGTGAGAACCCTAGTGGGTGACCAGTAATTTCCCGAATAACATAGGAACAATTTCTGCGGTTTAAGTAGCACAGTTCTCTACTGCACTTACAGTTGAAATAGGGCCAGGTTTGGCGGGCAATACGAATACAGTTTGACCTGTGTCTTATCCTTCGTATCTTAGTTATAAGTAGAGTAAAGCGTTAAGAAGAGAGAGATAAAGGATGAGAGAGAAAATAATTAAACTATAGCTAAGTCTTTGAATCCGTGGATAAGATTTCCACATCTAAACACGCTCAGAGATCTCCGGAGAAATGAGAGTATACAAATTTAAGGTGTCAAATCTGCACACAGAATAAACATATATCCAGTGTGTAAATTTTATCTTTATCAATATATTTTTGTTACACAAGTCGCTTATTAAATATTAGGCTTATGATAATATTGAATTTTTTGTTGATTTTTTCTGTGTGAAGTTTTAAATTAAAATGTATATGAAAAGGAAATTATTGATTTTAAAAAGTTTGACCTACATTTCTAATCGTAATGTTATTAATTCAAGCAATTAAATATTTGTATTTAAGTTTCTCTTTAACAAGTTTTGCACCCAAATGTGAGCAGGACAGCATATATGCATACAGAAAACGCTTGCGTCTGCTGACCGAAGTGAGATCAATATGAGAAAATATTTTCAATTATATCCGATCTTGATGAAATTTTGGCAATAATATGCTTATATATATTCTATATTAATTAGAAGATTCGGACTATTGCTATTGGAAATCAAAATGTATTGATATTAGAGAAACGGAGGCAGTTATCGATAAAACAAAGCAAACTTGACCTGCGCCTGGTATACGAGAACCTATATTATATTACATCCACTCGTCTGTTAATTCTGACCAAGAATACCTACCCAATAAATTATGAATTATTGAGTAGGAGATGCTTTCTTTTGCCTGTTACATACATTTGCACAGAACCTTCTCAGGATATAATTTTCATTATAAGCAGTCTATTTTGCTGAATGTTCAACTGAAAAATTAAAGAAAAACTAAATCGACACGTCAATTGATGCTTAGAGATGATTTTTTCTGTCGTTTACGGAATTTTGCCTTATATCATTATAACATTTTTATTACAATGAATTAATAAATCAAAGTCTGTGTATTTATTTTTACGCAAATGTGTTATCTCTTATAATTAATTAATGATTGTCAAAGTCCGTGTATTCATTATTATTATTATTACGTTTTGAAACCAGGTTTAGTCAGTGGAATATGAATGGAAATCACATTTAAATTTAATAGTTAAAGACAAATCCAAATCAATAGCTTGTGAAAATCTCTCGTTTATTACTTCCTTTGAACTTAAAAGACTGAGTTCCCTTCGATGTCGATGTCCATCTGAGCTCGTAAAAAGACAAAGGAAATCCGCAATAAATTTACCACAACTGAATTGGGGCTCAAACCCAAACCAAAACCCAATAAAGCTTTCCTTAGTCGTTGTATACTATATACATATAGACACACAGAAATGGGCGTTACCACGCCCACTAAAAATCAGTGATTTCTAAGTGTGGCCAAGTGAGTTTTTGACAGCGAATGGGATGTGAAAAGGGGGATTTGAATGAGAATGGGATGAGCACATGAAGATAGAAAATAGAATAATGAAAATCACGCAAGGAGAAAGAAACGATATCAATATTGTCATGAAACAGAACGTGGAGCGGGGCTGGGGAAGTTACCAGCCATTATTGTTTAGCGGCGATTGTGTGTGTGTGTGTGTGTGTGTGTATTAGTGTGTGCTTGTGTGAGTGTTTGTGTGCCAGCAAGTTCCGCAAAACTGAAAACTAATTTGAACAAAGTACAACAAATAAAACTGACTACTGAATGTTTAATTTGAAAAGGGAAGACAGCGAAACAGCAGCAGCAGCAGCAGCAGCAGTAACAATAACAACAACAACAACAATAACGACAGCAGCCACAACAACAACTACAATAATGTCTAACAACTACAGAACAAAAACAGCGAAAATGAAAAAGAGAAATAATGCACACACACATACACACAAACACACACTCAGAAACACACGCACACACGCACACACACACACAAATGAACCCCAGCAGCTCCCCAATTGTGTTAAGGATGTTGCGAAAATGGCGCATTGGCTGCCAGCAGTTGGGGAAGATGTTGCTGCTGCAGGGAGAGGGGGAGAATGCGGCCGGACGGGAATTCAACTGATGCTGCACAGAGCAGTGCTGAAACGAGAACGAGAACGAGAAAGCCCGACATACGGTTAGAAAAACATTCGCACATAAAAATGCTAACATTTGAACGAGAGCGCATACTAGAACACTATACACACACATACCTCTCTCGGTGTGTGTGTATATGTGTGTGTGTGTGCGGCTGACATAATGAAACATTATTAAGAGCCACGACGTCAACGCAGCAAAAGGTATCTAAATTTGAGAAAATGCTGCCAGTCAGCCCAGTGGCTCACACAGATAGAGAGAGAGAGAGAGAGAGAGATATATATAGAGAGAAGGAGCTTTGGTAGGCAGGGATGGCAGCAGAGGAGAGAGGGACGTCGTTGAGTTTTGGCTTCTGCAGTCGCCTGCCAATTTGCGTCCGCGCCCGCTTCACACAATGGATGGGGAGAGGAAAACACAAATATCACATTTACAGCACAAGCAGAAGGCACTCCACCATTTTATGTTATTACGTATAGTCTGTGCGTGTGTGTGTGTTCTCTGCCTCCATCCTTGGCTCGTGATTGGGGGTGCACTTGGTGCCTAGATTGGTTTACAATCTCAGTCATCCCCTGCTGAGAGCAGCAGACGCCTTGTTGCTATCTCGCTTTCGCCAACAGCATTAAAGTGGATGCTGACTACGCTGACGCTGACTGCGCTGCCTGCTGCTGCTGCTGCTGTTGCTGTTGACGCCAGAGATATCAACAGCGACGCCGACTGCGGCAACGGCAACGGCGACGGCGACGCCGACGACAGTAGAATCACAGTTATTCGAGATACGAAAACATAGCAGCGCCGACAAAAGCTCATGGAAGCGAGAGCGGCAGCGGTTTTCATAAATAAATGTTTGAGTTATGTAGAAAAACATTTCGGGCGAGAAGATTTTCGTTTTCGTTGCGATTCAGTTAACATTTGGCAAAAGGATTCCGCCTAAAACAGACAAGCCGACGGATGACGCGACGTCAGACAGACAGATCCCCGTTATTAAAAGTCGTTACAAGTGACCAGTTCTGCATTAAGTTATTTGAAAAACAGAAGCAATATCGGAATCGACATCGGCAATAAATTAGTGTGTTCGAATAATAAAAAAACCACAGTTTTTAAAATTGTTAAATTGTGAAGCAAAAAAAGCATCAATCAGTTCCTGAGCAATAGTGAAAACAAGTGTTACGTCCTCCTCTCAATAAGTGTGAATAAATACGCCACCAAAGACAGCTCAATAAAGGGATTATAATCGAAATGCACACCAGCACGGATCCCATGCACGCCCTGCACGACAGCTCCTCCCCGTCGCCGCCACTGCACAAGAGCCAAAGGGGCACATTGTCGCGAGCTGCCGCCGCTGCCGATGAAATGTCCATGATCTGTGACGACAGCGATTTCGAGCCGTCGGCCGCCGGCGGCAGCAGCAGCAGCGGCGGTGATAATAACAATGGCGGCAGCGGCAGCTCCACCAGCGGCGGCGGTCCTCTAGTCAAGCCGCCATATTCCTATATCGCCCTGATCACAATGGCCATACTACAGTCGCCGCACAAGAAACTAACACTCAGTGGAATATGTGATTTCATAATGTCCCGGTAAGCATCAGCAATCAATTGGATTAGCCAAGAGAACAATTAACAGATGTGGACAGCCGTCGGGTGCTGCAAAAGCTAGACTTAATTTCTAATACAATTGACTTATTTTTTAAATATGTGCGAATCGGAATAATTATTATAATCTTCAATCGGTTAGACAAGATAGCTCCTTGAGTGAAAGAAAAATTATACAATATAAATATATATTTATAGTTAATGTTTTACATAATTCGGATTTTATATTACACAAAAAATAGTAAACAAAATAAAGTAATTATTATCGATTATTATCGATTCATATTATATTGTTTGTTTTCCACCTTTTTAATTGCATAATTTGAATTGCGATGTGTAAATTGAATTGTTTTAAAAAAATAACTGTTTCTTAAATATCAAGCGAGTTGAAGTGTAAATTTAAACTGATTTTAGTACTGATAATTGTATCCTTATAGTGAATCAATGTTAAACCTTGCAAGGGGTAATTATTTATAACCTGCTGAGGTTACTTTACCTATCCAAGGATTTGTTTTCCAAACATTAAAATGTGTTAATTTATTAGCATTATTATTGGACATGATCATGAGATGTAATCTTTTTTATTGGAGTTTTTTCTCTTTGAATATATTATAAAAAAATATTTATTTTGATAAGTTCGGCTTATAAATCTATGGAATGAAGTCTTTTTCAGATAAAAACATTATTTTACTCTTGAAATTCAACCAATAAAAAATAAACGCTAAATGAAATATGGAAGTAATCGTAAGTAGACTTTAATTTTTGAATTCCCTTTGATCTTTGCAGATTCCCATACTACAAGGACAAGTTTCCCGCTTGGCAAAACTCCATTAGGCACAATCTCAGTCTGAATGACTGTTTTATTAAAGTTCCACGCGAACCGGGTAATCCGGGCAAAGGCAATTTCTGGACGCTGGATCCCCTTGCCGAGGACATGTTTGACAATGGCAGCTTCCTGCGTCGAAGGAAACGCTACAAACGGGCGCCGGCAATGCAACGCTTCTCGTTTCCTGCCGTCTTTGGTACACTGTCACCGTTTTGGATACGGAAACCGGTGCCACTGGTACCGGTCCACTTCAATGTGCCCAACTTTAATGGGAATCGCGACTTTGATGTGATGCACACACCGAGCGATGTGTTCGACACGGCGCTCCGTGTGGATAAAAAGTTCAATTTCTTTGCCAATGCGGAGGCTTCCTTCTATCAGAACAACAGCGAGAAGTTCGATCGTCTGTCCTTCATCAATCGCCGGACGGAGGATGCGGCACACAGTAGTGCCGCCAGCGATCTGAGCAGAGCCCACAAGTACAAAAATCCATATGCATTTGATGTTGCCGCTGCTGCAGCTATGGGTGTTGGAGGTGCGGCCGGTGAGTATCCGGACCGGGGCAACGATACGGATCTCAATGTGTACAACGATGATGTGGATGGAGATGATACCTCGTGCGACAAAATCGATGTGGAGAGTGCCAATGAGCATGAGCAGGATTCGCATATCTCAGACTCGGTGGACTCGGTTTGCACGAATCCAAATCGATTGGAGATGCCGTTGGAGGCAACCACACGTGAACCAGATGCCGAGCCAGAGCGCACCTCACCCTTTGTTATGCTCTTCGATCATGCTGATCCAGCGTCCAACAGCTCGCTAGCAATTACGTCCAATACCAAGAAGCCCGCGCAGGCGCATACGCACAGATCTCTCACCAGGACGACCCTACTCCATCTGGACAGTGAACCAACCAGTCTGCGGTGCGCCCGGCAGACCAATGCCAAGGATTTCCGCATCGAGACGCTGATTGGCCATGGGCACAGCGATGGAGCGGTCAGTGATTAGGTGATCTCTTCAACCTGATACGAGATCTTATTGCATATGTGTTTGTACACTCGAAAAAAAAAATGTGGGAAATCGATCTAAAACTTGAAACAGTAAAATTATATTTATTGAAATTAATTTTAAATTGTAGACAAAACTACATTACAATTTGCAGAGACAAATTCAAAAACACATCATATTTTTTTTAGAGTGTATATAGCCATATGCCTGTGTATATTCCAGTGATTTCAGTTACGATCTAAGCATATTTTAACATTTCTCTGTACGTTGTAAATTTAGCTGTAGTTTACGGTATACCCGGAATGCATCTATGTATCTTCTCACGTCCGACCAGCATGCAGTGATTGTATCCGGATGGATGCATATTCGAGATACTTTTATGCCAGCACAATATTTTAATGCGACCAAAAAAAACAAGCAAAAAAAATTATTAAATAAAATGTGTCCACTTCAATTGTATAAAATATACGTATGTATTTGCATTATAAACCTGAGTGTAAGATGAAGACAGAAATACATACATATACTATATATATATATAAAGAAATATAAATTATAAATTAAAACATACTTTTTAAAGCGATTCCATATATAGTACATAGAAGTGTATATGTATATGTATGTCAACTATATGTCTCTCTCTCTGTGTGTGTGTGTGTGTGTGTAATTTGAATTGTATGCTAAACGCACAGCACATCAAAAACTATTAACTATAGCTTAGATACTAAGAAATTTGCTGATGTTATTGAAAACTTAATAAACAGTATAATTAGAAAAACGATTCGAAATGATTTCCGATTTATTATTAAAGTTTGTGCACTTATTAAATAATTGCAGTATTAAGTTGGATAAATAATTTAACAGCAATTGGTAAGTTGATCTCTTGCTAAACTAATTAGACTATAATTAAAAAAAGCTACATTAGCTTAAATTTCAGATTAGCACATTAAAATAAACCGTTTTAACTTTTAATTTTCTGATAAACTGCAAATCAATTTTTACTTAAAACTGATGCTAAGAAAATAATATAATTAATTAATGCAGTTCTCTAAAGCAACATTTGTGGGCCAATTTCCAAGTCACAGTTTGTGTACAAAACAAAAAAAAATTATATAAATACTTTATTTTTTAAACTTACACCCCAATCGAATGAGGTAATTATCCAATCACTTAAGCAACAATTAACTGTGAACTGTGCACTGTGCACTGTGCACTTGCCACTCGGCACTTGGCACTTGCAACAAGTTCATTGCAACCCCAAAATGACTGATTTGACTTGAGCACCAAATACTCTCAAATTTTTGCCCAACTGTCAAACTCAAATGTCAGTTGTCAAAAAATTGACGCATGCGCTTTTGCAGCTCAGCTGTTTGCGGCTCTGGTGCAGGATGAAAAAGGACGACACGTTGAGTGTGCGTCAGCACTGAAAGAAAGCTCGCTCGATGCTGACGCCAAAAGCTCTGGCAGAGCAGCGCTGGCAGTGCTCTGTAGTTTTGTGTAGCATGCTATTCCAGTGTTAAAACATTAAAAGCTAGACTGGAAAAAGGACAACAGTTAAATAGAAGATACCAACACTATTGGTATCCAGCGGTACGGAGCTGCTGCAAACTCCATTTGGCATAATTCCCCACACACACACACACACACACACACACACATATATACACACACTCACATTTATATACACAAACACACACACATAGTCTCACAAGCTCGAATACAGCGACACACACAGCAAAAAGTCGATTTTTCACCAACATAAAAGTTGTATATGTGCAAAACTTTCAATTGCTGCATTTGCACACTAGACGCATAATTAAATAACCAACACAAAATATATAAAAAAAAAACCCGTTATCAAGATGTGCAACGCGAGTGTGTAATAAAAAAGTGAGCAGCCCAGCGGAAATTTACAAATTATTTGTTTTTTCCGTATTCGCGTTTTCGGCTGCCCCCAAAATGCTGAGCTCATCATAGAGCATAGAAAAGTTTTGTGGCAGCAGCAGTACCAGCGGCACTGATACAAAACTTTCAGTCAACCAACCAAACAACCCTCTCCAAATCCCCATCCCCCCTCAGGCTAAGAATTGGCCTGTTGTGTTCTGTTTTGTGATGATATGTTTATGGTAATAAGTAAAGTGATAATAAATCGTGTGACTAGTCGCCTAAAAGGCTGTTGAGCAATGCACAACGGCCGGGGGCAAACGACGCCGACGACGAGAGCCTGAGTCGGAGACGGAGACTAATCCGAAGCCGGAGCCGGAGCCTGAAGTTTGGGGTTTGTGCAGCAACAGCAACAGCAATCGACGAAGCAGCGGGACAACGATAAGCAAAAGCTACGGCTGCAAAACGAGAACAACAACGACGAGTGGAACGACCAGGTCGACGACTAGGACGCGCACATGGCGAGCTGGAGCTGGAGCATCGTGTGCACAACGCTGCTGGCCGGCCTGACGTTACTCACGGGTAAGCCATGAATAGACATACCTATTCACAATAGCTAAAGCGTAATTTGTAATTCATTTAGTGACCCACACGGTGCACATTACGAATCTCCGAGTGCCGCACACTTACACACTCGAACGTGATAATGAGCCAGATCCTCTGGTGTTGGACTGCGAGTACGAGCTGGGGCCGACGGAGAAGGGCTTCGTACTCAAGTGGCTGTTCAACAATCACTCCATCTATCAGTGGATACCCTCCGTAAAGGGTTTCGCCATGGTGAGTCATCGCCCTCATCATTATCATTGTCACCCCATTTGCAGGGAAAAAAAGTCAAATCCCCAACACAATATACAAGGAACAAAAAACCAAAAAAATTAATTAACATAAAATTCGCTTTCTTCTTGCTTTTCTTGTCTTTGTTGGTGTTGTTGCTGTTGCTGGTTGTTGTTGTTGTTGCTGTTGCTGTTGGGACTGCGACCCTTGCAGGGCTTCATGAAGGCAAAGATAGACACCAAAATATTCACCATGGAGGGCAGTCCCGGTGTTATATCGATAAAGAATCCCGACTGGAACATGACGGGGGAGTACACCTGTGCCGTGCAAACCTTTGAGTCCACGGATAAGCGAAGTGCCCGCTTACAAATAATCGGTATTTTCTTCTTCTTTCTGTTGTTCTTGTCTCTGTTTATACAATTTATTTATTTATATGTGCCCATTGTTTTTATTTCTAAACACTATACACAAAATGAGGTGCCATTAATGCCTTACCACTTATTGAAAGAGGAGACATTTTATAAACTAAGCCTCTAATTCGTTTAAATAGTTCGATTTGTAGATCAACATTTATTTTAAACTGAAATATATTTGAATAATAAATTAATATTTCTGTTTTTAGTTCGATTTATTTATAATTATTTATTGAAAAAGTACAGTGATTTTTAAAAAGTATCCATTAATCCAATAATCTAATTCTAACATTCAGCTCTCACATTTAAGAAATGTGTTAAAACAGGTGGCTTATTATTTTGATCATAAGGAAATATTAATTTAACAAAAAATTTTAATATTTTAATAAATAACTTATAGACATAAAAGTTAAGTTAGGGAGTATAGTTAATATTTTGTAGGGCATCAAATGTGTCGACAATGCCAATGCTGTATTTTCCTCACCTGTTTATGGCGTCAAATTGTTTGCATAGGTGTTTTGGTAGGTGTGTCCCATATGTAAGCGTGTGTTTGAATGTGTGTGTTTGTGTGTTTGTGTGTGTTTGCGGCACGTGCGACTCATATTTGCATGCGTGTCATGTGGCATTCGCTTCAGTTACAAAATGCCCGCCTCTTGTTTTTGTTTGTTTTATTTTTTTTTTTGCCTTATATTTCAAAAGTTTAGTTTTTTGTTTTGTTGTTTAGTTTGACACTTGATTAATTCTCACGGATTTTTTTACCCGTTGTCTCCCCATTCCAATGCCCAACTCGATACGCAAACAGTTCCTGAGTCCGATTTCATGCTGGAGGCACGCATGGGTGGCGAGCAGTCCGATGTGGACATAATGTGCGCGGTGCAAAATGTTTTCCCACAGCCGGTGCTCTCTGTCATGTAAGTAAAGGCGCACTCTGTTGACCAATGATAGATAACATCCAATATAAAACAATGTTTGACTTATCGATATCGATGACTGGTCTTTTTTGACTACAGCTTCGATACACACATACTGGACTCGGTGCTCACACAGTTGGATCAGAATCCGAGCGGTCTGTACAGCATGACGGTGCGGACGCGCATTCCTAGAGATCAACTCGAATCACCCACACCGATAACATGTGCGTTTTTCCTGCTTGGCACTAACTATACCAAACGCAGGGAGACTATTTTTTATGGTAAGTAGAGGTAAGCAGGCTGGCCAGCGGCCAGGTGGGCTTCTCGCTGGGAATTAGTGTGTTAATCGAAATTGTGTATTCTCGGGATATTTCAGATAAAGCCACAAATATACAACGCAAATGGACAACAGTCGCCGTAGTTATGTCGATCGCATCTTTAGCTTTAAGCAGTTAGTTTCGTAGTGATTTTTGTAGGCTATGTACGTATTTGTTTTTATGTTCGTATAGAATGTTTAACAATTTTTAATTTTTAAATAGAATTTTAAAACGATAAACGTAATTTTTTGCGGTATTTTTAAAAAAGCGCTTATTTTGTAAATGCATGTAAATGTAAGAGAAATGAAATGACATACACAAAAACAAAAACGACAAAAACCAAAACCAACAAACAAAAAAAAAAAAAACACACAACACACAAAATACAAACAACAAGAAACACTAAACAAAACAGTAAATGAAAACAAAAAAACGAACAAACAACCACACCAACAAAACTAAAACAAATTATTGTATTCATATATTTACCACATAAATAAAAATATATATATTTAAATAGTTATGTATGATGTATAGGTCTAATTGAGTACAGAAACGCTAATAAAAAAAAAACAAAACGAAAACATTAAAAGTGCATTAATTGAATTCTTTGAATGTTTATTTTTGGTTATTTAAGTTTATGAAATACTTAAAAAATCAGTGACATTCCACACTTTAAGGGTGCAGCGCTTTTATTTCTTCTTCTTTTATTTAAATTTCAAATTTACAATCGATTACTCAATTGGCATGTCAATCGTTTGTCAACTACAACTCTGCGTTTGATGAGTGCGCAACCCTGGTGCGCATGCACGCCACAAGCACTTCCAGGGCGCCTTCCAGAACGCCTATGAGTATGCAGTGAAAATGACAGTAGTGGCAGCAGTAGCAGCAGCAGCAGCGAAATCAACATCCTCGTAAACTTATTTGCCAAAAAAAAGAAAAGAAAATACAAAAAAAAAGTAGACGCCAGACGAGAGCCAAGGTTTCTGCTCCCTTGGCCCACTGATTGGATAATCCAACAGAGCGAAGAGAGATTGAGAGCTGATCAATGAGCGCATTAAAGCAAGGCAACATGTTTTAGTTTTATATTAGCTGTGGCTGGACAGGATCAACAGCAGCAGCAGCAGCAGCAGCAGGCGCAGCTGGAGCAGCTAATGCATCAGCATGGCTACGTCCGGCGACGGCGACACCATCAACACCATTGACATGGACAACTCCTCCACATCGCAGGCGAAATTCGCAGAGCCAAGCAATGGTAATTAAAACGATACACTGACAAAAACTTCGCTCTACTTAACAAAAAAAAAAAAGAAAATAAAAAATGTGCTAAAACATAGACAAATTCACAGCCAAAAAAATCAATGAATGGCAAAATGGAAGTGGCCGTGGCGCATGTGTCTCGAAAGTAGGCAGAAGAAGAAGCGGTGGCAGGTGGCATGTGGTATGTGGTATGGGAGAGGGGTTGGGACAGGGGTTGGGATAGAGGCCACCCCCATTTCACGGATTGACTGACTGACTGACTGGTTTGACTGGTTGACCGACTCGCTTACAATTGATACACATTGAGGAAAGACTAAAACAAGCAAATAAATGATAATTAAAGAAAACTTTTAAACGGCCAACAACCTGTCAACTATTTATGGATATTCTCACTGCGAGGGTGTGTTGTGTTTTTATGCGAGTGTATGTGCGTGTGTGTGTGTGTGTGCGTGTGTGTGCGTGTGTGGGTACCTCACCCAAGTTCAAGCTCAAGTTGAAGTGTTTCCCACTTGGGTCATTGGCTATTCATGTCTAAATTATGGATTAACTCGATAACACATTAATGTGGTTAACTAATAATAATACACACTATCTACCTTCACTTCCATTTATAGTCTCCACCGACCATGTGGGTAACTCATCGCCCGATGTAAGTAGAACCATTACACATGTGTTCAAATATATATGCATATATAGCATTAAAATCGTGCTTATTACTCTCAGTTGGGCAATCGACCTCTGCGAGCGGCCAACAAAACGGACAAGGAACGAAAACTTGGCCATCGACGTGTCGGCGAAGGCGGCGAGATTACCTACAAGAAGATACAGACATCGCAAATCATGGGATCCATTCAGCTGGGCATACAGCATACCGTAAGTGAAAGCGAATAATAATATTTTTGAAATATTGAAATTACTCATCTCGTTTTGCTGTAGGTTGGCAGCCTGGCATCGAAACCCAAACGGGATCTACTTATGATGGACTTCTGGGAAATCGAGAGCATTACGTTTCCGCCAGAGGGTTCTAGCCTTACACCTGCCCACCATTATAGTGAATTCAGATATAAGATCTATGCCCCGATTGCATTTCGTTACTTTCGTGATTTGTTTGGCATACAGCCTGATGATTTTATGGTTAGTATTTTTGTATAATTTATTTAGATTTTAAGTCTTATATTTATTGTTTGTATTCCACAGATGTCCATGTGTACTTCGCCACTGCGCGAACTATCGAATCCAGGTGCTTCCGGCTCAATATTCTATTTAACGGACGACGATGAGTTCATTATCAAAACAGTGCAACACAAGGAGGGTGAATTTTTACAAAAACTACTGCCTGGGTAAATATTTTATAAGTGGTCTCTTCCCTAATCTCAGTAATTGGCTAATTTTAAACTTTCTCGGTCAGCTTTTTATTTACTTTTCTTTTACTTTTAGTGACCTTGATAAAGTTCAAATATACTTTGAAATTGATCAATGAATTTTATAAAATATGAATTAAAGTTGATTACACTTCAAATCAAATTAGTTGACTCACTAATTGTTCTATTTTATTCTCACTCGCAGTTACTATATGAATCTGAATCAAAATCCGCGCACCCTTTTGCCGAAATTCTTCGGACTTTACTGCCTGCAAACGAGCAATGCCAAAAACATTCGTCTGGTGGTCATGAATAATCTGCTGCCGTCTTCGGTGCGAATGCATCTCAAATACGATCTGAAGGGATCGACGTTCAAGCGTAAAGCATCGAAAGCGGAACGTGCCAAGAAATCGCCTACATACAAAGACCTGGACTTTATGGAACAGCATCCAAATGGCATATTCCTCGAAGCCGAAACATATTCAGCACTGATTAAGACTATTCAAAGGGATTGCACGGTGCTGGAATCCTTCAAGATTATGGACTATTCACTGCTATTGGGCGTCCATAATCTGGATATCGCATTCAAGGAGAAACAGAGCGAGCAACGTAAGCCGATGAGGGCACCGCTCGCCGAGGATTCCGATGTTGATGAACCCCTGGACGGGGCAGAGGGCGATGGCAAAGATCGGGATGCGGCAACGGGCATCAGCCGGAACAAGTGAGTATTTCTCATGTTTAAAACTGAAGAAGAGCATTTGATGATATGCTAATTAAGTGTGGCGTACAGATCGGTGAATCGGCAGCGTCTAGTGGCACATTCAACGGCCATGGAGAGCATTCAGGCGGAAAGCGAACCCATCGACGACGAGGAGGATGTGCCGTAAGTCTGAATGCAGTTCAAACATCACTCAAAAGTGAATCATTTATTGATGCTCGTATCGATTTAGGCCCGGTGGCATTCCGGCTCGCAGTGAGAAGGGCGAGCGGCTCTTGCTCTACATTGGCGTCATCGACATACTGCAATCGTATAGGCTCAAGAAGAAACTGGAGCATACATTCAAGAGCATCATACACGATGGCGTGAGTGAAAATGGCAGCTAAATTCTTGTAAATGGAAAACATTATCTCTGTTATTGTTATCATCCATATAGGAGACCGTTTCGGTTTGTCGGCCCTCGTTCTATGCCCAAAGATTTCAGAACTTTATGGCTAAGACCGTTTTCCGCAAGATACCATCGCGTAAGTCAGCTGGCTGTATCGCAATTGGGTCAAGTACTCGTACTATAAGGCATTTTTGTGCAACTACAAAAATTGAAAAAAACAACAAAGAAAAGAAAAGAAAAACCAAACAGCAACATAAGAAAAACTACTCCTTGACCATGGCGTCGTTTTTTTTCCGTAGCTGCCAAACACACTCAAGTAGCTTGAGGCACACATACCCACACACACACACACACATACACACACACACTCATATTAATATTTGTAAAATGCTAATTTTATTGTCTTTAATTCAGTTATTATGCAGCAAAAATGCAATATAGTATAAAGTACACTTGCCCTTATGCGCTAACATTTGGTAGTCAGCTAATTTGTTGTATATTCTTGAAACTTGTAAAACGTAATTTGAAAATTTAATTTTGTATTCTATGGGAAAAACGATCCGACAACAAAACAAAAAAAAATGCTGTTTTTTTCTGCTTTCTTTTGGATATTACTTTGATGCATTACTTCACTTGTACGCATAGTGGATCTCCCAGAGATCAAAGGAAATCACAGAAAATTTCGTACCTTGGTAACCAGTTATATAGGTAATGAAAACAACAACAACAATAACAATAACAAACAAAAAAAGAAAATGCAAATAATTTAATAATATTTGATAATTTTTACTCACGATATTTCAGTTTCAGTTTAAGCAATAACTTCTTTTCACATAATTATTGAGTTAATTATTCACTTTGGGTTTTTTTTCATTTGATTTCCGCTTCTGTTTAACGGCACTTGGTGGTTGGTGGGTTGATTGATTGATTGATGAAACCTCCGGACGCAAAGCATGCCTCGCGATTGCACGTTAGTCTTGTCATCCTTGTAACCCACATTCAATTGTAAACCGCAAAATGATCTTTGGCTTTGCTTAAAGTGCTGCTTCATTTCTTGACTTATTCCCAATTCCCGATTCCCGATTAATTATAATTTATAATACATAGTTACTGCTTGAATGAACTAATTCGTGTTGTTTGCCACAATTCTTATAGCGCTCAAGCATTCGCCATCGAAGAGAAAAAGCCTCTCCAAGGCCATACAGCGCTCCATTGACAGCGAGAGCGAGCCGACGCGACGTAAGTGATCTGGATGAGGATCTCTTTTGGAGAGTCTATTTATTGCCTTCTTTTGCTTTTCAGCTGTGCACACCTCGCACTCTCACAGCAGCGGCAAAATACACCAGCAATCCAAGCCAGAGCCGGCGTCAACCGCTCTCAACTCTGAGCGTGAGCGTGATAGGGATAGGGATAGAGATCATGATCGTGATCGGGAAAGTGGGCGCGCTGGGCTGAGCAATGCACCGCCGCCTGTGAGGCAGCGAGCGTCCACCTCGGCCACATCATCCGCTGCAGCTGGCAGCAATCTGAAGGCGCGTGTGCCACCGCCCGTGCCACCACGCGGCTCGCCACGTCGCAAGGATGCCCAGGACAGTCGGGCACACTCCACCACTCCAGGTATAGCACCCAATGATAATAATTATACTGCACACACAGCATCCATTTGCATTGCGAGCAACTTGCTCCAGTTACCCAATGCTGCTGAGACAATACCGCGATTTGGGGACCGTCGTTCACCCAGCAACGTGCAGGATTGGCTGGAGCTGCACGATCTGTTTGACAGTGGCACTCCTCCACCAACGGTGTCAGTGCATCGCAGCAGCTCTGTGCGTCGCCGGGAATCGCTGCAGTCAGCATACTCCACGGCACGCTCCGACAGCACCTATCGACGCCATCAGCAGCAGCAGCAGCCCCGTCTACTCAACCACGTGGACATCTTTCAGCGACAGAACAGTTTTATGGCACGCAGCGAACGCTCCTCGGTCGGCTCCATCGTGCGCAGCTTTCCACCCATACGCGCCGAAAGCTATCGCACCGCTCGAACAACAGTTAGCGCCAGCACCCAGACAGGATCGCCACGCATGACCAAGCTAGAGATGCAGCGTCATCAGAAACGCAATCGGTATTTGCACTGTGTGGATCTGGCATTGGGTGAGGAGAATGGCTGCGATGCCCAGGAGGATAATCTGCTGCAATCCGTGAGCGCTTTTCTCGAGGTCAAGCGCGAGCTGGAAAGCACATATAACCGACCGAGGGCATTGCCTGTCCTCGAGGTGACGCCTTCAGCAGAGCAAGCGCCAGACATACAGATAGAGCAACACCAGCGCGTCGATTTGGCTGTGCCACACCGTCCGAGACGTGGAAAGCGGCGTGCACCGAATGCGGCACCTTCAACGATACCCGAGAGCACCGATACGCAATCGAATGGGGCCTTGACGATCAAGGATTCTCGACGCAACAGTTGTGCCTGAGAAGTGCTAAACGCATGCTTAACTCCTCACTTGCTCATCATTGTCTCATTTGTAACCTAATTCCCCAATTCTCTGTGCCGAATTCGTTGCTCATTGTAATCTTTGTGTTCTCATTGTATTGCTAGGCACAACTCCATCATGCAGTTCAACACCTCCCCCTGCCTTTGACGACATCTCCGAGGACAGCTCGAACAAGAATAGCACCTCGTCGATTGGGCGACGATCGCATCATCACCATCATCATCATCCTCACCAGCAGCAGCAGCAGCCTCCGTATTATCAGCAACAGTATTCGGAACGTAAAATGAACATTGGCCCCGCCTATCGAGGCTCCTACAAGGAGGATATCGTTAGGTATACAAATCAAATCTCGAATTTTGAAATAAACTCATCGAATTGTGCTTTTAGCGTCTCAGAGGTGCATCTGGACACGTTTCTTGCGGTGGACACATCGTCGAGCAGTCATTATGGGTCGCGTGGCGGCTTGGCATGGACGCCACCGGCATCAGGTGAGGGCTCAACACCCACTTGGACAGAGGGCACGCCCAGTTTTACGGACTCCAGTTCGAGTGGTGATCTCGGTAATTGGCACTTGTCATTTGTAATTGCAATACTCGCCTGTTTTGTTATGTTTTATGTACTGTTACTACTACTATTACTACTGTATCCATTCACGCTTACAATCGTAGACAACTTCTCGCCCATAAACTCATCTAAAATCGATCGACACAAGCCGACGGTGGAAGATGCCATCAACTCTCTGTCCTCGGGAATGGTAAATATCACTGGTGCTGGCAATCTCTAGATCGACTCCTACTCAACCGACTTAGAAAAGCAATTAATCAAAAGCTAACCCAAAACTTCCCCATACACATACACACACACACACACCGACAGACTTGAAGAGACCCACCTGATAGTTTCACACACGCCCAAAATTCCAACACGCTGTATTTGTTGTTGTTGTGCTTTTTATTTTTTAAATAGTTTTTGTATGGCTGCGTTTTCAAACAAACACCAACCAGACACACACACCCACACATACACACAAATTAATGTATCTTTTTGCATCATTATAGATCAACTAACATAGCATGTGATGATGGGGATGACACAGAACAACAACAACAACAACAACTACTTCTCGATTACATGGTGCAAACAGATTTCGAATGAAAGACAAAAGACAGACACATATACATATAGACATCATATTATAAAGGGACTGCTTGCAAGTTTGGATACATATATATACTGTTATGTATATGTATATAGTATATACATAGATATGTACATATTCGTGTACGAGTGCACTTGTATAGCTAGGATTATAATCAAAACAAAAGCGCCCTCGTAGAAATCCATACCAAAAAAGAAAAGAATCAGATTTACACCCAGCAATATCTTCATGCATTCGTATATTTAGATATATGCAGGATACCAGCAACAGATATTGTTCAAGACCTATATACAATTGAGATATATGCATATATATACATATGTATATGCTATACGGATACAATAAATTTATCTATTGCATGCATGAAAGCAACGATAATTATAATTGATATTATATATATACAAATACATACAAAAACACAAAAAATGCAAAGAAAAGTTAAGATCAAAAACGTTGAAAACATTCAATATCCAGTTCCCGTTCCTTTCCCCATATAGTACTATAATATAAAGTGTATTGTAAAAGTTCATTCGATGATATTTGATAAATGAATATGGATAATATTGAATTCTACAGTACCCCAAACTTATTAAGCATAACAAAACAAAAAAAAAAGATTTTTTTGCGATACTTTCGATCTCCGATATATCCACATACGAATTATGTACTTATGTATAATCAGCAATCGCGATATTACAATATTGTTGTAAAATATTTACATTTATAGGACAGAAAACCAAAAGCAAAATTCTATGCATATTATTCATTTGTATTTATTATTAATGGTAATTGTAAACATATTTAGGTTTAACTGACGACACGCACTCAAGACAAAAAATAAAAAAAATACAGAAAACCAAAAAATTACGACGGGATGACAAACAAAAAACCAAAACACAGACGGTATTACGGACCGGAAAGGGCTAGGACTTGTACCCGCAAAACCAATATGAAAGAATTGATTATTTATTAATTAGTTGAATGTTATTTAACTTATATGCATTATTCTAAAGATTAACTGAAATCCAATTGTAATTACATACAATAAATTAAATTGCAAGGTTGAAATTCCGGCTCTGCTCAGCTCTCTTTAGTCATTTCAAATGCACATTTTCTAATTGTTTAACATATGCAGAACTAGTATAACTTTTGCAAATCCTTCAGCGATTGATTCAGAAATTGATTGGTCCAGTCGTTCTCCGGATTGTCCAAGTGATTGTCGAAATCGATGACATCCCGCATCGCGCCCCGCTTCAGCAGCAGCGAAACACCCTCCAGCGTTTGTGCCGTTTGCACAATGGAATATTTGGCCTTTGACCAGCGAGCCGAATCACTCGCATAGCCATAGACGTGCAACGCCGCCCGATTGTGCTCCAGGGACATCAGCTTATTGTCGACAACCGCAAAGCAAGCGTTCTTGTAATTCTCCGCAATTTTGTCAGCGATCTTCGCGGCTGGCGCTTTCTCAATTTGATTGTCGTAGAAGTTCTCCGGTGCGGCATAGTAGCCGGCAATCACCAATCCCTCGCCATCAGCATAGGTATCGATCTGCAAATGCATGCATTTAGCTCTGGACTAGTACAAATTGATTTTAATTTACCTGATTGAGGGCTATTTCCGCCATTGGGGTCACATGCAGGCACTGGTGGAAAAGTGGAATTGCATCCGTGATTTGCACTACGGAACCTTTTTGCTTCTTCTCTGCCAGCAGTAGGCCGTTTACCGCCTGGTGTGGATATTTGGCCGCATGGAATACAATTTTTGTGTACGCCGTCTCGGAAAACTCATATTCACACATTTCAACTGATTACTTTGTATATATTTCCGAAACTAAACGTTGACCTGGAACTTTTCTACAATCAATTAACTAGCAATGTGACCGTACGCTGTAAGCACGTAAATATGTTAAAATTGAACACGAGAAAATACCAAAAAAATACTACTCTGCTTAACGAATGTTATCGTGCCTAGCATCTGTTAAATCACAATTTCTGCAAACTTAAGTCGAGCAAATATTTGAAAGATGACTAAAATATGTATAACATTTTATTACTTAACTGTTCGTCTGCGTCCCGATCTGTTATTGGATTCTGTGCTTACGCTTATTAAATATTTTAACTAAAATATATATATATGTATGTAATTATATGTATGTATACGCAGTGGGTACCCAGCTGACGCCAGCCCTGACAAATACACAGAAAGAAACTACTGGTTGTCATTCAATATTGCTTTGATATCATCCGCATCCAGAGTCTCGTATTTCAGTAGTGCCTCTGCCAGTGCCTTGTGCTCCTTTGTGTGCTTCTTCAGAATCGCCTTCGCCCGCTCATAACTATCGCTCAGGATCCGCTTGATTTCGGCATCCACAGCTTCTATGGTGTTCGGTCCGAGGCTGTCGCCCGTGCCCAGTCCTTTGGGCGACTCAATAGTGCGCAGACCGACCTTCTCCGACATGCCCCAATCCTTGACCATATGTGTCGCAATCGATGTCGCCTGCTTCAGATCACTACTAGCGCCCGACGTGATCTTCTCAGCTCCAAAGATAATCTCCTCGGCTGCACGACCACCCATCATGGTGTCCATCATGGCGAGGAGTTGCGCCTTGGTGACATGATAGCGCTCCTTTTCCGGTATGTAGGCGGTGTGTCCCAGGGACGGACCACGCGGCATTATCGTCACCTTGTGCAGCGGATGCGATTCCTTTGTATAAAAGGCAACAATCGCATGTCCTCCTTCGTGGTAGGCGGTTATCGTGTTCGCCTCCTCGTCGGGCAGACGCGCCTTGCGCTCAGGACCCATAAGTACTTTATCGCGTGCGGTCTCCAAATGTTTCATATTCACAGTCTCCGCGCCATCAATCGCAGCTCTATTAACAAAAACAAAATAAATGTCATAATCTTTGCCCGATATATGTGTATATCATTGACCCACCTAAGTGCTGCCTGGTTAATCATATTCTCCAAGTCGGCACCTGTAAATCCGGAGGTGCCACGTGCAAGCAGATCCAAGTCCACGTCATCGTGCAGTATCTTCTCCAAATACAAAGAGAGAATTTCTTTGCGACCGGTAAAATCGGGTGTGGAGACCACGACCTCGACATCAAAGCGACCAGGACGCAACAAGGCCTGATCCAAGTCATCGCGACGATTCGTTGCACCGAGCACTATGACGCCAGCATTCTGATGGAAGCCATCCATTTCGGAGAGCAGCTGATTAATCGTCTGATTCGCATACGGATGAAGGACAGAATTCGTCCGCTTGGCGCCAACTGAATCGATCTCATCGATGAAGATGACGCAGGGAGCACGTGCCTTGGCAGCCTCTTTGAATGAGACGGGAGAAGAGTTATCATCCAGCATCAACAATCTATATCCTACTTACTGAACAAATCTCTGACCCGTCTGGCGCCCTGGCCGACGAGAACTTCGTCGAACTCTGGTCCGGCTGCATGGAAAAACGGAACATTCGCCTCGCCGGCAACGGCGCGGGCCAGCAGGGTTTTGCCCGTGCCCGGTGGGCCGACGAGTAGCACACCCTTGGGCAGCTTGCCTCCCAGATTTGAGAATTTGTCGGGGCTCTTGAGAAACTCGACGACCTCCTTCAGCTCCTGCTTAGCCTCGTCACAGCCCTTGACATCATCGAATGTAACGTGTATTTCCTCCGGATCTACCTCGACCTGGTTGCCCAGTTGTATGCTGCTAAATTTATGCGAGGTGTTATGAAATGTTCATTCAGTAGATCGGGGCAGTGATCTAGAATACTCACCGGAATACGGAGCCATTCGATGAGGTGAAGAAGCTGACGAAGATGCCAATGAAGACGACGACCACAATGAGTGTCTGGAAAATCTGCGTGACAATTACTGAGCATTATTCAAGACACTAAGGTGCGAACAAGGACGTGAAAACAACAAACACAATTAAATCAATCACGAAAGGGAGACAAGCTAGACCAAAGCTAGGAAATGAAGGAAGAGGTTATTATCCATGTGTCTGGCATTTACCTTCAGATACTTCATTGTCTTTCCCGATTTTTGTGAATCTTCCGCATTCGATGCAGCCAAATATCCCTCAGCGAAAGCAATCTTTAAGCTTTCCTGCAAATCATTAAAATCATTTATCATTAATAATTCCTGCTTTATCGGGGAATATCAAATTTATATACCGCATTTTGAGGGCTGCCCTGTTGGATTGAATTGTTTAGCAGTTTCTTGAGCTTGTCTGCCTGCAAGTTGTGTTCGCCATCGGGTCGAAGTGGCGCACCTTGGATCGCAGACTTCAGTCTGGTTGTCATTGTAGGATTGCGCTTCTGATCCGCCTCAATGGAACGATCCGTCTTAAAGTCACGCAACTGTCGCCTGCAATTAAATCCAAATTGATTGGGAATATGATTTTTTGACTAATTCTACAATCCACTTACAGCTGATGAGTCGCTAGCATCGGATTCAAGAGACCTCTCATCACAGTTGGATACATATTGCTGCAATTGAGAGATTCGATGCAGTTAATATAGAGATGATAACACCATTAATAGTTAGGTGACCTACACAGATCCGATGTTTTGCGTGGCGTTCAGAGAGAGTTCAAACTTGTAATTTTGTTGTTTACCAGGAGCAGTTTGTTGTTGTGTTGTCGCCGGTTCCTCAAGTGTGACATGTACCTGGCGCATTGAGGGCAGCATGCTGGTCACCTTGACCAGTGCATCGTTCACAAGCTCTTTGTCGAGTATGCCATTTAGTCTCGCCGCCCTCTCCACGATACTCTGCAAACTGACTCCAGACTTGCTCAGCAGCGCCTTAAAGTCCAGCACGAGGTCGTGGCTCTTTTTACTACTACTACTGGTGCTGCCTTTGCTTGTGCTGCTGCAGGCGGACTTTGATTTGTCGGCAAAGAATCGTGGAACACTAGCATTTGCAGGCAGTTTAGTTCGCTTCACCGTGTAATAGTGCGGTTTTCGACTAAAGTTACCCAGATAAAGGTACGGCTGTCATTGGTAATGGAAACACAGAAATGTCAGCGGTCTGTGTGAAATGTGCATCGTTTATCGGTCGAGAGAGAGAGGGAGAGTCGCCCATCACTTACCACAGAGTGTGTGTTAGCAGAAAACATTCTCAGAATATACAAAAATTTTATTAATTACAATAACAGGCTTAGATCGGGCGAGCAGACGACAAAAGTTTTTGACAGCTGAAAATGTCATAATCTTGTTGCGTCCCTGTTGCATCCCTGACGATTGTGTTGCAGCCCTCAAATTCAGTAAGCCCGCAATTCTTTAAAATTTCAAATAATGAATTTAAGATTTATTATTTACTCAACTTTGATTATTTAAGCATTTCGTACTATTTTCACTTATTTCATAACCAAAATGATCGTTAATTGCCTCTGAACAGTTTGTTTTGGTGATGTTTAGTTAACCAAAATTCTTGCGGTCACACTGTGGAGGACAATTTCTTAATTTTAATAAAATTAATTTAAAAATGAAAGAACTTAATAATAGTGTATTTAAATTTGTATGAACACGTTCCAAATATTTAACTTAAAGTGTATTTGCTCGAGTTTTATTTAATTATACTTTTAAAATTTACAAAATTCCGTTATCGATAAGCAATTATCGAGAATTTAAATAACTTTGAGGCGCTTATGATAAATGTAAAAGAAAGTAAATCAGAAATTAAATGGGGAACACATAAAAGTAAATATTTGACTTTTACAAATCAACTAAACTATTAACATTTATTACTTGAACAATTCTAATTCAAAATATTAAGGTTGCATTCTTTTGCTCATGATATCGCTTACATCAATCATTCGCGGGTTCTCGAATCCCGCTTGTTTGTTGTTTGTCTAGACCAGTATTTGTCCGTTCTGCCTACTTTTCTTTTTCTATTAACCTTTCTGTCTAAATCTATATCCGCACGGCGTCACAATGTGCCAAATATGGCCTATGTGCGTCGGCCTTATAACCTACCTACCTAGGGGTTTTAGGTTCCCAATAATCATTCAAGTCAGTTCGTTAGAGTTCGGTGTTGCGCTTTTTAGTGCTTATATAATTGGAAAATATGTAAGGATATGGTCGAGCTAGAGTAATAATCCTCAAAAGAAACCAATATTTTCTTTTAAATTCGTAATTTATTTGTAGCCCGTACACGTCACTGTCGAACTGAAAAATTTTACACTTCTTTTTCTTCGTTCGCGGGCTAAATTTGAATTGTTACACCATCATGCAAGCAACTCTAATTTGCGTCATGCATTATTGTGTTTCATAAAATAGTCGCTGAAATCGTATGGCGCGTTATTTTCACCGAAGACATGTGCCGAAATAGCTCAGTTGGGAGAGCGTTAGACTGAAGATCTAAAGGTCCCCGGTTCAATCCCGGGTTTCGGCAATGATTAATCTTTTTGCATATTTTTTTTCTTATGTAGCAATTATATTTTAGCATAATAAATTAATTGAAACTATTTAAAAGAAACCCCGACCCTAAATTCTTTTCAATAATGTCGATTCTAAAATTCAACAGCCTGTAGGTATGCAACAAAATATGAATTAGAGTTTAGTTTTTGGGTATAATTAAAACAGCTTTGGGCTTAACGGCTAACAAATATAACGGTAGTTGCAGATAGATGTAGATATATCGTTGTGTGATATATCGCCTGTGACCAGACCAGCTTAGTATTCCTCGGGGCGAGCAGGCTGCACCTTTCACTTAGCAAGGAACTCGCCGCCGACAGGCAGCGCCACCTTTTTGGCTGGCGGTATTTCGATAGAGTCGTTCAATTGGGAATGGTCACGCTTAACCGCGCCGACAGTTGATTTCAGCGAAGCGGACGACTCTTCGCTGTCAGCATCGTTGTGATTGTTGTTCGTCGATGTTGATTTGGCTGGTGCGCTGGATGATGATGTTGATGGTGACGATGCAGCTGCTGTTGCTGTTGCTGCCTTCTCCTTCTTGGACAACACTTGGCTGCTGGGTTCGCTAGCATCATTGTTGGCTGCCGATTTGCTGGTCACAGACGCAGTTCCGTCCACTGCTGCCATATTGGCACTGGCACAGGCCACCGCTGTGGCAGCCACAACTGCTGCAGTTGCAGTAGCAGGTCCGGCAACTACAGTTGGAGCACCGCTACTTTTCTTGACGTTCGACTCTTCCGCCTTGGTGGACGCATTCGCTTCGTACTCCTTAATAATCTGATCGAGATTGTAGCGTTTGCGATAGTTTACATAAAAAGTGCGCACATGCGCCTCCGTCTTCGTGCCCACCACTTTGGCTATCATCGGAAAGTTGTTGCCCCAGTAGCGCAACGATAGCCGCGCCACTTGAATCTCATCTGGTGTCCAACGGGCCGAAATGCGGGGTTGAGCCCCGCCGCCACCGATGCCTTCTCCTCCACCTCCCTCGTCTGGATTAATATCGCTGCAGTCCTTATCCAGCTGTTCCAACGTTTGCCTATTCTTCTGTATTTCGGTCATAAGGGAGGCAACTCTACGATCGCCTTCGGCTAAATATTCTAATGGATTCTTGCAGCCGGCCAAGGCAGTGAGGTCATCGTGGTTGATATACATGCCGCGTGGCGGTTTGCGCTTGGAGCGATCAGCTGCCGTGGCAGCAGCGGCGCTGGTGTGTGTGGAACGTTTTGTAAGTGCAATGCTGTCCGGGCCGGAGATGGGACGCCCATTGCCGGTACGTCTCCAATGCGTGTGACAACTTTTACACATGCGCCCCAATGGCGAATCGAACAAAATGTAGCAGACAACATTGCAATCCTTGCAGAAACCGCCCACAACTCGTCGATTGTTGCTGCCATTGTTGTTGTTGTTGTTGGTACTACTACTGCCATTATCGTTGCCGCCGACATTATCATTCTCAATATCATCATTATCATATTGTAGACTGAATCCGGTGTTGGTGTTGCTATTATTGCTGCTGCTATTGTTATTGTTATTGTTGTTGTTTGTATTGTTATTGTATTTGTTGTTGTTGTTGTTGTTGTTTACCGTCGAATTGTTGTTGTTCGCCCTCTTGTCATCATTATCAGATTCCTCGTTGCTGCCCACTTCGCTGCCATTCTCGGAGCCCTCTTTAACGGCAGCCTTTATTTTCTCCTGACGGTCAATAGCGCTGCTGCGATGACGCGTTTTCTTCCACGAATAATAGTAGTTAACCAAACTGGCTATTGATTTGTCTGGCAACATCGTGCGTATGCGATGGAAACGTTTGCCATGAAGCTGAAATGCCTGATCGAAGAGCACTTTATCCTCGATACCCCACTCATCGGGAAATGGCGTAAAATGGGCCAAATCCATGACCGCACGCTCCAGATCATGCTTATGACAGAATAGCATGGCTAACGCCTGTTCACCGTTATAGCCATATTTCTCCTTGGCCACCGAAATGTATTCCTCCAATTTCATGTCGGGTATTTCCTTGGTGGGCGACCAGACCAACAGTGCGCGTTCGTTGATATGATCCGGACGGCGATCCGCTTCAACCACAAGCGGCGGACACACCGCCTGATAATTGCGTCCAACGCGTGTTTTCTTTTTGTATTCCGACTGCTTAGCTTTGGATTTACCATTTCGTTTTGTTGAGTTATCATCGTCGGAGCTTTCCGGTGTGCCGCCTACTGGTGCGGTTGGTGTCGCCTTCTTATTGGATGTGGCATTTGTGGAATTGTTGCCACCACCGCCGCCTCCTATGCCGCTAGCATTGTGAGCATTGCCAGTGCCAGCGCCGCTTGTGTGCGTATTGGGGCTGGGTCCACGTGAGCGGCGGCCATTGCGCACAATGTCGCTGGTGTTGCGCTCGGCCAACACCATTTTGTCGCGTATGAGCTGCGAGCTTTTATTATGCTTCTCCATCGTGCTGATGTTTCTTGCTACCGTTGGCGTGTCAAGGAATTATGCGACCAAGCCGAAGGAGCAACTCAAATGTTGCCCGTTGTTTTTTCGGTGCACAGCCAGCAACAAAAAAGCAAAAAAAACAACAAAAAAAGATGCGCGCCTCACAAAAGAAATACGCGGGGTACGCTGTGGCTTTCGCAATTAAATGTCAATTTACAAGTTGCAACACTTCCAGGTGACTGCCAGTGCATTCATTTGCTGGCAGCGATTTGTATCAATTGAGTTTTAGATTTAAAAAACGCAGAACGCAACAGCGCCTAACGGAGACGGCGAAATGATCACAAGGTGGCGTTTTTGCATCTAGCAACTGAGCCATTATATCGATATATCACTGTGTGATCGATATTTTTTACAGTGGCTTAACAGCACAATGACAGCACATAATGTCGTGTTAGTTTAACATTAAACTTCAACGGCCGAACGATCAGTCGAGTTTAAACTTCAACAGGTGTTAAAACGTAATCGTTACGAGAGAAGCGGTTTTTAAACGGCTGCACACGATATTTCGGTAACAAAAGGAGCAACAAACGGCTTCGCTTGACTAACACAAAACAAAAAAAAACATATATAAAAGTATAATTTAAATTTAACATACAACTATTGAAAACGTGACAAAATACAAATTTTTATAACAAATAACCAGCAAAATTTGCGCTCAAAAAATATTTATCATATGTATCTAGTATAAGCAGTGCTGTAGATAAAACCTTCAGATTAAGTTTTGTGTTTGTTTTCGTTTGGATAACATTTCGTGTGTTTATTTTAGCCTATCAAAAACTTTTGGATTACTCCGCTACATTCGGGAGATACAGACAGAGAGAGAGAGAGAGGTAAGTGTAACTGAGAAAAAAAACTCAATATTTCGGGCAGCATATACAAAATTTATGGCAAGTGCAGTTTCAAGCCAGACATTGAATTTGAATTTGAATGAAAAATGGGGGATGAGATTTCGTCATAGGCATGCATGCATGCAGTGCACGAGTGCGACTGCAATAGCAATAGCCAAGCGATCGGTGCAGAGAGCTGATTCGTTCTCTCGCACGTGCTCTTCAAGTCCGAGTAGCGCTATAGTGTATGTGCATGTGTGAGTTGTCGTTGTAGTTGTTTGTCGTCTACCTACCTGTGGCTTCATTACCTGCTTGCCTGCCTTTTACTGTGTGCCATATCTTAAAAAAAAAACATACCAAAACACACATACAGCGAGCTGCTGCTGCAGTGAGTATTACTGTGTGAGTGAGTCTATATTAAATGACACATAAATTTTCAAGTTAAGTCAGCATTATCTAAACAGTTACCGTTTCATAGCAGTAGAACTGCCCCAGATATCCAACGCAATTTCGCAATTTTATCAGCAGAGAGGGAGAGAGAGCTCAACTCTAACCTCACAAATACTTTCATACGTTTACTTACACAAACACATGCACATTTCGTGATGCAGCAAAAATTGCAGCGATGGTTTTTTTTTGTTGTTTAGGGAGCGTTATAGATACTCAGTTGGATAAACATTAACCGTTTGCTTGAACAAAAAGCGCGCAATTTCTGCTGCTTAACAAAAGTGCCGCACTGTAAGTGAAACGAACAGCTTTTAAAAACACATACGAAACTGGCATACTCTATCTTTTATTTCAACTACCAATTTAATTGCTATTCATTTGTCCCACATTAAACAACTAAAAAAAGCGCACACTGGAAATCGTTAGATTTAATAATTGTAATTATTTACGCATTGTGATAATATTTGTTAATTACCGAGCATTTTAAAAAAATGCATTTAAATTTAATATATTTTATTGACACTGATTATAATGAGCTTTTTTTTTTTGACTAATGTCTATACTGTTTTACCCTTGGAAGGGGTACGCAATTGTAGATAACACATGTGTATCTTTGTGTATGCACGTTTATTCCATTACTCTTTCCTTTCGAGTACAGCAGCGTGGCGAGTGTGATTGGCAAGGGGTGAGGGGAGAGGTACAGAAAAACCAGTAATGCATTCGAAAAGAAGTCACCTTCATAAAGTAAAACTTAACTCAACTCGACTCGTTGCTAAAAGCAGCAAGCAAGCAAGACGGGGCAGAAGCGATCCGATCGCTGTAAAAGTCGAGCTGAATCGTAAGACCCGACACCCTGGAACCCATTTCCAGATACTATTTATTGTCGGACATTCACCGGTTGGTGGTTGCCAAGCGACAGCTGCATCTGTCGAATAATCACTTATCTTTGGAAAGATTTCTTTAGTGTGCGGGAATGCATGACAGTCAAAAGAATGTGAAAATTTAAATTTTCTACATTGAATTTTTTATCTACTCCTCCGAACTTTAAAAACAAAATTATACAACATTTTCTTGACTGAATTATTTATCTACTCAACTCAATAATAACAAATTAGCAAAAAAAAAAACAGATGTAAAAACATACATATATGTATATATATATATATATACAGTGGCTACAAGCTAATTAAAAGCAGCGTCAAGCAAAAATTTCAATTGCCTGTCATGAACTCATTATTCATTATTTTTCAAAAATTCCAAAAACCCATGGCAGGTACATGTATTGACCACCGAAATGAATATATGGCCCTAATAAACGGGAATTTCCAGACCCGTTAGGTCGGCTTATGCAAAAAAACTACCTACTTTATGGTGCAGGCTTATTAAAAGCAGTTACATTATGTACAGTTAGGTTGCAAAAACCTGGGTTTTCCGCCTAAAGTTGAATATTTTCGGTATGAATAGACCAATACTTCATAGTCAGTTTAGTTATTTTCTGCATCTCGAGTGGAACAAGCCTACAAGGACAATGGGCAAACGGACTACCATTGAGCAAAGGAAACTCATCCTGGAACACTTAAAAATTGGATATTCATATCGCCAAATAGCTAAAATGGTCAATCTAAACACCTCAACTGTATTCTACATCATTTGGAGTTTCGTGGGCGAAAATTGGACAGAGGACAAGGGCGGAATGGCACCAAACCCGATTTTCACCGAGCAGGATGAGCCGAGGATCATCAAGATTTCAATGGGAAATCTAAAGCTATCGGCTCAAAAACTGACTCAATAGGTGCAGGATGAAATAAGGAAAAAGTTCAGTATGGAAACTGTGCTCCAAGTTCTGCGCAACCATGACTTTAAGGCCCGAGTACCACAGAAAATGAAATTTTTAAAAGCAAAAAATAGATGGTCTAGGATGACGTTCGCCAAAATCCACTTGTGCAGGGATTTTGTGTTTTGGAACACAATCATATTTGAATATGAGTACAAATTTAACATTTTTTGCCAGGACGGATGGAATTAAATGTGGCGATACTCCAATACTGAGCAAAATCCCAAAAACATAAAGGCAATAGTCAAGCACGGCGGAAGAAATGTTTTGGTATGGGCATCTATCTCGGCAGCCGGTGGCGGAATTTTTGTGATAATTGAAACAACAATGGATAAATATGTGTACTTTGATATACTAAAAGAAAATTTACTCCAAAGTGCCGAGAAGCTAGGAATCCGACGTACTTTCCGGATCTACCTGGACACAGACCCCAAGCATAATTGCGGAATAGTACAGTCCTGGCTTAGATCGAACTGCCCCCTCATGATAATTCCACCGGCCCAGTCTCCAGACTTAAATGTTCGTGAAAATTTGTGGGTTCTTCTGGAAAATAACATCCGGAATTACAAGATATCCAGCAAACAAGATCTCAAAAATGCTCTGCTGGAGGAGTGGAGCAAGATCAGCCTAGAAACTACCCGGAAGCTGGTATCTTCCATGAATAATAGTTTAAAGGAAGTTGTTAAGGCTAAAGGATATCATACTAAGTATTAACATCCTTATTTAAGCTTTTATACGCCAAATATTGAACTTTTTTAAGACTGCTTTTAATTGGCTTGCACATATTTTTGGTTATGTTTTTAGTTTTTGTCTAATTTTAATTAATTAATTAATATTTTAATAAAAACTAAAGTTTATTTTTGAAATGTGATATAAAATTAAACAAATTGGCATTTAAACATTTTGAATTTGTTTCCTTGTTTAAACTTTATAGCACTTTAAATTTTTTGCTTTACGCTGCTTCTAATTAGCTTGTAATCACTGTATATATAAATGTGTGTGAATATATGTTTGTGTGTATATATGTATACACAATTATATATGTACATAAAAATTAAAAACAAGTTTTTATGTGGACACTTTTATGATCTAAGTATAATGCATACAAACATATTCGCGTCTAGAATTCTTTATCAATTCCATGGCTGAGTGAAATATAACAAACGAATAATACGTACCTATAAACATATATGTATATGTACATATGTATACATATTTATGTTCATGCTACGAGATATGAAATACTTATAACTTTTAGGAGGTGTGACATGATTACGTTGGCCAGAGAGAAACGTGTATAGAAAATAGGTGTGCTGCAATTCCAAGAAAATTAATCTACAAGTATATTTTTTGTTTTGTATGCAAATTCGCATACCAGTTGATTGGGTTGCACAGCAAGCCCTCGCTAAATGCGACAAATACGAAGTATTCATTATAAGCTGCATTAACTTTGTAGGTATTTCGCTTGTCAAAACTGAAAAAGAGTTGAGACCTTTCCATCAAATAGTGTTATTATAGCACTGGCGACATTATCTTATCTCGCCCTGTTACCATAAGCCGACACAGACACAGATAAAAGTTAACTGACTGCATTTCGTGTGCTAGGCTAATGAGGTCAGAGCACTCGGGTGTGACTCTAACTCTGACTTCAGCAACTCCAATAGCTCCCCTGGTCTGTCGGCAACAGCGATTACAGTGGTAATTGGGTAGAGATGACTGGTGCATCTATGTGTTAGTACTTGTGTCAACACATCAGCTTGTAAATAAGCTCAAAAGCAAACATTGTTTGTAGCCTGGTGAGTAGATTGAGACTCGTCTCAGCGAGTTGAACTTCCATTTGGAGAAGGCCAGATCATGAGCACTCTGTTTAAAACTTTATGGGCCGCTTAACGAATTCGTCAAAAGTGCCGGGCAAACATTTGGCAAAAGCTAAATGTTGTTTATCGAGCTTGGCACTAACAGCACCAACTACAACAACCACAACAGCAACAACAAGAACAGCTTTAACTGGCAACTGGCAACTGGCCGCAGTTTTGTGTGTGTGGGCAAACTCGGTTAGTTGTTGTTGTTGTTGTTGTCGTTGTTCTTGTTGCCAGAAACAGAAAATTTAAGTGTCCGCACATACGGCGTATGCGTAATGGCAACCACATCTGTGTACCCTGTGTACCACCAAACAGACACACACAACAGGCGTATTGTAGTATTAGTAATTTAATGGCCTTTTATATGTGCTCACCGGCAAGCACATTTAGAAAACAGATCATGACTTTTTTGTTTTATAGAATAGATGTTAATTTTTTACCCATTCAACTGCTGATGTTTATTTTATTAATTTCGTGTAACATTCTAGAATTAAGTTGGAAACTTTTATAGAAGCTACAGTTCTTCTGTAAATCTTAAATATTATTTTCTTTCAGTGTGAAAATTTTATTTTCAAAATATATCATTAAAAACTTCAATGAATCAGACAATGATACTCATAAATATATAGTAATAAAAAAATTTCTACGAAGAAGTGAAATAGACCAATTTATAGAGATGAATAAAATTATAATTCGTATTAAAACAAAAAATTAGAGTCACTAATTAGAGAATATATAGAATGTATTGTAAAGGGTATCTCATAACTAAGCACCCAAGCATGTCGTTCTCCAAAAAATATGTTATTGTCTAATGAGAGAATTGGCACATGACTGTCATGCCAAATTTGCGATTTTTTAAATAACTGAGTGTTTTTAACGATTATTCGTAATGAGATGATGTCATAAAGCCAGAAACTTCTTACAGGAACAGCACAAAAAGAACGCAGAGAATAAGCCAAGACTGTGGGCCAAAATGCATATACCCAAAAACAGAAAAGCTATAGTTTATTGGTCTATATACGTAAGCGATATATATTGATGTACATATAGATTTAGTTAGCTATATATTTGTTAAATTGAGCGTGAAATTTTATAGCCGCATTACGACGAGTACTCGAATCGATACTCGTACGCATGTCGAATGTGACATTTACCTTAACCCTGAGTTTAATCAATCAAGCCTGACTTCGACAGAGTGAGAGTGAGAGAGAGACAGATAAAGAGAGAGAGAGAGAGAGAGAGCAGCAATCATTAATCACTTTTTTCTGCAGTACAACAGTACTGCGAGTTCTTGTTGTGCACTCGAGGCTGTTGAGCTGTTAAGCATTTGGAGTCGACACTTGTTTGTGGACACCATTCTCCACTTTGGTTGGCTTCAATCTGCCATCTGATCGAGGCAAGTGACAATGTCGGAGACCTTGCAACTGTTGCATGACGCATGGCCAAAGCATTTGTTGTGAAAAGTGCTAAGCTATGTTAGCACCATAACTGAATTTCAATTGCAACGGATCTTAACTTTCACTGCCTAACTAAGTATTAAAGTATAGGGAAAATGCATTTATCATTGACACTGTTTATTTCATGGCAAAATTTCACACAAATTCCAGCCTACTTATCGAGTTAAAGGTACTTTTGTGGAAATGGGTTTCTTGATGGGGGATCATAATTTCCTAGATTTATTATAGTTATTTAAACAATTATAACTTAGTATTCAATCTAAAACTAATAATAATTTAATGAGAAATCAGAAATTTACAAAATCGCCATCTTCTTGGTTCCAAGGAAAGAACATTCAATTATTATGAAATTATATTTATAAAAACTAGTGTCTTCTTTTTATTTAAATGTAGAATTTTTAAATTTGTAGAAAAATATACATTTTATTAGTGAATTGAAAATATATTTCTTAATAATTGAAAATACTCCTAAAAACTGTATAAAATAACGTTTATAATTAAAAGATATTTTTTTTTAATATTTAGAAATTATTTCTTATAAAGAATAATTAGTTTTCAAAACGATTATCTTTTCAGATCGATCTTTTTTCTTAGTGTATATATATATATTTATATTTAATTTCCATAAACCGGATATGTTGCATATAAAACAGTCGTTCATATTGAATTG
The DNA here is from genome assembly GCA_035042185.1 of Drosophila kambysellisi. Taxonomy (NCBI): domain Eukaryota; kingdom Metazoa; phylum Arthropoda; class Insecta; order Diptera; family Drosophilidae; genus Drosophila; species Drosophila kambysellisi. The sequence continues at coordinate 1,115,436 of JAWNLS010000946.1, read as the reverse complement.
ACATATCAATATCATATATATGAGTATGTGTACATGTGAATACTTTCACGGTGCAGATCATGATAAATGCATAAACTAGTATATATTGGATTTTATTTAGTCTCAGTCATAAATAACGTATTAGGGCTGTAAACCGTAATGCTCTTATGGCTATAACGGAGGCGGCAAGCACTCAATCGGCTTGGCATATGGCCATTTCTGACTCTGTGTGAGTCTCGCTCGATGGCTAATGAAATGCAACGATTTTGATTTCAGACGCAGCCCAAAATGGATAGGGGAGGGGAGTGGATCGGGGGAGGTGTGGTGTGGAGTGGAGTGGTGTGGTGTGGTGTGGTGTGGTGTGGTGTGGAGTTACGTGAAGCCGTCGTCTGTCGTTGCGTTTTTGGAGCCGGCAAACAGATACGTGCGGCGTGATTTGTACAAGGAATGTGGACGTGGCCAGCAACTGTGTTGGCTTTGGCTTTAACTTTGGCTCTGACGCTGACTCTCAGTTGTGGTTCTGTCTTGGGGTCTTTGAGTTTTGTTGTTGTTGCTGCTGTTGCTCTTGCTGTGCGACGCACGCCTGCGTTTGCAGCAACAAACAACAACAATGACATATAAGATTCCATTTCTGCACTTAATTAATTCAGAGATCGACGAATCTCCTCAGCTTGTGTCTCTGGTACGGCATTCAACTTTACAGCATGCCAATGCTAATATGGCAAGCCAACCCAAACCCCAGTGGAAGGGTAGGGTCTACAAATTCACACACATATGTATACATATGTATATATATTTATATATATACATATAAATGTATATAGACACGCCTTAAAGTGAATTTAAATTTCATGCGTCGAGCACTGATAATGGCTGCAATTTGACAGCCAATTTAATGCTAGTCAATTGAGAATAACATTTTAAGATTTGTGCCGTCAATAGTCATAAATATTGAGTGCAATGTGGAGAGTTTTAGCACGTTGACAACCCTGCTTAAGCTCCAGCAATTGCTTGGTAACTACGTGCTGACAGGCAACTCAAGTGTTCCTCTGCCTGTCCCTCTGATGTATTCACATACCTAGCAAAAAATGAGCTTTGTTCTCAAAAATTAACAACAACAGCAAACAAACAAAAAAAATGAAAATAAAAAAAAAACAAAGGAGGCAACCTGAGAACCCTGCAACTGAGTGCAAAGTTGAATTTATGTGTCATTATCGTCAGAGCTTGAACGAAAATTCACACTCGAGTGTGGAAAAATCGGGTTTTTGTGTGCAAACAATAAAAGTATTTTAAATGTGAGAAGATTACTAGAAAAGCTCATTACCCACCCAAATGTCTATGTATGACCCGACTTGTTGGGGTCAGGCAGGGCCAAAACTCTACTAAATGCCAAGAGAGATGTTTCAAGTACACGCTAATTAACTGGAGTCGCTGCAAGGAACTGAAGCCGGTTTTTCTTAATGTCTCTTAATTTATGCCCTACTTCCTGTCTTGTAATTGATGTAAAAATACTATATCGTATAATTGACGCAAAGCTAAATGAGGTACTTACTTTATATGGATATGGTATATTAAGACCCCCGGCAAGGAAGCGAACATTAATTGTTCATAAGTTATAAGAAAAAATCACTTAACGTTATTCGTTTAACCACAAGCAAAAAAACCGAAACCAAAATAATACCTGAGCTAAACAGAGGGGGTAAAGCAGAAAATCACTAGCTATTTTCACAGCTAAGATAACAGAGAAAATAATGCACTTTATCAGCAGAATATTTCATAACTGAAAACGTTGGGCAATTGAAATTTTAAGCTCGATTAATCACATGTACCCGTCTACAATTTATATATTTATTGTCTGCCCAGACACTGGACTTCCAGACCGGGATCATTCAACGATAAGCAAAGACCCCTTTGTTGACAGCTGCCAGTGTCTGTCAAACAAACAAAGATACACACGCACACACACACACACACACACACACACACACACACACACATGTGTGTGTACATTTACAAGTGTTGTCGTTATGATTTGTTAACAAATACAGCTTGGAATCAACGCGATCTTAATTCGTTTTGCAGATGCAGACAAAGAAAGCGTATCTCAAGAAATTATATTGGGCAACCCTTTAATCCTGTCAATATAGCCGATATAGCCCTGTCCGTCTGTCCGTCCGTTCGTCCGTCCGTCTGTCCGTCTGTATGAACGCGCGGATCTCAGAGACTATAAGAGCTAGCGACTTCAAATTTGGAATATAAGTTTCGTGTACCAGGCGCAGATCAAGTTTGCTTGATCGGTTTCTGAATTATAGATACATTTCCATTTCCGATAGAAATAAATTCCACAATGTAAGAGGCAGAGGCTTCTAATTTATACATAATATGCTTATACATACTATTTCATTAAGATCGGATAAGAAACACCAAAGTTATAATCGAAAATATATTTTGTGTGCGCATGTGTGAGAAAGAGATGGCATGATATTCGACGCTATATATCAATATATTTGTGTGTGTTCTGCAGAGCCCCGATTACTACAATGTTTGTATGTATGTATGTATGTATGTATGTATGTATATGCACGTGTTTGTAGCCAGCCAGTTCTCTGTAAGAAATGCACTTGCAGAACTGAACATTTGAGTGCAAATCATCTTAAAGGAAAATTGGCCAATAAAACTAGAATATATTTAAAAACTTGGTTAAGGGTATATCATAGACGAGCCTACAGCATCTTACTTGTTCCTTCCTTATCCGAAGATATATTTTAAAAAGTTAGTAGTAGAAAGGTGAGAGATAATTGATTTTTGTTTCACATTAATCACTTTTGAAAAATACATGTTGATTTTAAAAATATGTATGATTTTGAACTCTTAGAGCGCCCAGCTCGATCATTGGACTACAATTCTGTAGAGAACATGGGAAGAAATTGTTTTTGTTAGTAAGTTGTCAAGCTAAAAGAATAATTCCAACTCCCAATTTCTGGGGTCCCAGAAGTGTATGATTCGATTTTTTTTAGGAAAAAACAAATCTAGAGTTTTGAAAACTATTAAGGCTGCATTTCAAAAAGTTGCCTATAAATGTGTAGCTTTTAAACACAGTGTCAATAATTAAACGTATATATTTTTAAAAATTATAATTTTGATTTTAGAGCAAAGAAATCATGTGCCATTAATTGAATTTCGCAGAGTGTATTTTTCGAAATCACATGAAATGAGAACATAACGTGAGTGTTTTCCACTTACAAATGGGCTCACCCAAAATCAAGAATTTATGGCTCAGACCCTGTGAAATCCATTACCAAACTGCTGGTTGCTACAAGCTAAATCGAAAGCGCAATTTAAGCCTTCTTGACGGTTATAAAATATACTTCCTTTTGGCATGAAATGTTTTCAAATGAAATATGCAAGAATACACGTATTTCAGAATTTTTTTCTTGCGTCATTTATTATAATGAATTCGGTTTGGAATTTTTTTACTTTAGCAGTAAATTACAAATAACTGGTTAACAACGACTTCGATTAAAAATTTAAGCCTGAATATTTAAGCACAATTTATAAAGAAGAGCAAACGCCTTATGACATCACACTATTACAAGATATGTATAAATAGAAATAAATTAAAAATTAGAGTCAGAAATCAGAATAGGGTAATCTTAAATATTGTTTATTTCAGGCACAATTTAAAATATAATAATTATCTGCGAGTGCAAAAAAGAGTTAATAATTCGTTTGGCTACGTTATTATTAAGTAAATTTCTTCATTAGCTTTATTTAACACGTTGCGAGTTTTCTGCTTTATGAATACACAATTTATTGTACAATTCAAAGAAATCCATTTTTGAAGTGGCTTTTTTATGGTGTTTTTTTTTTTTTTTTAAATTCAGCACATGACTGCTAATCATCATTGTCATCAGCAACGGCACAAATAGCTCCATCTGCAGATGACAAACTGTGAACACTCAAGTTCAACATTTTATAGCCGCTTTTGGCATTTCACTATTTGCAAAAGTAACTTGAAATTGTTTTTACCAAGAATTTCAAAACTCGAAAAAATTATCATATTTTGTGGCTCGTCGTTCTTTGAGTCTGGTTTTCACAACTTGAGTTAGTGACGTTTTTTTTTTTTTTAATTTTTGCTTCGACAGCAGCTGCTGTTCGAGAGTTGACTTTGGCTACTGCGGTCACCGTTTGCTGCTCCAAGTCGCAATTTCCAGCCGAAAACCAGTCTGGGCCATCTCTTCAAGCCGCTTTGTTGTTGCGGCTGCTTCAACTCAACTCGACAGTTTCCCCCTTTTATTTTACTTCTCTCTTGTGTATCCATCATATATATATATATATATATATATGTGTGTGTGTGTGTGTTTGTGTGTTTGAGTGTGTGTGTGGTCAAATGTCGGCATTTTTATGTGTACGCCTTGAGCAATATTTCCATTGTCGGTTTGCGCCTCTGCAACTCTCGTATGAAACATTTTTAAACTCAAAACTTAGCGTTGCAGAAATTATGAGTGTTGGCTGAATACACACATATATATGTATATATATATATATATATTATGAATCGCTTTACTGTGTGAATCTCCAAAAAGATATACTAAGAGAACTGAACTTAAGAGTATAACTAATAAATATCAAACTTGTCATTTCATTCTATTTACAACTGTTTTGGAAAATGCTCTTTTGAGTGAACGGATTCTCCAGGCTTAATAACAAGATCTGTATATATAAAATATATCTCGATGTCTGATCGCTGCTAATGAACTGTAAATAAATGAGATTAAGTCGTGATCAAGGTGCGCAAAAACCTGAAAACAAAACGTGTACAATAGTAAAAAGAATTCTCATTTCTTAAAAAAAAAAATATATCTTTCATTATGTATGAATATATATCTATATATATATATATATATATATATATATATATATGCGCCATATTTAGTTCCACAGACCCCGTGTTAACAGCTTTTTTGTTGCGGAATTACTTCCGCTGCACTTTGTGCGTTCTTAAAGGAACAAAAACAGATTGTTCTCTTTACAATGTGTTTTCAACCTACCTGGTTTGAAACACATGTCGAAACGCGATGAGTGGATTCACATTTCACTTCCTGTTTCAAAAGCAAATACATTAACGCATACCGTATACCCCTGGCTATTTTTGAACGAGACAACTCAATCGAACACCCACACACTCACACACTCACACACACACACACACACATCCACATATTTCCAATGAATTAGTGGGTTCAGATGGCAAAATACAAATGTGAAATCTTAATCTTAAGTCAAGGCGAAACTACCTGAACCAGATGTCTATCCTCACTGGCCGGTCAACGGTTTTAGTTTTTTGACTCGAACAGAGACCTTGTGACGCATACACGCACCTAGTTGTTGTTGTTGTCTACGAGAAACTGTTACCAATTTTAACCAACACTTAAGAAAAAACTAAAATAATGATCATAACGTTATTTGGTTAAATGGCGCACCCAATTTTCAGTTGTCAACCGACTGCGCCCAAAAAATATTGTTGATAACTTTCATGGGCAGCTGCTGCTGCAGCCAGATGATATTTTGTTGTTGTTTTGTAGCTTGTAATATGAGACTGTTGTTGCTGGCCCGTTTGCTGGCAGGGGCAGAGAGGGGGGCACCATATAAATGCGGGCGAATGTGACCCATGGGAAAAGTCTATCGGTCAAAGCGACGATCGTTCGACAGCCGCCTGTTGACAATAACCCAAGCTGACGCCTGAGCCGAGCATCGATTGATAAAATAAATATATAAATTCGATCCCATCGAAAATGCGCATTTGATTTTTCTTGCCCACCATCGAACAAAGCGTAGTTTTGTAACTGACTTTCGACACACGATACTTTTGGCCTGATTTATAATGGTATCTGCTGATATATGATATATGGTCGATTCCGGTGCACGCACTGAAACTTCCTGGTATCATAGCTGTCTGCCTTTTGGGAAATGTAGGGAGTACATCTATAAGTAATGGGAGAATTCAAGCTGTGTTTTAGCCACATCTCAACTGAATTAAGCTGTAAATGAAAGCTTTTTGTTGTAGGCCAAAAAACTATTCACTTAGAAAAGATTTTAACTAGAAAAGTAATTGCATATTGCAAAAGAAATGTGTCCAAGTCTTCTTCTAAATGATGCTTGTTTAAATTACATACATAAAAGCTTTCAAATGAGCGAAATGTTGTGCCTGTATTTGGGAAATACTTATCAGGTATTTAATTAAGCCCTTAGTCAAATATACACTATCAGTAAGTTAGACAAATTAATATAAATCACAGGAATCCAAAACACAAATAGTTTACATTAAATTAATTTTACAAATATGTTAGCTGCCTGCTGTAAACCTTATATTATTTAATTTTTTATTCTTTTAAATATACATTTTATTTAAATTAAAATAAATCAATGTTTGCTATTTCGATTGATTTCCGTTGTTCGTAGAGTGTGTGCGTGTAAATCTCAACCGGCTAGAAACTTTGGAATTCTATAAACTCAACTTAATTATATGCGCAACACAGAAATCCACTTGGGTGTATTTGTTCATATCTATCAGCCATCTAGATCCACATAACTCGGGAGTAAACAAATGCGACGTAGTTTACAGGGAAGCAAATACACTGAGACAGATAAGTAATTGAACTGGGAGGGTCTACAAACATTGACCGAAAACGAGGAGAAGCAGTTAACATGCATTTTAGTTAGTTAGTATTAAAATGACAGATTTGGCCAAGTAAGAGAGACAATCGCATATGATGAATTGTTTGACTCATGATTTCCGACTCGAAACTAACTGATTTGCATACATGTACAAGTATGGCTAGTGCCAGTACCGGTTTTATATTTTCTAAACTTGAACACACCAACAACACCAGCAACAACAGCAGCAACATCAACTTCATTGCAATAGCAAATGGAATTAATTATGGTATCGTGTCGACGTGTACGGCGCCTGTGATCACCAGCAGTTCCTCCACTGAAACTCAGCCAAGCTCCAAGCTCAACATTGGCGACAATGTGACGCAGGCGAAGACCCAGTTGGACCCAGCCGAAGCCACAGCCGAAGCTGCTCACCACCGAATAGAAGTTCAAAGCAAGCTTCGTGACTCGACCAAATGCACTTGCAGAAAATGTTTACCTGGAATGGGGATAACTTTTAATATATTTTAATTATATTTAATCAAGTATCGTTTCTAAAAATATGTTATTTATAAGTGCTTTGGGAAACAAGCGATTTTTAAACAGGAATTTTTGTAGGAATATATATAATTAATTTGTTTTTTTTTATACTATTCTTATATTTTTTTTCTGAGTGTAAGACCTAAAAACCTAAACACGTTTAATGCTGGTAAAAAAGCGCACTTTTCCCTCTATAGCAATGGGGGAAACCACTGAGCGCTTGGCCAGCACCACTGCATAGCCAGTTCGGCTCAAAATGTATCTGTAAATGCGACTTGAACTGCAAACTCATTTGTTTACGACTGTGTATGTGTGTGTGTGTGTGTGTGTGTGTGTGAGTGTGAGTGTGTGTGTGTGTGTGTGTGAGCTGTCAGCCGGCGGTTAAAAAGTCACAGCTAGTGGGGCGTGTTGCCTGCATTTGAGTTGACACCCACGCAAATTGTGGCAGACAACTGCGAGCCTGGCCAAAACCAGAAAGCGATTTCATGGATACACGATAAGTATCTCAACATCTACGACTGACAGAGAGGTGTGCGCATACATACATGCAAGAGTGTATGTGTACGTCTCATTAAATGTCTTACATATATATATATATCCATATACACAATATAAACCACTCGATATGGACATACATTATAGATAAATGCCATTTTTTTTTTAAATTTATTTTTTTCATTTATTTTTTCATTTTTGCGATTGTCGCCGCAAGTAATTTAACTGCGCATTTGCAAACAATGCTAAATAGTTGTGTTTTGACTATAAGAATATTACCCGACTTCGATATTTATTTATTCTATATTTATATTTATTCTCATTTATGTGTCTGGTCTTGGAACGAAATGAAACCCATGCATGCCGAGACGACCATTCCATTTGGGAATCGGTCTCGTGTTGCGAGAGAGAGAGAGAGTGTGAGGATACCATAAAACACGATCTCAGCTTGAGTCGAACATAATTATTTATGCATTTGGAATACATATGTCACACTGATTATTATTTATGCATAGTTATTCACATTTTTATGGGTATGGTTTGCGTGCGAGGCGCCTTCTGCTATTCGAGACTCTATTGAAAGCAAAGGTTGCTCCTCTTTCCATACTTGTTAATTTGAACGCGTCTCGAAATATAATTGTTTGTACTTGTTTTGCCTTTTGGCAACTCATCCAAATCGAGATATCTTATCGGTCTAAACTAATCTATTGGCGGGTAAACAGGAAGTACACATAAAAGTAGAATTGTAACTGGCTATTTACCAAACAATACTCTTGATCGACACATCAGCCCCTCGTGAATCGAGGTGATGCTGACTAAAACTGGTTTAGTTTGTGTTTTTTTTATTAAATGTGCACTTAATGTTAATGTCTCAATGTCGATGCACTGTTTAAGACCTTAAGCTTGGATATTGCATTAATAATTTAGATTCATTTAAAACCACAAAAAAGATTTGCATTCGCAACCGATAAATTACACTTTCAGAGCGGAAAGTACCCGATTCGCAATTGTGAAAAGAAAGCAATTGCTGGCGAAATGTTTCAAATCATTTTTTTATCATGTTTTTTTGTGTGTGACAAATTCTGAGTAACATATTGAAAATATCCAAAGATTCATGCGTTGTTTATCAACAACAGCCGTCACTGATAAGCAAACAGTTCCAAATAAAAGCAGTGAAAAGCCCCTTCGACTGGTGAATTGTGCCCAGTGAGATTAGCATTCACAATTGAATCCTATGATCTCAACTCGTTCGCATCGACAGACGCTAATTGAGTGTATAAATAGGGAAAGGAAAAAAAAACTTACCAAGTGCCTCATTCAGTGAGATTTTTTTTTACTGTATTTTATGGCTACGCTGATGAAGATCGCGTTGCACGTCAGCAGTTTTATCGTGTGGCTGAAATTCAAATAGCATTCTCAAAATCACCTTCCCCAGGTACAAATTGGATCAGGTATAAAAAATACCACGAATAGTAACTCTCTCATATCGTTGTCGTATTCGTTATTGTTGATTAAATAAACGTTTTTTCCTCTTATCGGTACTGCTGCGTAGGCACAGATAAGATAAGTTGCCCCAAAGTGGTATTCTTCGTATCGTAATGAACAGTTCCACAAGTATGTAAGCAAGGGAACCTACGGGAAGTTGCAGGGTTTTCAGTGGAATCAGCTCTATGTTTGTTCCATGAAATAAAATTCTTTTTAAAAGAAAATATAATTTTCTTTTGTTACATTTTAAAATGCATGTGTTGAGAAAATTAATTTTTGAAATATTAAAATATTAATATATAAAGAAATTTATTCAAAATTAATTTCCATTTCATTTGCAGTTTTCTAACTAAAAAAATGGGTCGCCCGCCAAGACTGGTGCTGCTGCTGGTCATCTCACTGTGTGTGTTCCATGTGAGCCACTCAATCGATTCCCAGCCAGCTAAGGACGCCAATGTAGCAGTCCCCGATGAGCTGCTGAGCAATGAATTGTTTTCCGATGAGGATATCGATGCCAAAAAGGCTGGCATTAAGATTTCAACACCCAAGGTAAAGGACGTGCCCGTGGATTCGACCACAAAGAGCGCAAAGAAATCGGTTAGCATAACCACAAAGCAGCCGATCAGCGAGGAGACGCTCAAGGATCTGCTGGAGGCATCCAAGCATAGTGTTGCCCTCGCTGAGGATCCGCGCTTCAATAAAATGCTGCCAGATCGCTTGAAATTGGACAATGCTACAAGCAGCAAGAACAGCACCGAGGAGAACTACGAGTACGATGACGACGACTATGACATGTACAGCTACGACAGCGGCGAATCCGAGGACGATGACGATGTCAAGGATACTACAAGTGCGCGTCCCAAAAAGAACAAGCCATCCAAGACAACCACACCCAAGTTGCGACCCATTGATGAAAGTAGCACCAGCAAGCCAAAGGTAAGTGCAGCAATGCTGCCGTGCCTCTTTCATACTAGTAGAATCCCCAATCACCAAAAGGAAATCTTTTGCAGGTCAAGAGTGGCAAGCAAATCGATGGCGACGGCAAACAGAACAACATTGATAGCGACTCAAACTACGAGGAATACGATGATGATGATGATGATGATGACGATGATGCCGATGACGAGTAAGTCACAAACGTATTAACAACATTTTTATTTTGATCAACAACAATGGGTCAAAACTCCTTTGATGAAAAAGTAAACCTAAAATATCTGATTTGCTGTATACAGTTAAGGAAAATCAGTTATCTCATAGATCTAAAAGTAAAGACTGTGTCATTCAAAACCTAGTCATCGATCAGGAAATGACACGCTTTATATATGTATATCTATATATTTATATATATATTAGCAAATTACCTTGCATTTTTAAATATTAACAACAGAAAATTTAATAATAAATTGATAAATAATAGCAATGACAATTATAACAATTCCAGTACTGATGATGATGACCAGTCGGACAAGCTGACGGATGAGGAGCAGGTGGTTTTCAGCGAGAATGTGCCTTGCCCCAGATACTGCACCTGCTCACGCAACATTAACAGCTACTTGGTGGCAACATGCAGCAGGTGTGTAGAAAATCCCAATGTTCGAGTTGATGGATATTTAACTTACTTTTCTTTTAGACTGGATCTGGGTACACAGAAGTTTGGCTCGGATATTACCGATTTGGTGGTCACCAATGTCGGTCCGAAATATCCCATTTTGTTGGGTCCCAAGTTCTTCAAGCTGCTGGGCCTGAAATTTGTTGCCTCCATAAAGATTGCCAATTGCACCATTGAATACATGCACCCAGAGGCTTTCCATGGTCTCGATGAGCTTTATTCAGTCAACATGACGGACGTTGGTCTGGCCATCATTAACCCAGACACTTTTGTCCTGAACAAGAAGCTGCGCATGCTCACCATCTCTGGAAACGATCTGAGCGTTATGTCCACCCTCCATTACTTACTGAAGGTTAGATTTAGATTCTCTGGCCAACGAATTTCTTTACTCACAATACCATTTTCCCCACACAGTCTTCCAGCATTGAGGAACTGGACTTTTCGCGCAATAACCTAATGGAGCTGAATCCCAGCGCATTTACCAAACTCTCCAATATCGTTTACATAAATCTGTCACAGAATAATTTGCAAAAGATACCCGAGAAAGTGTTCGCAACAGTTGACACGATCGAGGAACTGGATCTGTCCTACAATTCGCTCAAGCAGCTCCCTGCAACCGTTTTCAACGGAACGGCTCTGTCGATCCTACATCTGAAGTATAACACCTTCACCGGCGACCTGCACTTTGGCGTCAAGGAGCTGCAGCAATTGGATCTGAGCTTCAATTCGATTACCCATGTGCATCACACCATGTTTGACAAAATGCCTGGCTTGACAAATCTGAATCTGAAGGGCAATGGCATCACCAAAATTCAGCCAGACTCATTCCTAACGCTGAAGAGCCTGCGTCACATTGATCTTTCCATGAACGAGCTGGACCAGATCTCCAGTATGATATTCTTCAAGAACTCCGAATTGGATGTTATCCGCTTGAACGATAATCCACGCCTGAGCCAGTTGCCCACCGATGGTTTCATCAGCTACAACGGTTACTTCACTGTCTATTATTTGGATCTATCCAGTTGCCTCATTGGTGCTCTGGGACACAAGACCTTCTCAACAATGCCGCATTTGACAACACTGAAGCTTGCGTGGAACAACATTAACAACTTGCCACGTGCCACGTTCGCTAGTCTCACCAAGCTCATCGATTTGGATCTGAGTAACAATCTGATTACCAAACTGGATGAGCTATCCTTTATGGAGAACAACGAACTGACCAAACTAAATCTGGCCGGCAATCCCATCACCCACCTCTCCGTACGCCTCTTCAGGCCCTTCCACCAGCTGCGATCTCTGGACGTAAATGACTGTGAACTGACATCCCTAATGACGGACACGGAATTTGGCAGCGACTATAAGTTCTTTGAGACGCTTCGTTTCTTCAATGCTTCTGCCAATCTGATTGAAAATATCATGGTCAATGATATTAAAAACTTCAAGAATCTGCGCTCATTGGACATCACACACAATCCACTCAAGTGCAATGAGGAGTTCCAGAAGTTCATCATCTATTTGTCGCTGCACACCAAGACACTTGCCAAGAAGATGCCCCTGCTGAGCTATCTGGAGATGGATGCGACAACCCTCATTGAGGTTGAAACACAGGCTGGATGGAGTGAACTGGCCCAGGAGGTGTGCAAGCACAACGGCACCTGGAGCGAGGAGGAGGACAGTATCGAGAAGCGCATCGAGGAGAGTGAGAAGAAAGTGGACGATGATGAGAAGAAGCTGCTCAGCGTTCTCGATAAGAGTGTGCTGGACAAGACAAAGTTAAGCAACATGCAGAAGATCATGAAGGGATCGGACAGTGCGGAGGGAGCCAAGAGTAAAATCTCCGACAGCGAGGAGGAATTCATGAACAATGGTGGCGAAGAGAAAGATGAAAATGAAAACGAATACAACGAGGACCAGAATGAGAGCGAGTACGATGAAGATGATAGCGATGACGACGACGACGACGATGATGATGACGACGACAACGATAAGCCGATCGAGAAGAAGAAGAAGAAGAACGACAAGGCAGATATTGAATCCGATTTCAAGAAATACGTCGAAACGGAAGTAAAGCCCAAGATCAAGAATCACGGTCTCAAGGTTGAGGGAGTTGATATGACCAAGGAGACCTATGACAAATTCCTGCTAAGTATGTGACAAATGAATGTGCTTAAAATAGATAATTTTTCTAATCGTATTCTTCAATCCGCTTATAGGCAAACTTGGCATTAACAGCGACGAGTTGAACAGTGACGAGGAGGAGTTAATTATTGAGCGTGGTCACATTTACTACGGCAACTCCAACTTTATCATACCAGGCCTTATTGTCTTGAGCTGCTTGGTGGTGATTCTCCTGGGCTTGGCCAAGATAGTGGCTCTGGTTCTGCGCAAGCGTGGCGAACGCTATCGCATGGCCATATTGGCATCGAAGAACTCCTTTGTGTATCAGAAACTCACCGAGGACATTGTCAAGCCGGAGGTTAGCAAGGAATCAAAACAACCAAAGGTGCACCGATATGCGCCCATCAATCAGGTCTAAGTCCGTACCGCAGCTCCGGGGACTTAATCGTGGGAGTCGAGTGTGTGTGTTGCGCTGTTTTCTTAATTTATAAGTTAATATATAGTTAAACACGTGGAAATTGCAAAAACAACATGAAATATAAACAAGACATAAAATATAAAACAAATACAAAAACCGGTTCGGCTGGACTTCAAAACCCAACTCGAGTCAAGTTTAACCGAGCGCGTGAAAAGTATTAGCAAAAAAAAAAAACAGACACTGAAAGAAAATACTGAAAAGCCCTCCCTTCTCGTTCCACATTAATGATCTATCTATCGATATAGCAAATAGTTGTTGTTGTACTTAATTCGGTTGCAGCCACCGATGGCAAAAGGCAGAAGTTGGGATCGTGAGCGAACAATTAGCAACCGTTTCGGGAGCAACGGATTTGAAACTGATTGAGTTCGCCGTATTATTTTTGTATTTCTTCATAAATATTCACTTTTTTTGTATATTTCTTTTGGAACAGTTTTGAAGATTTAGTGCCATTTTGCCGAAATTCATAATGTAATAAAAATCACCGAAACTTAGAGAGAGGGATATATTTTTACAAACTATATATACAAGTATTTTGTAAACTGGCAATCAGTCATATTGAAACGGTTGGGCGAAGTAGATCTGAACTTGTCAGATTCCTTAAAGATAACATTTGATTTCAAATCTGGGCAAGATACTACGTTAAGTCTTTTTTTATTCTATATTCCTTTTTAATTAAATCAAGCAAATGTTGGACTTTTAAACATATTCTGAAATCAATAAATTATTTTAACCAAATTGAACATAATCTTTATATATTATAGAAATACTACATACATACATATTTTAACGCACGTATTTTAATATGGAACTAAACAATAAAATATACTTATTTATGAATTGGAACTGGGGCATACTTATGGATAAATTCACATACCCAGATATATGTATGATGAGATGCCAGGTAAAATAACTGGTTCAGTTCTGAGATTTCTTGCTCTTTCTGAAGATCGTCTCTAATCTGATTCCGCTCGAATAAACTGCCAAGGTCTGTAATCTTGTCTCATTCCTTCGGCAGTCTGTATCCACAATATGTGGAATTGCTTATCCAACCTTTTTCCCTCGAATTTACATTCAACATAGTTTTTTGTTTGATTTAACTTGTGTATTCGCAACGGAATAAAATGCTTGCGTCACTTCAAATGCCATTTTCCATTTGAGTGCTGGGCTCAAGTATTAGAAGCGATCCACTTCCCTCAAAAAATGCTGCCTCGACATATTCAATATATACAAGTATTATCTGTAGAGTGTGAGCCGAAAATATATACATATATATATATATATAAACATGCATTTTTATGTACTTCAATCAAAATAGATTATTGCGACTTGCTTAACGTTTACTTAAATGGACTGTAAAGTAAGAATTATTTGTGGCTTCAGCATTTAATGAACTGTTTAATAGATGATTAAATCCTTACTTAATCAAACGGTAAGTTACTGATTTCTAGTTAAATGTATAAAGACACACTAAGTTTTATTTAAGCCATGGAATTATCTGTTTAATCTTAACGTTAAGTCAATATTACCGATTATTTATTGACTATGTAATGTTCACTTAGTTAATATAATTATCAATTAGTTATTATAAAGTCATCAACTATCTGAAATATCCAACTATTGCATTTTATTAACCGAACCTTATAATACAATTGGAAGCATATAATATTATATAACAATTATATTTAAACATAATTAATAAACTTAAACTATTTAAAAGCAACCCCAAAATATCTTTAAAAATGTCGAGTTTCTTTTAAATTTGTCATAAAAGGCAAAAATAGTTTTTGGTATTTTGTGATTTATTTAATTGTTGCAGACCTTAAAAGCTTGCAATCGAACTGAATAAGGCGAAAGCTTCCGTCATCGCAGCCAACTTCATTGAAAATATCCGTTAGTTTGTTTTACATCGAGTTTAAGGAAAAGAAATTAAGAGGTAAGCCTAACTCGTATATATATTAATAGACCTGCATGGAGTTCTCAAATAGTTGTGCGAGATCATCTTGCGTTTGTCCGCGTGGTGCCATTTTTGTAATGCGCTCCTGGGGTAGGGTTCCTTCAACAAGAGCCGGTATATCGCTGCCAGTGAAGCCAAGCTCACTGAGGCCATTTTCAATGCCAGCCCGCTGCATATAACCACGCAGAGTGTCTCCCAAAAGGCGTCCAGCATCCACTGCTTTAACCCCTGCCGTGTCCGCTCCAAGTATTGCAGCTGCCTCCAAGTGCCGCTCGGGGCAAGCGGGCGCGGTGAATTCAAAGACAGCCGGCGCACTGACCACCACAGAGAGACCGTGTGGAATGAGCGCATGATCGCCGGAGTAACCGTCAGGCTTGTAGTTACGCACGTGCCCCGAAATGGGGTACGAGAGACCGTGACAGAGATGCACTCCAGCGTTGCCAAATCCCACACCAGCCATAGTCGAGGCGAGATGCATGCGGGAGCGCGCCTCTAAATTATTCGGCTGATAGATGGCATCGATGAAGTTCGATCGTATTATGTCCAGGGCAAAGCGCGCCCACACATCCGATATCGGATTTCTCCCCTGATATGTTGGCCGCAGACTGGGATCAGTTGGTGCTGGACCACGCTCGCGATAGTCGACAGCTGTAAAGCTCTCCAGCGCATGACAAAATACGTCGAATCCAGCGAATGCCATCACCCGCTCCGGTTGTGTCAGCGTGTGCAAGGGATCCACAATAGCTATGGGTTTGAATTATTATTCTAAAATTATAAAACGCTGGAAAAAGCACGAAAGTCGCTCGTAAATCTCTCACCCAATGTTGGCTTTAGATATTTGCTTGAGATGCCAGTTTTTGCATGCAAACGTTTGTAGTCGAAGATGGCAACTCCTGTGGTCTCAGAGCCAGTCCCGGATGTGGTGGGAACTGCAATAAGTGGCTTCAGCTTAACGGAGATCTGCAAGAAGTCGGAACACTATAAAGACTTAACATAGACATTGCATCTAGATCAATGACTGACCTCTTTGGCACGTCCAATCGGTGCATTAACATAGTCGAGCAACTCGGCCTTGCGATCGCTACAGAATAGATTCGCCACTTTGGCTGTGTCCATTGAGGAACCGCCACCAATTGCCACAAATGCATCAAACTGATGACTACGTGCAAATTGAGCTGCCTGCCAGAAACTTTCATCTGTGGGCTCCACACGCGTCTCATCGTACACCTGGTAGTTAATTCCGTGCCGTGCCAGCGAGTCCAGGGCAACTCGAACCGAGGGCAGCTTGGCCACATTCTTATCCGTCACGAGGCAAACATTTTTAGCGCCCCAGTTGCGCAGATCAGCTCCAAGCTCAGCACTTACTCCGGGTCCAAAGCGCACAGTCGATGCAGACATCTAGCGACGAAAAACAATGATAAGAGTTTGTGGACTTTGGCCGTTCCTTACCTCAAACGCATATTCTTTTGGACCTGTTTGGGTTGTGGCTGCCGATGCCAATCCATAGTTGTGGGAATGTGCTGGACACTTGCATCTGTAAATGTTCAAATCATTTTCGTCTCATTTATTTCCACAGAGTTCACCTACGAGCTGGCCACAATTGTGTTCATCAAATTCAGTACGTTTTTGCGAGACATTTTCAGGCTTAACTGCAAGTCAGCTGTGATCTTGTGTTGACATAAAAGAGTTGATGTAACGGAGCTGCCCACTTCGATTTCAGAGTCTTCGATAAGTCGATAAGTCTATCGATACGTGTAACCGTTTCTTTTTGAATTTCATTGCAGATCGCAACTGTTATTTAAAAATGTGTGATTACGAGCATGAATACTCCTTCACTTTTGATGAGAGCGCTATTGAAAATGAGCTCAGTTTTCGACCGTGGGACTGTGGATTTGAGACTCTGTGGCAGAGGATTGGTGAGGAGCTGCGACGAGAGCAGGAAAATAACGAGCTTAGTCAAATATTTCAGGAGAAGCTAATCCTGCAGTGTCACACTCAAATCGACACGTAGAAATCACATAAGCGTTATTTATAAATAATTCATTTTTGTTATTATTGTTTAGTTTCTAGCATTTTCGACAAATGCGTTTTTAATTGTACAGTCATCGCATTTTTTGCTATATTATTAATAGATAGTGGATATAGAGTCCGATCGCAATATTGTTCATATTTTGTAAGCTTATCGTTACAATGCTGTACGAGTACTAAGTTCAATGTTCTCGTTAGTCAAATATTGTACAGTCTATATAATTGTAAGCTCGATCGTTTTTTATCAATATGTTTTCGGTTTACACTAAAGTATTAACAATTGCAAAATACCATCGATAACCTATGTATATATAAATTATATTTCATAATTTATGTAATTTTCGCTTCGAAAGTAATTTTTTTCGAATGTTTTTAATCCACAAAAATGTTATATACACATTATCAGAGAATAAACATACTGTAAATATGAGGTATAATTATCAAGAAATCTGCTGTTTATCATTTGCATATAGTATTTAGTACAGATGTCACTGCTAAAGATCCCACGCCGAAAGGCAATTAGCATTCGTTACAAGCAAACAATTGTTCAATGCTGTTGAAGTCAATTACCTAAATGTCTGTCCGCCCATATTTATCGCCAGATTTACAACTCAATTTACAACTCAACTGTTTAATCTAACAACATAAACTACAGTAAACGTAGTTGATAGCTTTTCCCAGCGCCATTTACATAAGCATACATGAACTTCGGGCCATAAAAAGGAACGCTTCGCTCCGATCAGTCAGCAGTTTACAATCAATTGACGAAAGTAAAGCTTCAAAAAAAAACTACTAACGATTCCGGTATGAAGTGGTTCAACTTATTCTTGGTGCTCGGTCTCTTGGCACTTATTGGCAGCATGGGCACTTTGACAGCCGCAGAGCCCTTGCCTGGACCAGAGCCCAAGGGGCGTCCGCACACAACTCGTCGTCCAAGGAATGAGAACGACGGAGATCGCCGCTAGCAAACCCAGATGCAGTCGAATCCTATCAGATGCAACGAACAGCAACGGATTCGGGATGCAAATACAAAAACTATTTTGGTGACGGTGAAATGTTTTGGCTTGGAAAAAATGCAATTTGTTGAAGTTTTACTTGTGTAACCAATCAACTTGGGCATCCAGTAGATGGAGTATCTGAATCTTACAGCACCATAAATAAAAATCTATCCAAGTAAATAAATATTTTTCTTAGCTTTCCTATTAAAAACATGTAGTAAAATACGATTTTGATCATTGGTTTATTCGTTAGTTAGTTTTAATTGTTTGTAATTCTAGAGTTAAATTGGTCTGCTTAAAAATAAACATCTCATATTATTGATACAATATATATGCTTCAGGAATTGTAATTGTAGGAAGGATAATGCTGGTTATCAGTTAATATATACTTTGGAGTAGAGATTAACTATTTGACTATTGCGGATTGCGTTTGCTGCGATTTGCTAGTCACAATTGATTTGTTTTTGGAAATTACACAGTGTACATTAGATTATTTCTCATACATACATAGAAACTTATGACTAAAACCATTTACAATTTGTGGATTCATGGGATTCATTAAATCCATGGGGTTCATTTGCTTAGCTACGTGATAGTTTGGTTAGACTGGTTTGGGCTCTTTCGAATTGATTTCAATTTATCTAAATTGCCATTCTGGTTATAGTTATGCACACATCCACACAGATTCCATTGGAAATCCTCTTAAATTAATTGCCACTGGCACACAACAATTTTAGTTGTGTGCATTTGCATTTGGAGTAGCAGCACTTGTATAATTAAATCAATTCAGAAAAAATGAAAATATAATTAATAGCGATTTTATTAGGCTAATAAAGTTAATTTGTTTTTAGTTTGGAGCTCGCGAGTCCTCTGACAGCATTCACTGATCCTCTGTGGTTAATTAATTGAATTAATTAAGTGATTTCCTCTTAATTGCATACACAGAACTCTACCTATCCATTTACATATGTATTAAATTAATATTAAACTGTTTATTTTCTGTAGTTGCAATCTGATTTAATCAAATATTCATAGTGGCTGTGTATTTGTATCTTGTTGACATATGTATCTGTTGAATGCACCATGTATTTCGAGGTGGGTTTGAATTGAGTTTGAATAAATGTGTGTAATTAAATCCAAATTCGTATTGAATATACAATTGCTAAACGTTGCCAGCTATGTCGACACTTAACTTATCACTTTGGGAATGTGTTGGTTCAGATTTCATTGCTCATTGTGGCGAATCGGATGCTGCAGATATGCCACCCAGACTACAGGCACCCATGCTGCCACTGGTTGCCACTCCGATGTCACTGATGCTCTTCACGCGCCGGCTGTTCTGCTCGTAGAGCAGATGGCCATCTAAGCCATGGGGATCCAGTATATTGGCGAGGGGCGGGGCGCTTACACGGTGACCGGCCGGGCCGTAATTGGAGCTGGGGGGCGGTGGCGGTGCGCTTGTGGGTGGCGGCAGAAAATGGTGCGACGGCGGCGGATGATGCGACTGCATTTGCTGTGGACCTATGGTAGCGTATATTCCTCCGCCGCCCTCGCTGCTGCTGTACGATGGCGTTGGGGAGGTGGAGTTACCGAAGGAGCTGCGATCGCCGGCCCGATGGGATTTTGTGTTAAAGCGAAAGGCTTTTGACAGAGAGCTCTGTAAATGAAAAGTCAATTAGCGCATTAAAAAAAACTCCCTTCAATTTATATTTCATAGCTTCCCCTTACCTGAGATCCTTTCCATGCCGAAATCTGTGTGATACAAAAAATAGGAGGAAGGGAAGAAAACCAAATTTGCAAATTAGTTAAGTATTTGTTTTAAATTGATAACCAGCAGTAACCACTACCCCGTCAACCACGCCCATCCATTACCGCCAGTGGATGGGGTAATGCATATTAAATTGAATTATTCATCACTTTGACTGTACACGATTTATCTTGGATTTGTCGTGAAACTTCTGGTCTCGTTGTTTAATTAATATTGTAATTAGTAGTCAAATATAAAATCAAAACGGACGCCAAATAAAAGTTCGCAATTTAAACAGTTTACATTAATTTTAATTATTTTTTGCATATATGTATATATATATTGTTGTTGTTGTTGTGCATTTTACAGAATGCTCTTTAATTGTTACTTACTTGTAATAACTACGCATTGTGAACGGGTATATGTATTAAGTATATATGCTTAATATGATCTGGTTTTCTTGCATTTCTATATTATGAATGCTTACATTTTTATCGTTATGGCGTGCTTAACTCTATTAAATGTGCGCTTCTCAACACTAAATAATACGGTTTATTATAACACTTAAGCACGCAATAGCGTCAAAGGAGCGATACGCAATTTAACCTATATATAATTGGACTAGCTAATTTGAATAATTCCCTCGAAAATTCATATACTTAATCAAAACACCTTTTCTTCTTCTTCATTGTATCTACGCAAACAGAGAGCTGTACTGTAAAAATCGAAGCCACCAACCAATATATCCGATATATCTTATCTATTTTCTAGAATATCTATTATGTTTATGCTGGGTGCGCTTTGAAGAGTGAATTCCATGACCAAATTTATCTTATAAAAGCATTTTATGAAAAAATATTAAATACTTATCCTAACTTAAAAATATATATTTTATTTTATATATATTCTGAAGTTTTTAGTGAATAGTTCAAGTTAATTATTATTAAGTACTCTAAGTGTAGAAAGATCGTTGTACTGTGTGCTCAAAGTACATTTGAGAAGTGGGAAATGTCTGTCAAATGTTTTTTATACCCTGAACCCATTAAAAATGGGAAAAAAGGGTATAATGGTTTTGTGCAAATGTATGTAACAGGCAGAAGGAAGCATCTCCGACCCCATAAAGTATATATATTCTTGATCAGGATCAATAGCCGAGTCGATCTAGCCCTGTCCGTCTGTCTGTCCGTCTGTCCGTCTGTCCGTCTGTCCGTCTGTCCGTCTGTATGAACACGCGGATCTCAGAGACTATAAGAGCTAGAGACTTCAAATTTGGAATATAAGATCTCGTATACCAGGCGCAGATCAAGTTCGCGTTATTTTTTCGATAACTGCCTCAGTTTCTGAATTATCGATACATTTAGATTTCTGATAGCAGTAAATTGCAGATATCTCTCACAATTTAATGGATACAGTCACCAATTTTGGTTGGTAGGTTGTTGGTGAGGTCCTTGAAAAATCGGCATGTGCCACGCCCACTTCCGACGCCCCCATCACCCCCGACCCAAAAATTTTCAAATGGCTATATCTTCCGCAGTTTTTGAGTAGGGAACGTCAAATTTTGTAGTTATATTACTGATAGTTGCCTTTAAGAACCGATAACAAATTTGTGGTGCCACGCCCACACCTGCGCCTATAATCGACAATTCCGATTGTAAATCGATAACTCCGTATATCTCCGAAAACTTTAAAGATAGAGTAACCAAACTTGGAAGGTAATTTGCTGGTAACCTCCTCCGAAGATTGGCATACCAATTTTTTGACCACGCCCACATCCGCCGCCCCCAGGAACATCGTCCCTAGAAATTTAAAATGCGCATATCTGCCGTAATTTGAAAGCTAGAGTCGCAAAATTTTGCAGGTATGTTACTGGTAACTCCCCCAAAGACCGATAAAAAAATTGGATGGCCACGCCCACTCCACCTACCTAAACCGATACACCTGTTGGTGTAAATCGATAAACCCATATATCTCACGCAATTTGAAAACTTAAGTCACCAAATTTTAAAGGTATATTGCTAGTAACAACCTTCATAAATGTGGAAAACAAATTTTGGACCACGCCCACTCCCGCCCACAAAAAACGAAAAATGCCTGTATCTCCCGCAATTTAAGAGCTACAGTCACCAAACTTTGAAGGTATATTACTAAGATCGGGCCACGCCCACTCCAGCCCCTAAAACCGATAAACCTATAATGCATTTAAAGCTTGGTTCAGGGTATATGGTAGTCGAGCTCACTCGACTACAGCGTTCTTACTTGTTTTTTGTTGTTTTTGTTTTTGTTGATGTTTTTGTGATAGATAAGGAGTAGAACTGAAACGAATAGGATCCTTGACATTCTACACATGTACTGAAAGCGATACGTTAAGTTTAAAGCATAGACACACAGAGAAATAGAGAGACAACAAAAGCTTCACGTCAAATCAGGCTTAGATAAATACAGAGGCAGAAATTTGCTTACAGATTTTCAGAGTTTCTTATAAATAAGTAAATATTTTTTTTAATTTTATAATTTTATAATTTTTCGCGTAGGCAACCAATTCGAGTTATAGTTTTATGTGTGCAAGCGCTAGTTACATTTAGATTTATGTATGTATATATTATGTATACTATTTATGTATGGTTGGACTTACCCGCAGGCTGCCACTCGATCGCCGATCTGTTGTGGCATAGTGCTGCAGTCCGCCGGGTCCAGTTAGTGGCACTATGCCGCAACCGGAACGAATGCCTTGACCCAAAGTTGCTCTACACAACAAACATTGCAATACAACCGGATTGTTTTTTTTTTTTTTTTTTGTTTTAGGTGTGTGTGTGTGGGTGTGGGTATTTGTGAGTGTGGGGATGTTTAGAATTTTGTTGCATTGTTGGCACAAATAAGTAGTAGTAGTAGTAGACACAGAACGGGGCAGGCAGAGACAAAGACAAAGACAGAGTAGGCGGAGGCAGAGGCAGGCGGCAAGGCAGACGTAACAGGCAAGCATTCGTACACAAAATCACACACACACACACGCACACATATTGTTGTTGTTGTAGGCATATATTATGTTGTTGTTGATGTTGATGTTGTTGTTGATGTTGTTGTTGTTGTTGTTGTGTTGCATTATTATAAACAATCAAGACAAGGATAGCAACAACAAGCCGTTGATACAATTGAATTGAGGATTATACCAAAAATTGAAAGAAATATGTGAAAAATATATGTAGAATAGAAAGTAGAAAAGAAACGGGACAAAGACAAAAGATGGTTAATAATATTGAGAAATTTGTGTGTGTATAGATAGTTATGTAAGTACATACATATTTGCATAATTGACTACTTGTAGCGTAAACAACAAAACTTATTACTAAGCTAAAAGCGCATTTAAATAGATGTGTGTGTTTGTGTGTGTGTGTGTGTGTGTATGTGTATATATGTGTGTATGCAAACGGAGATGAGAAATGGGTACCCGAAATAAATATACATATGTATATAAATTCTACATGTTCGTAAGTGAAATAAAATGTGTTAAGTTTTGTGCAAGAAGCATTGCTTCGAGCACACCAAAGTTATAGATGGATTCTTTATGCAAAGTAGATGACAACGAGTAGAGGCTACAGAGGAAAAAAATAAAACAAAAAACAATAAAAAAAATACAAGAAAACTACAGGACATTGAGACATATTAAAGTACATAAGTAGTGCTAATTTTATACTCAAAAATTGTTTCGAGTATTACTTACAATTGACATAGCATTGACTCAATTAAGACTGGTATTACATATGGGATTTGGAGTGAGCAACCAAAAATACTAACAATAGATAATGTATCTCAATTGCGGCATCCGCAAGCGCACAAAAGTATGCTAAATCGAGCAGAAGTGGAGAAGCTAATGTGTATGTAAATATGTAAATATGTATTGGTGAATGCACAGTGTACATACTAATGCACGTATTTATGTATGTAAATATGTATATCTATGTATGTATGGGTTTCTTCATGGTTTACTCATTGCGAGCCATACTTTCATGTATGTATGTATGTATAAGTTGGTACAATGTTCAGTATCAGTATGTATCTGTATCTGTATCTGTATCTGTATCACAGTGGACGGCTGTCCACGTTAGTTACAAAGGCATTTGAGCCCAGTTATTCATATGGTTTGCTTAAAGAATGCTTTATTACACATCAATTATTCAAAAAATGCGGTATTTCGTATCTGTTTGGCTATAGATAAATAGATATGCATATAAAACTATAAATGAATCGCATTTTCTACTTAAAAAGAGTGTCTTGTCTCTACCCAAAAAGATGCTGGCCCACTACACCTAAACACTTCTATGTGTCTTCGTATATATATTTTATATATCTGCGTTATCTTCTTCTTATTCTCGGAACACCGATTCAAACCATTATATATTTATATATATATATATATATATATATATATATAGGTAGGCTGCTGTATTGTGTAACGTTTTTAGCGGCTTTTGGTGTTTGGCTTAAATGCAAAAAGTTCCGTTGTGTTGTTTTACTTTTGTGTATAGAATAAATGCGGTCTTTAGAGCCCGATTTGCAATAATAAAGTTTTTCTTCTTTTTTTAATTAATTATATGGACATATCGATAATGCAAAGCTCTTCGGAATTTCGATATGTTGTATTTATTTACCAGTATGTATTTCATACGCGTCTAGTTTGTTTTTATTTAATTGGATCGTCGAGGGGGCTCGGGGTGGGTTTTGTTTTTGTTGAGTACACGATTCTACGAGTATTTCGATGCTTAAGCATATTTATCTATAATCGTTTTCTTTTATATATATTTTTTTTTTGTTTGTTTTTGGTTTTGCTTTGCTATATACTAAGTACGAGTAGTAAGTATTAATTATGTTTATATTTGATTAGCGCTGTGCTCCAATTATTGTTCTCTTCCTAGAATTACCGATCAGCTTAGCTAAAATACAATTGAATATTGAAAATCGAGTTGAATCCCATCGAGTTTTGATTACAAATTACAGATTTTCCACTTATTGAGGACAATTTGTGTGTTTTGATCTTAGAGATTTGTGATTTAATGGCCCTGATTTAATTTGGCCAATTGCCGGGAGCTTTCCATTTGAAATTCTTCCATTTGACAGTAAATAATGTATCTGCATAGAAAATACGTTGATAACGAGATGTTTGGAAGAGAAAAGAGAGAGAAAAATACGGCACAAGCCAATTAGTGCGTTTCGACGGCATTTCAGACATGCTCTAAAACACGCACACGCACACGCACACTAAAACACACACACACACATCGCACATGTAAATATGTATGTATGTATTTAACCTACACATATATGTATGTTTACGGTGAATATTATGCTAACACTATAGTGTGTGTGTATACATACATATCTATATATATGAAAACATACATGTACTTATTATGTACGAGAAGACAGAGATAGTTAGATGATTGATACAGTTACATGTGAAAACTTATGACGGCGCATGAAACGAATACGAATACGAATACGAATAGGAATACGAATAGGAATACAACTAATTGATTAGACGTGAGTGATGACTACAACAACAATCGGCACATTCACAATTCGCATCTCTGGATTATCTAATCCAAAATGGGGATTAACGATGATTGTTAGAGCGCAGACTGAGATTAAGATGATGACATGTAGATATGAAGATAGTATATAGTAGATAGTAGATAGTATATGCAAAGCAGAGTGAACTCAAGAAAAGCGTTTTACACAAATATTTGCATGTTTGTTTTTTGATGATGTGAATAATGGAAGAAGCAGAAACATATCTTAAAAGCTAACCTCACAATTTACAATTTATGTAACTAACTCTTAAAGAATAATATTTATAGCCAATTGCCCAAATACAGTTTGTATATATTTATACAAAAATTAACGATAAATTGTAATTTATTTTGAAGGACTAGAAGAACATTTAGTTTTCTGCTCACTTGATTCAAATCAGTAATCATTTCCATAAATGAACCCCCGCGTTGTATAATATTGATAACGAACCTCAACCTCAACTATAATTTCTGCTCTATAATAAATAATTAGCTAAAGAATTAATATTTTATTTTTTCTGCCATTAGCATGAACAACTATTGATAATGGAATAGCTCAGATAATTATGAATTTGCATGTGAGTTTGATGATGATTATGTGGATGAGGAGCGTGCAGAAATGAAGATACAAACAAAATGCTTCAAATAATATATGATTGTCTAACTGACAATGGGTTACAACAAAAAACAGAAACAATAAATCCCAATCAAAGGTGAACGCAACAAAAGAAAATGAAATTCTAATCGAATGGGTACAATAATCAAAATGCTGTTTTACGCTACATACATATATATACATATATATATATATATATATATTTATATACTTATATACTTATGTTTAGATTGGATAGAGAGTGGCTCCGGTGTCGAAACCAAGGTTACACAAAGGGGACACACATGAGAGGGCAAAGGGTCGCACACACTCACCTTGCGGGCAGGATGAGAGCATCGAACTCCGTGTTGAGATGTCGTCGTATTATATTCTTCGCAGGCGGAATACCTAATGCCGTAGCCATGGTGTCGCCCGAAAAGGATGGCTCCAACACCACTAGGCCGCCATGAACGCCACTGTCTGCAAATAGTGGCAGAAGAGTGCCAAATAGGAGAAAGTGTTTAGTGTGCGCCTTCTACTTGAAACTCTACACTCGAGTGCGTCAATCAACATATTATCCAATTTGTAATTGATATCCACTTGACATGTGACAAGTCCATTATTACATATATTATAACTCACCTTTCAGATTCTCCGCATACTCGCCCAGGTCAATGGAGCGCACCCAGCGTACAAATCGTTGATTTGTCCAAACTATCGGATCCGTATCAACAGTCTCCGACTGAACTCGTCGCATCGCCAGGGTCTGACGGTCGTACTTCACAATACGCAATACGTGAATGCCTAACCAAGAAGGGTATTCATGAGCTCTTTGCATTTTTAAATAATTTTTAGGCTTAGATCAAATAAACTTAATGTGTTTCTGCTTAATGTACATGATATAATGCAATATAATAATAATATAACAAATCGGTTGAGGTATTTTCATACAATCAGAAACAAAGGGCCCTTTAATTTTGAAAATCGATCTGAAACCTATTAAAAAATGTTGTAAATTATATCTTATTAACAGAAAATTTATCCAAACATTTTTAAAATTATAATTGATATAATTTAATTATCTTTTTTTAATTTGTTATTGCTGAAATATGTTTGAATTTCACAGCAACGATTAATATCGCTAAATCGATTAATACCGAAGCTCTGGTCACACATTTATTTTGTTTCTCTTTTTGCATTGTATTCTTCTAAGTGAAGTTGCGCTCAATTCATCAACAAGTAAGGACGTCCTCGCGCATAATAAATATAATCCATAATTGGAAACTCCATTTGACTCTTCATTATGTTTTGGCCCAATGCCAAGAAGAGTAGTGTTTATTATTTTTATTTGATGTGAGGATAATTAATTGCTGTGTGCCAAAATAAACATGAGTGGACCAGGATTATATGGCATCGATAAGTTGGATGGCGAAAACTATGCAGTGTGGTCGGTGCTTATGAAAAGTGTGCTGGTGCTTTATGACTTATGGCCAATTGTTTGCGGAACAATTGTGAAATCGGAAAATGCAACTTTGGCTCAAAAAGCCGAGTTTGATACGCTTGACGAAAAGGCATTAGCAAGCATACTGCTGGGTGTAAATGCGACACAGATAGGATTAATAAAGAACTGTGTTTCGGCAAAAGAAGCTTGGGATAAGCTCTCCGGTGTGTATCAGCCGCGTGGAACTGCCAGGAAAATGACGTTGTTTCGAAAATTGCGTCGGTTAAGCTTGCCCAAGAATTCGGCTGTGCAAAACTACATAAATGAGTTTTTCGATATAGTGCACAAGCTAAAGGAAATTGATTTGGAAATTTCTGAAGACATTTTGGCAACTTTGTTGCTGTCGGGACTTGGAAAAAGTTTCGAACATTTTGTCGCCGCCATCGAAACCAGTTGCCCTCATTGTGGAACCTTAAAATCAAAATTATTGACGAAGCAGAGAGACAAAGAATGCGCAACGAAGAAGCCGACAACAGCGTAAAGCAAGAGTTAGTGCAAGGAAATAACGGAGCTATGCACAATAAGAACTGTTATAGATGCGGACGTGAAGGTCATTTCATTGCGCAGTGCAAAGGAAGAAACAATTACAAAGGAAAAGCAAAAAGCAACGACGCAAAACGATCGAATGCTCTACTCGCAAATGTGTAGAGTAACAGTAAAGTGACAAAATCGATGTGGTGTCTGGACAGTGGCGCCACTGCTCACATGTGTTGTGATAAATCTCGCTTTGTTAACTTTAAAGTGCACAAGGAAAAAGTTCTAGCTGGAGATAATTTCATAAGAGCCGACGGCATTGGCACTGTTTATGTAAATTCTGGAAATTTAAATATACTGCAGGCAAAACTGGCGCAAAGGAACGCAAATCGTATAGTGGATTCTATTTGATTGGTGCATTATGAACTGCAAGCTCCAAAAATTGCTACATGAGAAACTAAATCTGTCTTATTATATTGCGACAATCAAAGCGCAAACAACATATTCGGGAGTTGTATGCCAACAACGAGATAGTAATTGAATATGTGTAAAGAACAAACATGTGAAATGTATTAATTAAATTAAGTGTTATTAATCTTCGTATATAGCTAAGTATTTTTGCATTGTATTTTTCTAAGTGAAGTTGCTCCCAATATATCAACAAGAAAAGACGCACTCGTGCATAATATAAATATCCATAAACTGCCTTTGACTCTTCATTTTGCCAAGTTAGTTACAATAGTTATAATTTAATGCTGAAAGCCTTAGAAATACACATTCTCAGCAATAAGGCACCAAATGTATGTCAATTTAATAAACTATAAATGTTCTGCAGAGCGTAGATAACTTCTTTCCAGCTATTCAAAAATGTATATAAGAAATACTAATCAAAGTTTAATTAAAAGCCAAACTTACCGTGCACTATGCTGGCCTGATGGAACTTGCGAGTCACACCGAGAAATTTCTCCAGCTCCTTCTTGGAGAGCGTGTCCAGCATGCGGGCATCGACCAGGGACTGCAGGAAGGGTTCCGCATACTGCGGCAGCCCGATGTCAGGCAGCCACTCGCTGGCCACCCAGGTGTGTCCCAGTTGTGTGATAAGTGGATAGCGCACCATTTCCGGCCGACGCTGCTCCTCGATGGCCAGTCGCAACTTTTTGCGATGCATGGGATGCGCCAGTCCCAAGCCAGCCTCCAGCTCAATGTCGTTCAGCTCGAGCAGCACCTTGCCACTTTTCACGTTCTCCGCACAGCGTGCACTGTACTGTGGCATGCCCAGTGCCACCTCCAGCCAGGCGAGCACCTGTGTCGCCCGCCAGCGCTCTATGGGCAGCTGGGAGGCCTCGCGCAGCAGTCGCAACTTCTCGGCATATCCCTCCTCGGACAGCGGATTCCACGAGTAGTCACTGTACTCGTTCACGCCATCCGCAGACATAGCCTTGCTCTTGTTTCGCGAACGTGCAAATACCCGCGAGATGCTGCCCCAGGTGCCGCCGCGTCCATTTCGTGCGCCCAGTGGTCCACCGCTTTTGTTGGCAAACTTTCGGGTTATGGCACCAGCGCCGCCAGGTCCATCAGCATCCGGCGAGAGCTGCTCCACGGATCTGTTAATAAATATAAACGATGTTTTTGTTTTTAACAAAAATAATTAATTCCTTTAAAATTAAACTAGTTTTGATAAAGTTGTGTACACGAATTAAATGCAGTATACATATAGAAGCAAAGAGTAATCCTTTTGAAATCGCCTTAATTTTGATTATTTTATTTTATCTAACAATACACATTATAATTGTTTAACACGAACTCGTTTAATTATCTAACTTTTGCAATAATTTCGTTTAATACACTAAATATTTATAATCATTAAAAAAAACAGATCAAAAAGCAATTATTGTATAAATACGAGTATTCGGACAAGAATCAAGGGAAGTATTTCAATTAGGGTAATAATAAAGTTTAAAACTTAAAAATTTTTAAGGGACAGTCAACATAAAATTACAGCTTTTTTCAAGTTCACCTAAAACGTTACCCCATTAATATAAGACAGAAGTTAATTATAAATATAGTAATTTTAGTAATAAAACGCAACAATAATCCAAAAAATATAATATTTTGTAGTGATTTTCAAAATCGTAAGCTCAACTAGATTCGTATCTCGTTTAACAAGGACCTAATATCTGTTCACAGCAAGGGATACCTATATGGGAGATGGTCATTTCAGCTAAGTAAATTATTATATCCATTTGCAAAGATGTAAAATTTACCTGGAATATGCGCCGGAATTCAGAGGCGAAAGTGTGGGACTGCGTTCCTTGGGCGTGCCAACTGGAAAGAGAATAAAAAAATATATTTATCCTATGTACATAATCCGAACGAATCTGAACTATGTCTATACTCACATTGGTACATGTTCTGGCTGGAGACAAGAGAGATGCTGTCGGGATCGACGGTGATGCAGGGTCCATTGTCGCAGGCGCCATCACTGAAGTTTAGTTCGCCACCGGTGCTCTCGCGATCGCTGCTATTGCGCAGTCCAGAATCATTGGAGCAGGAGTTCCGATCGCCGACGGTGGCGCCAGAGCCGCCGCTCAAGCTGCCGCTGAAGGCCGACAACGAATTGGAGTTGCCACGCCCACTGTCCTCGGCGTTGCGAATGCCACTCAGTGCATTCGGCACAGCCGAACCGCTGGCCAGCTGGCTAAGGAGTGTGGAGGCAGCCGATGGTGGCGTCAGCGGTGCAAATGAATGTAGGCTCTCCTGATCGGAGAGGCAGCCCGTTAGTTGCCGTCGCGCCTCCTGCAGCTGCTCCTGCAGGCGTTGCAGCTGCAGATCCCGAGCCGAAAGCTGCTGGGCGAGGGCCAAGGAACGCTCCGCTTCATCGCGCGCCTGCTTCAGCAGCTGAAAGCGCTCTCGATCCCGATCCCCGGAGATCTTTGCATTGGTTGACTCTGTCTCACGCACCCGCTCCTGGTAATTGCGTATGAAGTCGCGTAGCTCCTGCTCCCGTTCCTGCAGCGAGGCGCACAGCTGATTCACCTGACCCAGTAGATCGGCTCTGTCTGTGCGAAGTTTCTTGCGCTCCAGTCGCATGGTCAGTAACTGGTTCTTGACGCTGCGCAGCTCCGACTCAAGTCTTTCGACACGTTCCTTGCCATCATTTGGCTGACTCGCCTCCAACTCCGCACCGGGCTCAACGCCGCCCACAGCGCCATCTGTCGAGTGCTCGAGCAGGCGACGCAGACGCACTAGCTCCGCATTGAGGCGCTCGTTCTCCTCGCGCAGCTTCATGGCCATTTCTGCAAGAGATCGTTGAATTAAATAAATGTAGCAGTCTATTAACTAGCCAGCTAATTCGCCAGTGCCGCGCTAAGCTCAAGCCGTGGAAAAGCGGAAACGTTGTCGTTACTAGCCCCAAAAAAGGTCCCGCTACCCATGTACACATGTCAGGCGTTCTACCAGCACACTCCCAGTCCCTTGTCATACTCCCTGCGGACAGTTGCTCAATTCGCATGCGAATCTCTACCACAAACTACAACTAGACCAAACTACGAACGGGCAAAACTTAAAAAGTGCACTGCTTATTTGGTTTTTTAATTTTTTGTGTGTTGAACTTAAAAAAGTCAAGTAGAAATCTGTGGAAGTTGAAATTGGGGGGTTGAGGAATGGATTGGTGCATGCGGAAGATTAAATGTTAATGCGAGTGCTGATAGGACGATTTCAGTGCTCCAATTAAAAATACCGAGAATGAAAAAGAGAGAGAGAGAGAGAGACATGGAAAGGGAGTGAGAGATAAGGAGATACATGCAGGGGGAGCGGAAATGGCAGATGAAAAATAAGGAAAAACGAAAGATTGAAAATGTCAAATGGCAAATGGCTTTAGTACGATTACTAGCAGGAACAGGCAGGAGCAGGAAGTGGGGTGCGGGCTGCGGGATTGTACGAGTCTCAATCGACTTACCTGGACGAAATGTGAACATTGACTCGTCATTGAGATTGCCATCAGGAATAGTGTTCGTCGTCGAGCTGATTGTCGTGGTTGCCTCGAGCATCAAAAGTGCCGCGGATGCAACGGATGCCGGGGAGTGCGGCAGTACCGTGTTGCCGGACATTGGGGATGGCATGGGCACGGGCAAGGGCATGGGCACGGATTTAATTTTCATTGTCTTCGATATGGGAGATAATGAGGCTGCGCTGAGCGTTGCCCGATCCGGTTCCATTAAATTCTCAATCGAACAAACATCATTGGCATTTCTCTTGTCGACTGTTCTTGTTTTGAGATTGTTGTTGTTATTGTTGTTATTGTTGTTGTTGTTGTTGTTGTGGATGTGTTGTGTATTTGTTTTGCGAATTATCACAATTTCCCAGACGAGGCAATCGAGCGCAAAGGGGATTCATTCGAAATGGTCGATGTTCGTCGATAGGGGGATGGATGAGTGCCCAAGTTTGACGGGGGAAGCAGGGGTGGTTAACAAAATAAAATAACAACAGTAATAACAACAGCAACAGCAACAATTTAAGCACATCATGATATTGGATATGTTAATGATAATGTTATGGTTTATTGATGGATAAATGGCAAGAACGCAATGTAGGTAGCTGCTGTCTGTGAGTGTGTGTGTGAGTGTGTGTGTGTGTGTGTGTGTGTGTGTGTGTGTGCGCGCGCGTGTGTGTGTGTGTGCCTCAATTTGATTGAATCATGAATATAGATTAATCACACAAAGTCAAACGGGAAAGTGGAACGTGCAGGACTTAATTTGATTTTGAACATGGAATAAAAACAAATGCCATCGGAAAAAGTACTTACAACATACACTCATAAAGGACATGGAACAAACACAACACATAAATAAACAACAATTTGAACATTTAACTAGAATACGTGAATTGCAACATTTATAATAAATATTCTCATTCGAGTGATTAATTTCGTTTATTTATCTTTGCAAATTATGCAAATGTAAATCGAACTCAGCCATGTGTATTTTTATTCGCTTTAAAAACGATTATCCACAACATTTAATTTATTATTCACCTATTTTTTAGCCCATGTCGTTTTGCATAAATTTTATACTAATTGTGTTATTTAAACCATATTGCATGACTTGCTATAAATCAAAGTCAGCGAAATGATTGTAAATAAATTCAAATTGGCTCGCAGCCTACTTCCTACATTTTGTATACAGCGATGTATAATTAATTAGTTAAGTCGCGACTTTATTTAATACTGATTTGAAACACAAAACTGTTTTCAGTTAAACTTCAATGATTTTCTGGATTTTCAATTTTAAACAATGGTTCAACTTAATCCACTTTGATTTGATCTTTTGGTCCTTCTCTTAGCTGTATTTGTAAAATCTATTGAAAACCATGCTGATGACACTTCTGCTGAGAGATGTCTTTAGGGATGTATGAAACTGAGTCCTAATTTGGCTTCATGTCAGCATCGCATCCCATCTCATCTCTGCCTGCGTTATGCATCCTGTTTTAGCCATTTCCATTGCTTTTTGGCTGCGGCTTTTTGTTCTGATGATGATGGAAGTAAACGCATTTCTGAAACGCGTTTCTGTACATCAATCAATCAGAAACTCTATTAGAGTCTGGACCGTTAGCTTTTGCCAGCGCCATTAAAACCGAATGGAAACGTGAAATCATAAAGCCATTTACACTTGGAAAAAATCTAAAGTGCATAGCACAATTTATATGATTCGGAATTTTCCACTTTATAAATTGAATTAAATATTTAGTAGCACATTCTAAAAATTAATAATTATTCTGGATTTTCAGTTTGATCTCCCAAATTTGGAGTGTTCAAGTTTTTCTGAGTGTACGTGCTACCTGACAACGCACTTTAGCACTCGAACATAATCCCATTCAGTCGACCAAATAGCACTTTGGCCGACCAGCTTTTAACTGACAGATACACATTTACACGGCCCAGTTTTGAAATGTGTTCTTGCCGTTGTTCCTAATACGAGTAAGTTCGAGATTTGTGGGTTTTTCATGCGTTTTCTCAGCCGTTGAACGACTCTACCTGACTCGAACTGCGATTTAAATTTAAATCCTAGCAACTGTTGCAACCGTTTTGGCCCAAAAACCCTGCACACAATAGAAAATGAAAATGAAAATCATAAGCCTTGTCATCTTTACCAAGTGCTCAGTCAGTTGAAGAAACCACATATTTGAATTGAGAATTGAGAATTTTAATTAACTGAGCTGAGAATGCACAGCAGCCTTTACCAATTTCACAGATGCTGAGCTCAGAGTTCTCTAGTTGAATTTATGCGTTACTTCCAGCAAAATCATAATCAAATAACAATAAATGTTACTTTGAGGAATACAAGTGATTTACCAACACATCTGAGCCAAAAGGACACATTGTAAACAATTATCCTTTGATTGCGATTACGCATCAAGTCGAGCATTCGGACGTAAGTAAAATAAATGCATGAAATATGTAAAATGCTCTTTTTAAATGCCAGAAATGGAATATTCCTGTGCTCAACTGCATATTTACATATATATATATATATTTGTATATGTATGTATGTAAATATGTTTATATTTGTGTATGCTTTAAGCCCCATTCAATATTGCAGCAGAGCTAATTGCACCCACTCCACTCAAGTACAACTGCAATTGCAATTTCAACTGAAACATAGAAATGGCATTCGCATCTGGGTACACTTACCGGCACTGAGGTGACTGCTGGTCGTGTTGACCTGGGTCAGGTGACCTGCCCCAATCAAATTTGAGTTATTCGCATGGATCATGGCTGCCGTGGATATGGAGATGACGCCGCTGCCGCTGTTGCTGTTGCTGCCATTCACTAGTTGCGACTGCGGCATGCCAATCACTTGAGCGACCTGTGATTGTGCCTGTGCCTGTGTCTGTTGGTGTATCTGTATCTGTGCTTGGGATTGGGCTTGGGCATGGGCTTGTGCACCCAACAATGTGTCGCCCTTGGCGACCAGTCGCTGCTGGCTGTCAATGGTCATGGGTGGCGTGAGTGTCTGATTGCTCCCATTCGAGCTGGCTGGCGAGCTGCTGTTATCAGAGGCGGATGCGGATGCGGAGGCGGAGGCGGATGGTGTCAAATCCCTTTTACTTGCCAGCAAATTTGGCTGCTTTGCTGTGGGCGCTATTGCCGCTGTTGCGCTCGACGTCGTGCAGCAGAAGGAGTTGGGTGATGAGGCAACAATCTGTTGGCCACTGTCCAGGGATAGCACCGGCTTCACGGGCTTGTTGTTGTTCGCTGTCTTCTCTTTGAGCCCGCCCACACTCGAGTCCAGCGACTTGACAATTTTCTGCAAAGTTAGGCAAGCGTTTAGTGAATTGGATGCACTTCAATTTGGTCAACTTATATAAAGAAAGAAATGGTGAAAGAGAGCGAGGTGGGAGAGCTGATGGTCTTCTTCTACAGGTCAATTAGTCAATGAAATGTGTGTGTAACTTGCAAAATGGAAATATACCGAAAAACGCTTGTAAAGAGCAGAGAGAGAGAGTGAGACAGAGACAGACATAGAGAGAGAGAGAGAATGTAAGCTAAAGTATTTATAAGCATGTGAAAAGTGGAACAGCGCTGAATGGCGAGTGGCATGCAATTTGTATGTTAAAACCCGTCCAAAACCGCCCGACCATCGCCCCACCCCTGCCGCATTGTGTCCCCTAGCCCCCAGCGGCGCTAACAAGCAAATGAATGAGACCC
Source organism: Drosophila kambysellisi (assembly GCA_035042185.1). Taxonomy (NCBI): domain Eukaryota; kingdom Metazoa; phylum Arthropoda; class Insecta; order Diptera; family Drosophilidae; genus Drosophila; species Drosophila kambysellisi. Next base: position 1,079,509 of record JAWNLS010000946.1, on the reverse strand, counting down.
AATTAGGTTAAACATCAAGTGAATGAGGGGTTTTCGTTTGGATTTTTTTTTAATTTTTTTTTTTTTTTTTTTTTTGTGCTGGGGGCATGCAGGGTTTAGCACTTTTTAGGGGATGGGGGGTTCTGGTTCTGGTTGTTGGTGTTGTACTTGGTGTACTTACGGATTCGCCGAGCTTGTGCAGAGAGGCATTTATGCGATCCGGATTGCGTGGCGGCGGCTCTGGTGGCTCGGATGCGGCCATGGTTGGTCCGGCAGCAAGACAGTTTATTTGCATACCTCCCACAATCCCAGTCCCAGTGCCTCTCCCAGTGCCTGTGCTTGTGCTGTCTATACAGTTGCCCAGATATATATATATATATATATATATATATAACTATATATATATTCTACGTATATAGTATATAGGATATATACGAATGAAAAACTACCGAACGAGTTGTATTTCAACTGCCACAATTCGCAATATGCGCAGTCCGCTCTAACATTTTGGCTACCTTACAGAAATGGAGACCCGATGTAATATGTACGTACACAGAGAGACACGCCCGATAAGCCGCAAAAGATGTTTGCCACCGACTCTGTCGTGTTGTCCTGCCCCAGTTCGTTGCCTCGTTGCCACGTTCTCGGTTCTCGCTTAATCCTTTAGTTACTCAACGTTTCGATGAGACGATGATAATTCGATGATTTCGTATGCATCTGTAAATAAATAAAAAAGCTTTATTGAATTGATGGGTATGCAGCTAAAGAAATTATGAATTTATATATCACTTTTATAGTTGCGGAATAAATTAACAATTAATGCAGGGAACACATCGCATCAGATACGACGGGTTCGTTCAATTCTTTCCCGACGAACAGGACTAAACAAAAAGACAAAAACACATATCGCTGTGCCAATAGCTGGACATTTTTCCGTGGGTTTCAAAAATCTATATTCCTTTAGATTTATTCCTCTTTCTTCATATTTATTTGCATTTTTAGTGATACTTTTAACGTAGCAGCAATTAAAATTCAATATGCTAGCCACCAAAACAGTTAACAGTTACATATTTGTTAAATAAAAACTAAGAATAATTTGAAAAAATTAAATAAAAATTTCCGTGTTTTTATTATATTTCCAAACATTTATTTGCATATTTTTTTCATTTTGTTCCTCATTATCCAATGTGGTTTGTTTTGAGCCCTAAAATACAAACGAAGAATGTTCTGGAAAATCCATCATAAATGTATTTTCATATTATGATTTCGATTCATTTTATTGTGAACAAACCTATTATTTTTTTTATTGCAATTTATTGTGGTCTATTTAGAGTTGTTACTGCCGTATTGCGTGGTCGAGAAATACTTTCAACAATATTTTGCCTCTTGACTCGTATTTTACGGTTGGCCGTAAAAGGATTAGTGGCAGTAAAGCACGGATGTTTTTTGGTTTTAGAGATGTAGGTAGGAGGATATTGACCACAACTTACATTTTGAGGTAACTTCACACTGTTCGTGTCAGGAAACAGGAAACCCACCTGCACTGTTAACGGGAAACGTAAAACTTAAATGCTTATAATGGAAATAGGGTTTCTTAAAAGTGTTGAATTATTGCTAATATTTAACAGCATATATTTCCGTTTGTAAACTTAAATTTTATGTTTTAAAAACACCAATTAGCTTTTAAGTTAACGAACTTTAGATTTAATTGGAATTGACTAGTTGTACTCGACTGGCATATATCAAAAGTATATATATCGATAAAAACTTACTGTCAGTTAAGGAAAACTAACGAAAAACTGTTTGAGAATTATAAACTCGTAATATTTCCAATGTCTCCCTGTTTGCAGACACAACTTTAAACAAGATAGAACGTTGCAGTCGGACGTAACCGACAGCGAAATACTATTATACCTTAATTTGTGTACAGTTAAGAAATACTTGAATTGCGGGGGATATGGGCGTTTATCGGTTTTGGGGGCGGGAGTGGGCGTGGCACAATAAATTTTGGAGTTCGATCTTAGTAATATACCTTCTAAGTTTGGTAACTGTAGCTCTTAAATTGCGGGAGATACAGGCATTTATCGTTTTTTGTGGGCGGGAGTGGTCGTGGTCCAAAATTTTATTTCCACATTTATGAAGGGTGTTACTTGCAATATACCTTTAAAAATTGATGACTTAAGTTTTCAAATTGCGTCAGATATATGGGCTTATCGATTTACACCAACAGGTATATCGGTTTACGTAGGTGGACTGGACGTGGCCATCCAATTTTTTTATCGATCTTTGGGGGAGTTACCAGTAACATACCTGCAAAATTTTGCGACTCTAGCTTACAATTACGGCAGATATGCGCATTTTAAATTTCTAGGGACGAAGTTCCTGGGGGCGGCGGATGTGGGCGTGGTCCAAAAATTGGTATGCCAATCTTTGGAGGAGGTTACCAGAAAATTATCTTCCAAGTTTGGTTGCTCTATCTTTAAAATTTTAGAAGATATACGGAGTTATCCATTTACAATCGGAATTGTCGATTATAGGCGCAGATGTGGGCGTGGCACCACAAATTTGTTATCGGTTCTTAAAGGCGACTACCAGTAATATACCTACCAAATTTGACGTTCCCTACTCAAAAACTGCGGAAGATATAGCCATTTGAAAATTTTAGGGACGGGGTTGATGGGGGCGTCGGAGGTGGGCGTGGCACATGCCAATCTTTCAAGGACCTCGCCAACAACTTACCAACCAAAATTGGTGAGTGTATTCATGAAATTGTAAGAGATATGGGGACTTATCGATTTGCAAAAATCGATTTTCGCGGTTTTCTAGCTCCCTAGTTCCAAGCCCAAGACACTTTAACTTTTGAAGGTACTTTCCGGTATTCGTTCCAAGTTTCAAGTCTCTATCTCTAAGGGTGTCGGAGGAACGCGCGTTCATACGGACGGACAGATGGACAGACGGACGGACGGACAGACAGCAAGACGGACATTGCACAAAACCAATATACTATTATACCTTTTTGGTATAATAGTATAAAAACAGGTATTTTTTATATACATATATAAAAAAAAATATGTTTGTTTAAATACCTCTCCCCACATTAAAAAGGGTTTGTCGTTACTGATTCCCATTTATGTAAGTGGCTGTTACTCTAATATTTACTCGGGGACTAACAACAGCTCTTTCATTCAGATTTTAATCCGATTTAGGCCAGGGTCCACAAAAAACCGACTATGAAAGGTGTTTTTGTTGTTGCTGTGTGCAACATACATTTTCTTGTTTTAATTTTTATGCGGTAGCATTGGTTGCACAAAAAATTGTACAAATACCGGGCTTAAAAGGCGACCCAGTGGAAGCTGGGCCAAAGGCAATCGTCTTATGCAAAGCCTTGACTCCCAGGCCACAAACTTATGAGTGGCATATGAGCATTGCATGACCACAGGAAAAACACGCAACGCAGCGCAGCGCAGCTGCAGGTGAAGTTAAGCCGGCGGATCCCTCCTCCTCGTGGCATGCAACAAATACTAATATGTTTTAGGGTGCTGAAACCAGCGCCAGCTCGAAATGTGTTTGTGTGGCAAACATGGAGCGGAATGTAAGAAATGAGTTTGGTTTTGTCTGTGTGGCATGTGGCAAATAACTAAAAAAAAGAAGAGCTTTTATCATAATAATAACACACAACTTTTGCGTTAAATCCGTGCAGATACAGGTTACATATATAGTTGCAACTTCATATGTATATAGAGCTTATGGTTAAGAACACATATATTAAATTACTTTGATATTTAGAAAATCTCTTTAAAACTAGAATTATTCTCTGGATTTTAAACATTATTTTAATTTAACGAAGAGCAAAATGCTTGTGGAATTTCGCACAGGAGATAAACAAACCAAAAGCAGTCAAAGCAATCTTGCAACATTGTTGCCACTGCTATTTATAGCAAAAATTGAGTCAGTAGCGATAGCAGAAAAGTATCAATAATATAATATAAAGTAGTTATACAATGATGTAATCATGAGTTCAACTGTATCATCAATAAGCACAAACATACCAATGTATATATCTAAGCCTTCCATTATAATATAGTAAATACAATATACATATAATTATAATTGATTTTCTCATTTGCTTAGTAATTTCTTCTAATATTAAAATTACACATTTTGATAATAAAAAACTTTCTAAAATTAAAAAATACATAATAAAATTGTGCACTCAACTGCTAAATTCGAGTTTTGCTATTGTAGCCCCAATGCGAACTCGAGCAACTCGCGAATTCAAAATCGCTATAAAATTACAAGTTTTTTAAGCAAAATCATTTTCACTTATAAACTATTTTAAATGTTTTAGTATATTAATAATAATATTTATCTGTGAATACTTCTTTCAACATTTAGGAATTTTTATACCCTTAACCCATTGAAAATGGGTAAAAAGGTTTTGTGCAAATGTATGTAACAGGCAGAAGGAAGCATCTCCGACCCCATAAAGTATATACATATTTTCTTGATCAGGATCAACAGCCGAATCGATATAGCCCTGTCCGTCTGTCTGTCCGTCTGTCTGTCCGTCTGTATGAACACGCGGATCTCAGGGACTACAAGAGCTAGCGACTTCAAATTTGGAACATAAGCTCTCGTGTACCAGGCGCAGATCAAGTTTACTTTATTTGATCGATAACTGCCTCAGTTTCTGTATTATCGATATATTTCGATTTCCGATAGCAATAAATTCCACTATTTAAGATGCAGAGGCTTCTAATTTATACAAAATATGCATACACATATTATTGATCAATTGCCAAATTTTAAGAAAATTAAGATTGGACAAGAAACACCAAAGTTGTAGTCGAAAATATATTCTCATATTAATCTCATATCTATTAACAGCCGCAAGCATTTTCTGTATACATATAAACAGGCGAACGCATGTGTGAGAAAGAGATGACATGATAATCGACGCTAGCGTCAATATATTTGTGTGTATTCTGCAGAGCCCCGATAACTACTATTTCGTGTACGTGTGTATGTGTGTATTTATGTAGCCTTTCATTTCGTGCATTTGAGTGCAAATCATCTTAAAGGAAATTTGCCAAGAAAACTAGAATATATTTAACAAATGGGTTAAGGGTATATCGTAGTCGAGCTAACTCGACTACAGCATCTTACTTGTTTTGTCTGAGCTTATGTGTTTTTATGTGTGTTCATTATTGATTTGTAAATGTGTTGTTTTACGTGCCACAAGCTGCACTCAAGAAGTGTTCTTCAGCATCACTTAAAATGTTCATTATGCTACTCTTGTTACAATTGTTATAAATGTATCGCATACGTAGACAGACAGTACAAACTTAAATATGTAAACAAAATTATCGCACTTTAAATCAGATAATGTGTGTATGTATTTGTTATAAGTACATTTGCGTATTGAGTTTAGATTTTAAGTGTTTGCTTCTATTATTTCTTCACATAATCATAGAATCCGTTTTGGCTCACGTCGAGTATTTTATTATTTTTGGAAAACTATCAAAATCAAATAACGAAATTTATGGATTTTTTTAATGAGCGTCAAAGATTTAGGAATTACTGTGTTCACTGCTCGCAACCAATGCCAGTTAAAGCGCCACCCAATGAATCCTTCTATGTGCACCTCCAGGATGCACGTCGGAACCAGTTGCCATTCTGTGTGCTAAGCTACCGTCCACAATTCAACACCAAGATCCTCGAGCACAGACATCAAAGAGCAGACGAGCTCAAGAAACAGATTATGAAACAACGCGTGGATCGAATGTCGAAAACAGTAAACAGAATGGCGACACTAAGAAACGATTGCCTCGCAAGAGAGTATCTCAAAATGTTGAAGTTGCAGGCACACATCTACCAGGATATGAAGGCGCACCAGCAGAGATACGACAACAAAATGAAGCAACGACTGGCGAATCTGAGGGCGCACAATGAGCAGGTGGAGAAGCGCTCAGAAATGTTGAGATATTTAAGATATCTGAGCTATATAGCTCGACAGCATGATGAGAAACGGAAGCGTAAGGGCATATTTTAGTTAGAAATAGAACTAAGCAACTAGCAGATTGCAATTTACCCACAACGTGAGCTCCTGTCACCTCAATAAAAACTCCTGGATGGCAACAAATGGAGGCATTTGTATTCATGCCGTGTCAAGCTTCTAAAGTTACCTTCACGCCAAAGTTAAAAGCACTTTGGCTTGCATCAAAAGTTTCAACATCAACTATAGTTTCAATGTGCTCTGGAAATTGGTGTGGGTTAAATCGCCTGTCAACCTTTGACATGCCACTCATAGACATACCTACCATACCTACATGCCAGATGAAATTGTCTGGGTGAGCTCCACTTATGAGAATGTTGTGTGAAAAGAATCAGTTACTAAATGCGGGTCAGGGCAATTTTGTTTAAATATATATGTCTTATGAAATTTGTGTCAAAGCTTCAGCTAAGCCATAATTAGCTATGTGTCTAGGTTAGCTTTGCTTTGAGCACTTTGAAACTGCACTGGATGATTCAAGAGTCGATTTTGCGGGGTGGTTGGGTTGGGTTGGGTTGGGTTGGGTGCATAAGCAAAAGTATTTTCCAAGCAGACACATGCAAACATGCAGCATCAACCAGTCAACCAGCCAACCAGCACTCTTCTGGGTGCCACGTCAAAGACAGCCCCAACAGTGCTTCCAAATCATGTGCACTCAACTGCAATTGCATAGATGCTTCCTCAAAGAAAGCTATGGGATCCGAGTAGTTGGGGATACTCGGATCCCATAGCTTTTTTTAAGGAAGCAGGCAAATTGTCTGTCTGTGTAAGAAACTTTTTTGAGCGTTTTTCTGACCCTTTGCCAAGTTCGAGTTAAATACTTGACCTGTTTTTGAAAACACTTACATTTGAACTGTGGCCAGCCGGATGTAATTCAATTACACACTAGACACGTAAGCTTTAGATACGAGTATCAAACAGTTTGAACTTATGTTAAAACAATAAGGATAGCCATACGATTTTTAATTAAATAATATTGTTTTATGACCTGGTCCCAGCGGAAATCAAATCTAAATTAATACGGTCTCTACAACTAAAAACGTTATATATTTATTAGAAATAGTTTTACAAATAATTCAAAAATAATAATTTATTTAAATTAGAAAAGCGCTGAAAATAAGACTTTTTATTTTAGAAAATTCAATTCTCGAATTTAGGGGTGATAAACCCAGGGTCGATTAGAAATATGCAATCTGACTAACAAAATGCGCTGAGTTTGGCAACAGAAGATTTTCGGAATTTCAACGATATTTTTTGCCAAGTGTAAAGATGACATACTTATGAAAATTATGCGAAATTCTCACGGAAGTTTCAGCTTTTGCAATAACACATCTGTACACACGCACACACACACACACACACTTTGTGTGTGACCCCATCTGTCTAATTGGGTGTTGCTCACCCCACGAAACCCGATGAACTTTGCACTCAAATGGCAAATAAACCAAATTTTGAAATGTCGAGAGTCAAATGAGCCGAATTACGGAAACATTTCAACCAGGACGACTCGCTGCCCTCCATCGATGTCCTCCTATGGAATGGACAGAAATTAATTGGGAATTAATAAGTTAAGTAAATGTCCGATTGCAGAGCTGCATTGAAATGTGGTTGACAGACGGTGTCGGTTGCAAATGACAATTATAATCGTATTCATTTAAATGCAATTTGATTTGCCGATGAATGTTCCTTTGCCGATTCACCACTCGCTTCTCGTCCAATGACTCATGATTATATGTGGAGCACTATGTGATGAGTCACTGTAGTTCAGAGAAATGTTTATTCTTCGACTCGCCCACAGTTTCAATATTAATTTCATGCTACAACTCGATTATCCTTATCGAGCTGAAACAATCACAGAGCTCAAAGCGTAAAGGATTCAAACACAAAGCCAGCAAAAACAACATTATCGTTAACATATTGAAATTATGTAGGCCTCAGGGAACAATAACATAACAACAGCATTGAAATGCAAATTCCATTGCACGCCTTGTTTCGTTAACTTGGCCAGAAACATTAGACCATTGGCACCTCGACTAATAAATCGTGTTTAGCATATTTGTTCTTGGACAAAAGCATAATAAAATCTGTTTGCTTTAATGAAGTTTGCCCGAGCAAAATGAACTTTAACTTTACGTATTTCCAAAACTTTACAATTTGCAACGAAACTCGTAAATTAAGTGAAAAATCATTTTCCACAAACAGTTCACAATTGTGAAAAGAACTTATGCAAATTTGACTGCCGCCTTTTCATTGTTCTGAGATTGTGCCCAATTGTGTAGAAGAAAGCGTAAGAATTTATAGCTGTTTTTTAAAATTCATTGAATTAATGAAATGGATATTAAATATGGAGTGATAGGGAGCATCGTAATATCTATATATTTTGAAATGTAAATTAAATCACATCTTTGACTCAAAAAAATCTTTAACTTAGAGCAACAAATTTTTTGTTTTAAAATTCTTAGTTGGTTAAATTTTTAAAAAATATTTATTTATTTTATGTACTGTGAAAAGTACAAAAATTTAAAATAAATCAAGTAAGATGCTGTAGTCGAGTTAGCTCGAATACGATATACCCTTAACCCAGTTGTTAAATATATTCTAGTTTTCTTGGCAAATTTCCCTTTATGATGATTTGCACTCAAATGCACGAAATGAAAGGGTACAAACATACATACATGCATATACATACATACATAAATACACACATACACACGAAATAGTAGTTATCGGGGCTCTGCAGAATACACACAAATATATTGACGCTAGCGTCGATTATCATGTCATCTCTTTCTCACACATGCGCTCGCCTGTTTATATGTATACAGAAAATGCTTGCGGCTGTTAATAGATATGAGATTAATATGAGAATATATTTTGGACTACAACTTTGGTGTTTCTTGTCCAATCTTAATTTTCTTAAAATTCGGCAATTGATCAATAATATGTATATGCATATATTATATATAAATTAGAAGGCTCTGCCTCTTAAATTGTTGAATTTATTGCTATCGGAAATCGAAATGTATCGATATTTCAGAAACTGAGGCAGTTATCAATAAAATAAAGTAAGCTTGATCTGCGCCTGGTACACGAGAGCTTATATTCCAAATTTGAAGTCTCTAGCTGTTATAGTCTCTGAGATCCGCGTGTTCATACAGACGGACGGACAGACGGACATGGCTATATCGACTTGGCTGTTGATCCTGATCAAGAATATATTCACTTTATGGGGTCGGAGATGCTTCCTTCTGCCTGTTACATACATTTGCACAAAACCATTATACTCTTTTTACCCATTTTTAATGGGTATATGGCACCCAGATTGGATTCGCTTTAATTTCTAGCTTCTGCTTAAATTTGATAAGTTCAAGGCAATATACATACATATATGCGTAGACAGATAGAAACATGTATTTATTATTATTATTATTATTTGTAGACAATTAAATAAATATAGAAATATGCGAATCTGTCTTATTTGGAGCCCTGAGATCTGTGAATGCACGAATTATATGAATATTATATTTACAATTGCAATTCAAATTACATTTGCATAATTTGCATTTTAATGTTTTTGGAAAATGATTCATAATTGGATATCGAGTATATAGAATCAAATCTACTGTAGAAGAAACGAAGAAAACCGTTAAGAGTTTTAGAGGTGATGCAGAGAGTCATTTGAGTCAATGAACCCTGATTGGGTCCGGGTTTAATTTCATCTACAGATTATTATAATAGTTGCACAAGCTGAATATATTTATTTCGAAGGAACATTAAAACTTATTTAACAAAAACATAAAAAATATATAATTATTTATAACTAAACTGGTGTTCATTTTTAGAAAGATTTAATTTAGTTTCTCCGTATGTAAGTATGAATCATAAGCAAAAAATCTGAAAATGGACGATCTGAGAGTAAATATACAAATAAATGCGAATGAATACTTTCTATTCTGTCTACTGTATATAAGCATTTATAAACAAGATTATAAATGTTTATGCTCAATATACATATATTCATAAATGTTGTCGCTCTTTTCAATGAAATTTCAGCGTATGTTTTATATAAAATGCACGGACAGACGAACACGGCTAGATCTGATTCTTATCAAAAATATACAAAAATATATATATACTCTAAGCAGCCGAAAATATGTTCCACTGCCTTTATCATTTTTAATGTGTCGAATACAAATAAAATTAAACCCTGTTTTAAAAGCAATTTGAATTATTTTTTATTTACGTAAATATAAATAACATATAAATTTATTAATACACCAGTGCGATGCATGTTGGCAATCACTCATCGGGCTGTTGTCCGGCTCGTTTCAGATAATTTTCAAATTTTCCCCAATATATATACATTCATATATATACATCGGAATGGATACGTGACACGCTAACGTTTTTAATACTGCTCCAAATTTTAACTCGATTTGAACTCCCAGCGCTGCCGAAAAAGAAAAACAAAATTTGTATTTTATAATTGTTTTTAATGCCAATACAATTTACACTTTATTAAATATTTTTTTCTTTTACTCAAACTGAAACAGAAATTTATTGTTGCAATATTATTGTTACAATTGTAACTACATTAATAATTATAATTCATTTTGTAACTAATTGTGGTGGTCATGTCATCATATCATCATATGTCATCATATGTCATCATATGTCATCACCCCTACTCTTCGCCAATGATCGACCAACTCTTCTGTCGTGTCGTCCAATTCGTTTTCATCGCTACTAATTGGAACCTGCGGTGGTTTGATTAATTTGGGAATTTCTTCGTTCTTTTGGTTAAGATTTCCAAAAAATGCGACCAACACTTTTTCAAACTCCGTCGATTTGATTTCATCACTATTAACTGGAACCTGCAGTGGGTTGTTTAATTTGGTAATTTCTTGGTTCTTTTGGTCAAGATTTCGATTAAGTTCGTCCAACTCTTTTTGAAACTCCCTCGATTTGACTTCATCGCTATTAACTGGAACCGGCAGTGAGTTTTTTAATTTGGATATTTCTTGGTTCTTTTGGTCAAGATTTCGATTAAGTTCGTCCAACTGTTTTTGAAACTCCCTCGATTTGATTTCATCGCTATTAATTTGTTCTTGCAGTGAGTTTTTCAATTTGGATATTTCTTGGTTCTTTTGGTCAAGATTTTGATTAAGTTCGTCAACTTCTGTCCCCAGTAGTTGAAGATAGTTAATAAGTGGTTTCACAGCCTTATAGGCATATGATCCGCACTGTTCCTCCTCACTCCTTGATGCCTTCCAGGACTGTTAAATATTGGAATTAGATTTTCTCGCTTGTAAAAAATATATTTTATTATTCTTTGCTTACCTCAATACTTCGAGCTATGATGGAGGACTCGCCTTCGATTAGGATCAGACTTATGCATAAAGCAAAAACAATCCAATTTAATTTCATCTTTTTCTGCTATTGTCAACTGGTCGCAATTGAAACAGATGTAGACTGAATGTTCATAGTCGGAATCCCGACATTTTATAGGATTGGTCAGAGATACAGACACAGGTCTGAGGCTGTTAGAAACACATCGAACGATGCTCTTATCAAGTACCACTGATAACAAGGTGCGTCAATGACTTTGGGGAATCCACATTGGATTCGCATTAATTTCTAGCTTCTGCTTAAATTTGATAAGTTCAAGGCAGTGTATATGCGTAGACAGATTTATTTCTAAATATATAATTCTCTTTAACTGAGCAGTTTCTGATTTTAACAAGTAAGATGCTGTAGTCGAGTTAACTCGACTACGATATACCCTTAACCCAGTTGTTAAATATATTATAGTTTTCTTGGCAAATTTCCCTTTAAGATTTCCCCAAATGTTCAGTTCTGCAAGTACACTTCTAACAGATTATTTTTGCTCACAAGCATATTCATTTCGGTGGTCAATACATGTACCTGTCATGGGTCTTTGGAATTTTTGAAAAATAATGAATAATTATTTTATGGCAGGCAATACAAATTTTTGCTAGACACTGCCCGAAATAAGCTTGGAATCACTGTACATACATACATACAGACTTACATACGTACACGAAACAGTACTTATCGGGGCTCTGCAGAATACACACAAATACAAATATTGACTCTAGCGCCGATTATCATGTCATCTCTTTCTCACACATGCGCCCGCCTTTTTTTATCGACTCGGCTGTTGATCCTGATCACGAATATATACACTTTATGGGGTCGGAGATGCTTCCTTCTGCCTGTTAAATACATTTGCACAAAACCATTATACCCTTTTTACCCATTTTCAATGGGTTAAGGGTATAAAAATAATAACTAGTTGTAAAGAACTCTTAAGTTAAGTTAAAAAGCTTACTTAATTTGTGAATACTGATCATGCTTTAAATATAAAAAATCGGTTGATTGTTCTAATGTTAACACAAGCTATAAATAAAGATATAGAATGTGTCCTCAAAGAATACAAATTTGAATTAGTTTAAGGTTTAATCAAAGACTATATTCTTAGTAATTGCAAATTTGTAAATGCTCGGTTTAATTTTGATACGTATTCTATTTGAGTTAAGAAAATGTTCTTAATGTAAACTTGCTTTTCTTTTCTTTGTTTTCCCGATCTCGGATTACTTTACTTAACAAGCCATCAACTAGCAGCCGCCAGCTGCGTTTAGCAGATTTTATGGAACGGAGCGGAGCAGAGCAGCAGGTAAAGTTTGTGCCACACCCAACTTTTTTAGTTTGCAATTAATTAGTGGCAACAAGCAGCGGTTGGACCAATATCAACAGCAACATCAACATCAACATCAACGTCAACAGCACCAGCACCAGGAGCAGCAGCATCCACGAGTAATTCGAGTTTATATTTTGTTTTTTTTTTTATTTATTAAAATAAATTGATGCGGCTTCTTCAGCTCGTTTGTTGATAGAACTTTGCAAAGCGGTTTCCGTTTCCGGTTCCTATTCTTGTTCTTGTTCGTGTTTTCGTAATGTGGTTTTCACAAGGCCCAAAAAAACTAAAAAAAATAAACAACAAAAAAACCGGCTTCATAACGAGCGAATATTTTGTGTGCTGGGCGCGAAATGAAAATGCCTGAAATGCTTGACCCAATTGCCAGCGAGTCGGCTGGAAAAACATGCAAAAATATTTAACCCATGAGTGCCCAACACGCCAACACTCCACTTTTCCCATAATACCGTGTTATCTTGGGTCAGTAAATGATTTTGCCATTAAAAATTGTTTTTTTTTTTCTGTTGTGATAAGTAAAAGTTTGCTTGTTTCTTGTGGCAGATGTGCGAGGATTCAGCGCAACAACTTGGCAGCCAGCAGCGCCCGCCCAGAGAGAGAAAGCGAGTGGAGACCCAACCCTGTACTTACACAACTTGATAACCTACATTTTGGGGCATGTGCATATTGTTGTTGCTATTGTTATTGTTGCTGTTGTCTGTCGCTGCTTGGCAGCATTAAAAATTTACACATAATGACATTGAGGCACACTTTGAGCAGCAGCTACGGAGACGGTACTTATGTCCTTGAGCTTATGTTTTTGTTGCGCATTAAGAGCATGTCAAGTCACACACTCGCACACACAAGCACATTCACACACACCAACACACACACACACACACACACACATATAGGCAGACAACAGGAAGGTGCGTGGCATCAACGCTGTGCTTGCAGCCTACAAACCCTCGACAGTCTAAGTTTTGTTTATTGCGGCAGGAACTGGAAACGGAACCTTAAACGGATGTCTGTATGTGCGTGTGTATTGGTTAGCTTGGCTATCTGCCGGGCGTGGGCGTGGGCGTGGCTGGCGACAATCCACACACATAAGAAAAAGGCACAGCTTGCCACTTGGGAAATGCTTTAAGTCCTCCTTGCCTTAATAGCCTTTGCCTTTGCCATTGCCTTTACCAGTATTTCCCAGCTCTGCATTACTCTATCCTCCCCCCACCCCCAAAATCCCCTTTGCTCCTTTCCTGATAGCATTTTTATTCCATTGGCTTTTGTTGCCGCTGCCGCTGCCTTTGCTGGGTTACGTGAATTATTGTCAAGCGATTTATTATGGGGAACGCGCTGTTGCTGCTGCCGTTGCCGCTGCCGCTGCCGCTGCCGTTGCCGCTGCCGCTGCCGTTGCACCACATGGCGTATGTGTAACAATAATTGTAAAAAAAAAAAAAAAATTCACATTATATTTGTGCCTTGTGAAAGAAGAAGGGCGATTGTAGGTTGATTCTCAAGCACCTTTACAACTACTATGTTTGAATACATACATACATATGCGCCACACATATCTCAATTTAATGGTTATAAAAAATTCGATTTTTTGTCAGTTGACACACCTTGTTTGGCGGGCTGACAACTGTCATGACTGTCAGGTGAGAAAACAACATGTCAGCTGATTAGCATCACAAACGAACACAAGAAGAACATAATAAAATGAACAAATGTTTGTTTGTTGGATTGTCAGGAATCAGCTTTTCACACATGCTTTTTACGCTCCTCATAACCTTGGCCAATAATGTGGTTTCCTTGAATAAAAGTACTTATTTTTTAAAGTCCCACCATAAAATATATAATAATGTGTGTTTAATATTTATGAGTGATTATTTTAGCTAAATATGACACCTTATTTCGCTAACTACCTTTTTGCTTATGACTTTTAGAGTAACTGAGTCATTTTCATAAATTTCAGGTACTAAACTCAAATTCACATTTTGAAAATTGGTCAATTAAGTTATTTAAAGAAAATATTTCTAAAAATCAATACTTTTCTCTTCTTAATTCAAGGCTATATTTTTCTAAAAATTAAGAAAAAAAAGTATTTCGGTACGTAGAACTCTTGAATTTGTTTTTTTATTTTTTAGTTTGTAATATTATTATCAATTATATTACATTATTATTATTTATTATTTTTAAAAATTATAAAGAAGTTATTTAGCTAGTTGGCAGCCGAGAAAGAGAATTTAATTACTTGTTTTCAAATTTTAGACAGATTTTTTGTAAAAATGTTGGGTTTTGCCTCAGTCGAAATTACTTTTCAATAATAGCAAATATTTCTGGAACTTAAAAAAAGAGTGTTTTTATTTTTAAAATCTATTTATTTTTCTGAGTGTAGAACGACAAGTACAGAAAAGGGATCGAACTTAACACGTCTCACCTTTTACTGCATCAAAGAGAAACGCTTTAAAAAAGCGGAAATAATGTTTTTTATCAGACCTAAGACTAAATCAGAAATACGAAACTGATTGGTAGAATTTTAAGTTAAGGTAGGTCGTAAATAAAGTAAATCATGTAAAAAAAAGTGTTTTTTTTTCAAAAGCTTGATTTACCAAATTGGTAAAATATAAAGAAATGTAAATATTGTTGTATGATCAGAATATTAGATTATACAAAAATGATGTAAAATGTTGTCTTAGACCAGTTTTTCTACTGCCAGCCAGCTGTGCTTGCCATTCATTATGTGAACTTCCTTTTTGCTCCTTTTTGGCTTAGACAAGCTTTAGACTGAATGAGGCAAGCATGCGTCGCAATTTATGCTGACACAGATTTGGGTCCACTTCCTCACATTGTCGTTGGGCCAACAAAAAAATCACTGTTTGAAAATTTCCCTTTTTTAGCCGATTGTGCCGCAGTACACTTTCCACACCAATACAAAGACAAACTCGCACGCGCACACACACACACACGCACACACACAGACACACACATACAGGCACAAATATTGACCGAATTTCGGCGAATTTTGGCCATGTTATCGTTTCGGTTGTGTTTTTGTCCTGCGGTCGTTGGCCATGTTTTTCTTGTGTTTTTTTTTGTTTTTTTTTTCTTTGTTTTTTTTTTGGTTTATTTGCTTATGTGGCTTTGTGTCGCTGTTTTCATTGTCTGCGTCAGTTGGCCCAGGAGCGAGCACGTAAATAACGCATGAGGACAAAAGCCGCTGTGAAAAGTGTCAACAAATATGCATACGCGTACTACATATATGTACAATACATACATACATACATACATACATACATAACTCCACAACGTACATTTTGAGAATTTACCTTTAAATTGGCTGCATTTCAGTTGCTAATTGTTAGTTGTTAGTTGTAAGTTGTGCTCGGTGTTAATGTATTTGTAGATGGGATGATGGCAATCGCTGATGTGGTTGCCAAAACTTGCTCTTGGTGTTTTATTGAAGCTCGAAAGCATCCACTGACACACACACACACACACACACTCACTCACACACACACACACACATGCATATACAGACGAGCACTCACATTTACACGGACACGTCGCCCACGCAGGGCCACACACAGGCGCGTGTAAGTTAGTCGCGTATATATATTATATATATATATATGTATATATATATATATATATATATATATATGTGAATTATGTATGTGATTATATTCCCCAGTGGCACGTCTCACTTGGCGTATCTCTCGAACGGTACTGAGCAGCCAGCAGGCAGCAGCCAGCAGCAGGAGCGTTATTAGTCCTTGGTGTTTAACGACGCCTAACGCCTGACGCTGACGTCACTCCGCCAAAGCTCCGGCTGCAGCCGAATGCAGCAAGCATACCCTCCCCCTCACCCTCCCCCTCCCCTATCCACCACAAACACCAACAAACAAGTCTCTCATCGCAGGAGCGCATGCGTCGGAGCCGAAGCTTTTACGAGATGGCGCCTCGGGCGCAAAAACGCGCCGTACACAAGTGTTTGTTTACGTTTTGAAAACGGACATTTTCGCTGGCCGGAACTATGAGTTCAACTCCGGCATTTTGGCACAATCCGCCGTGACAGAGCCCAGAGCCCAGAGTCGCAATCGCTCGGCTTGTCGCACAAGACGAAGGCCATCAACAGCATCTTGAAATGCCAACGCTAAATAAATTGAGACTCTTTCTGCCCAGTTGATGATGATGATGATGATGACGTTGTTCCTTCTGTGGTTTCCACAGCAAATGAACCAGAAAGTTATGAAAAACAATCTGACGCATCTTTTTGTAATCAAAGCCAATCAGGTTGCATAACAACTGCACCAAACTGTTGCAAAACAATCTCTTTCTGCAATTAAAACTAATTAAAGTTGCTGCAAGGAAAAACAGCAAACAATGTTTGTGTTGCCACAAAACCAGCTGCAATAATTCTATAAATTTGTTGAAACAACTTTTCCTCATTTACGTATAATTTTCATTTAATAATAATCATTTTGCATTTTCTGTGCCATCATCTGAGTTTAGCAAATAAGTCTGTCTGTCATTTGGCGCAGCGACTTTGTGGCTTTGTTGTCATCGTTACCGTTACTTTGTCCATTAACGTGGCAGCCGCAAATAAGAGTGTGTGTGTGAGTGTGTGTGGGTGTGCATTTGTCAAATGATTGTGTAAAAACACCTATTTTATTCACACTTGAAGTTCTCAATTGTCACCTCTTAAAATAAGTGCCCAAAAAGTCTATTTATTAAGTTATTAAAATTAGCACATTGAAATGCATCTTTAAATCAATTTCTGCTTTTCATTTTGGCCAATTGCCTGTTATCAATACGATTATCCTATCAGTCAAGCATTTTTACTGAAATATTTGTTAAAATCAAACACAATTCGACAGAGCAAAACAAAATGAATCGAAAAAAGTTTGTACTCTGTAATTGTCGAGACAGCTGCACTATGAGATACCCTGGAAGTAGCTTGGAAATACATAGTATAAGTAGGTAGTTTGCTCAACATAAAAATACATCAACAAAATGTACTTTTCTAATGCGATTTTCATTTTTACAGCTTGTCAGAATATATTATATATTAAATATCTATGTAAATTTTTCTTTTTTTTTGTAGCTCTTATCTTATCCTAAGGTAAATTAAAACTCATTGTCAATATTTTTCTGTTACTAAGATCGGCTTACGTATATGGCTAAGTCGACTCGGCTCTTGATGCTGTTCAAGAATATACATATTTTAAGCAGATTTTCTGTCAGGTTTGCATACTTTTGCTCAACTGCAGAAAACACTTTTTCCATTTTCCATAAAGGCTTGAATCAAATTGTGTTTCAGTGATTTTATGAGAATTTTTTGTATCTGATGAATGCAATTTGAGTACGTTGAATGGTTGTGCTTTGGTTTTTCGATTGATTTGAGCAATTCCAGTTTCAATGGATTTCAAGAAACTAATTTGATTTGTTGGCAGAGATACGAATGCGAGTTCGTAATTAGTAGGTTTGCCTGAACAAACAACTGTCCACAAGCACACATATATATACATATATACATATATACATATATATATATTCATGTATAGATTGTGTGTATAGATTCTGGGTAAGTACCATAAGTATCTGGGCATAATGATGACTGACCATTGTGAGTTGCTCTAATTGAGCATAGTGCTGTCTGCTTGCTTTATGTACAAGCGGATTGCTGTTTGGTCTCTGTCCATAATCCAAAGGTAACTGACAGGAGTACATGAACACACACAGACACACACACACACACACACAAGTATAGACACACACTTACAGATACATTTGTATTTGTGGAATATTGTTGGCAGTTTGACATTCATTGTGCTGTCAGGTCATATCAAGCCAGAGCCACAATTTGATGCTTATAAAATGTTATCAACTGAATGTCAAACTTTGTTTTTGCCCATTGTCATCCTCTTGACGCACAGCGGCTAATAAAACTTTATCAGCATCGTCCTGGCATCATCCTGAAAACGTGAAAACATAAAACTCACAAGTTCCCACACACACACACACACACACACACACACACACATTAGTGTGTATAGATACGTTATTTCTGAATTTTATTTTTATCAGCCAGGCAGATGCTGACGCTGATGTGTGAGACGGAAACAGTTCACAATATGAACTCCATACAAAAAACGAGTCAAATGTGTGGATATGTGTGGATATATGGCTATTATGAATCGATTGACTGCTTTACAGATAGCGGGTTCATTCATCTCCCTAGGCAACGCCTACATTCACATGAAAAATGCATTCATATATATATATATATATGTATATATATACCTACACACTTTGTTAAATTGATAAATACGGCCAACTATTCGTCACTGTTGTTGGCCCGTGAAAAGAACCTCAACTAAACTCACTGAAACAACATTCTCAGAGTGAAATTTACAGCTTTGTTGTTGGCCAAATGTATCCGAACAGCAAGTGAACATTAAACTTGACTCCTTACCACCCACAACCACATTCTAAATAAACAAAATGCAAATCAATTCGATTGCAACACTGTAAAAGACACCCTATAAAAATTCATGTTAAAGACAAATTATAAAACCAAACACTTGCATTGGTCACAATGATCTCCTGCTTCCTCCGTATTGCAGCTAAAACATAAGTGAACATTGTTAGCCATATATGTGTTTGGCTAGGATTTTAAGAAATAAAGACCCGACTTAGCGGTTTATTATAAACATATATGCATATAACCTTCTCTTAATTTTTTTATACGCGCCCACTCCTGTGCCCAAATTTCCCAAAATCTCATATCTCTCGCAATTTTCAAGGCAAACTTGGACGGTGGATTACTAAAATTCTCCTTCAAAGACCTTCCTTCTACACCCACCCTGTTCATATGGTATCAGAGTATTTGACAGTCGGTTACATACGAATGCAATGTTCTCACTTGGTCTTATATTTTTTTTAAATATACTACGAAATATATTTGTAATATCGTGGGGATTCACTGCATCACTCCAGGCAACTGCGGAACTTTTACTTAAGGGGTTTTTAAAACAACTAAGGTAAAAATAAATTCCAAGAAAACGCTGCAAAGATTGTTTTTTTCAAAGGAGAATAAAATTAAAGCATAAGTAAACAAAAAATGTTTAAAATTTAATGAATACCCCAAAAATAAACTTAAAAGTTTTTTTTGTTCTCAGAAATAATTCCTAAATATTAGAAAAAAATTTACTTTTAATTACAAAGCTCTTTTGTATATTTCAGAAATACTTTCTATTCCATTCATAGAAATATGTATCTTCTACTTTTCACAAATTATTTATTTTATTAAGAAATATATTTTTAAGAATAGGATAAAATTCTTAAAAATTTTATATTAGATTTTCAAAATATAAGGTACACTTTTTTTTGAGTGTACTCATAATTATCGCCACAACTCCGAACTAGTTGATTGTCATTAAGTGATACATAATAGAACTTTCTTCAGATTGTCAACAACAAATCCACTTATAGGGTACAAGAAAAGATGTTTGCGG
Organism: Drosophila kambysellisi; assembly: GCA_035042185.1. Taxonomy (NCBI): domain Eukaryota; kingdom Metazoa; phylum Arthropoda; class Insecta; order Diptera; family Drosophilidae; genus Drosophila; species Drosophila kambysellisi. The sequence continues at coordinate 1,059,246 of JAWNLS010000946.1, read as the reverse complement.
CTGACAAAAGCAGAGAACGTGGCAAGAACAGACACCACAACAAGAGACTTTATGCCACAATACACTCTACACTCCACACTCCACATTCCACATTCAACATTCACTGCCACAGCGATCGTCATTGTAGTCCTCGACTAAAATGAATGTGGATGCACTTGTGTGCGATGATGTCGCTGTATTTGTGTGCTTTGTGAATGCTCAGATGCGTTGACATGGCAACCGCATCATCCGGCTCCAACCCAGCCTCAGTTTGGTGAACTGGGCGACTTGTGCTCTGCAGAACAGGCATGTTTATCAATGTTCAGCGCTTATCACTCGACAGCCGACAGCCGCCATTTTCAAGGCGGAAACGGGCAGCCCACTACAACCAAGCACACATATATATATATGTTTATTTATATATTATATATATATAAGGGTATAGGTATAGAAAAGGGGGTTGCTGTTAGCTTGACAACTACTTCAACATCTTGTTGTTACTCCTTGTGTGCTTCCTATTTTCATTTATTGGCAAAACTTTTTGCACAGATGTGCGAAAATAAGCACAAGGTATGAGTGTGTGTGTGTGTGTGCGTGTGTGTGTGTGTGGGTGTGTGTGTATCTCTGTGTGTGTTTAGCTGTCGGCAAAGTTTTACCATTGTTCAAAGACCCCATACATAAATAAGTATGAATAAAATATGCGAATATATACAAATAAAAATAAATAATAAAATAAAAACACTTTTGCGTTTGCAAAATATTCAAACAATATATTTTTATTAAATTCCATAGATGCGTAAATCGAAATTCCCACAGCGGAAGAGGACAAACTTAAATGAGCCTGGGAGCTGGAGGCTGGAGGCAGTCAATGGATGTCATATGTTGCTTTCCTGGAGGAGCACCAGACACCAGTGTCTGTACAGACACATAAGCCACATGTACTCTATGTGTCTCTTTGCAATTTGGTAAAAGGATTATGTCCTTAGCACAAATGTTGCTCAATTTAGTGCCAAACTTATTGGCTTACAATGTTGCATAATCTCTAGAGTAGCTTTCCCCTCTCGTCCCCACCTCCCCCCCCCCCCCCCACCCACTAACTTTCTCTCGTATTTAAATCAATTTTAATAATGCAAGTCAAAGGAATTTGAATAGAATCTTCGAATTCCTCGAACTGCTTTTGTTGACTTTGATTAGGGACACATACGAAATGAAGCAATAAATAAGTATGTTTATTTATATATTAGTTTATATATAGAATTGAATGCTTAATGCTCAGCATATTTATATATTATTCTTGAGAAATGACTTCTAACCTTATGAAGCCAATCAAAGTAACATTGAATAACTTGAATATATTATTAATATTTTTGTTTATTGTTTGTTTTGTACCGATGGAATTCAAAAGATATTAGAGCTTAAAAAATAAGACACATTTAAATTATCAATAATATTTATGATTCCATTTTATCAATTGAATAGAACACTAAAATGTATGTAACTAAGTAGCTGAATATTTATGAAAACGTGTGTTGCACAAATTTATGTTTACCAAATAGGTTATATGAGTGTTAACGTGAGTTAATTAAATTTGAATAATGGCCAGCTTAAGAGTGGTTTCTATGTCTAGCTTAAGGCTAATAAAAGGTTTGAATATTTAACAAAATAAATGTTTTCGATATGTTAATTGTCTATTGTGTGTGTACTCAAATATTTAGAAATTAATTAATAATTTTCAGCATCATAATCAGACCTCCCTTTGTCAGTAGCAAAATTATGCATATCGATTTATATATACATATACATATATCTACAACTTTAACCCAAATAATAATTAAGTAGCAATCGTTTATCTTTCAATTTTATTAACTATTCTAAACATTTTCAAAGCATTTTTTGAATAATTATTATTTATTTATTATTAATTACTTTTTGCTCATAAAAAATTCTCAATTCTAGGTTCATAAATTCTGCGGATAGTAAGCACCACAAAATGTGTTGTGTAAAAAGTGGCAGTGGAAAATTATGTGGAAAGTCAAATCGAAGAAAATGAAACCATAAGCACAATTATTTGTATTACGTAGACGTTGCTGTGTTGCCTTTAGCTTGTGTTTTACCGGAAATTGCTAAACGGTTTATCGCACTTGCTAGTCGAGGTCACCGTCGACCGGAAGCTCCAGCAGTGAGACTACTTGTAGCCCTGCACATTCCGGCGTATGCGCAATTTTCTATATACATACAGATACATATATAAATATATATACATATATATGTGTAAATACATATACATATTGTACACACATTCGGTTTTATATTTTATTACTGTCACCCAGCGACATTTTGCCTCAGAGCCGAATATTTGGCGATACATTTGTAAAATCGCAATATGGTTTGTTGTATATATATATATATATATATATATTATTTGTTATTTTTTTTTTTTTGGATCTTGCATCACGAACCCGAAGCTGCGGCAACCATTGAGATTCCCCTTTGAGCGCTTATTGTAAAGCGCCTTAATAAGATTTTATTGCGCCGAGTCACGGGCGGTTTGGCCGGAGACGATTCCGTCCGTACGTGTTTGTGTACAACTGGCGCAGATAATAAGTTCCATTCATGGCACGGACGGACGCCTCATTCTTATCCGTGTTGTGTTTCTTTTTTTTAGTCCTTTTGTGACGGCAACTGCGACCCCGCCGGGATAATGACTGGCCATTTTGTACACCTTCCCTTCAAATTGGGTTGCACAGCAAAAACAAAATTGGCTATTTGGGATTTTCATGGATTGTGTTTGCCGTCTGTGGCTATGTTTGTGGCTATTAGCGTCAAGCAATTAATATGCTCTCGACCAAATTGAATTGCGTGCGGTAAATGCGTGAAAATATTCAAAAATATCTGGATGACACAAGAAAAAAGCAATTTGCATTTAAAACTTTAATTTCGTGATAAAATCGTACCGATTTAACGTAGATGTGGATGTGGATGATTCTCTGCTTTATTTTAAATCCACGCAAAATTAGCTTGGCTGAAGCCCTTGGATACGCTACATAAAAAACTCATTGTATTTTGTTATTTTTATTTTTATTTATTTTTTTTTTTGTTCGCTGTTGCACTTTGTCAACATCAAGTATCGTGTGGAAAATGAATGAAAAAAATGAGACAACAACAATTCAATTTTGTGAATTCTTTATGAAAGCATTTTTCATATATTATTGCGAAAACTTTTCTTCTTTTATTTATTTTTTTTTTATTTTTTTGTGGTAACAGAGAACGTGCGTTCGCAGCTTATAAGCTGGTCCCACACACATATGTGTGTGTGTGTGTGTGTGTGTTTGTATCGCATATAGAGCTTATACATATATGTAAGCGATAAATCTTCATCGCTTTGAGTTGGAAATACATAACTGATGGTAAAAGCCCTTAAGCCACTTTACCATTTTTCCAAAAGAAAACTATTTTTCCGAGGTTGCATAATAGAGTAATACATTTTTAAAAGTAACGAATTTTTATTGCTATTTGTCATTTGTTAAGATACCAAAACAAATTCGTTACACTGTCATAAGAAGAACAGAAATAAACAAGAGTGATTTATTATTTATTGGAGATACATTTCTAAAAATAAGTTCTAAAAGAAAGTGTTTTTTCTTTTTGCGAAAAGGGAATTCGGAAAATATTTCTTTGTCTTTCTTTTAATTTAACGTTATCTTTGGGCCAATAATAATGCTGAGATATTGGATTTGATATGATTTGTCTCTACGATTTATGGCTTTGGATTAATAAAATAAATAATTCTCTGCCGAGCTTACAGATAAAATATATGCGAGTTTCTCAGAAATTGAATTTTACAAGATCCCCATATTCTTGGCGTCAAGAGTAAATCGCATAATTATTCAGAAGGTATATTTCTAAAGATAAAGAATGTCTTTCTAAATTGTTTTAAATATTTAAATTGAAGTCAAATTTATTTAAAATTGCAGAAAGTTTTTTTTTTAAATGCAAACAACTGTAAAAGTAATTTAGCTCTCACATTTCAAATTTTTATTACCATATTCTGAATTTCAGAAAGAATATTTATTGAAAATATATGCTTTAATTTATACTTTTTAAAATATTTGCTATTATTAAGAAATATTTAAATATGAATTTTCCTTTGATATTTTATTTTGAAAAACAAGAATTGTTTTTCTAAGTTTTTAAGGTTGATTTTTCTGAGTGTTCCACTGAGCATATGGGGAATAACCTTAGACTTGCCTCTGAGACCTTGGCAGGGCATATATGAAAATGTTTTTCAAATGATGCATAAAAACAGCGAGTGTAGAATACATAAATCTGTTCTGGATACTTGTGTACTCTGGAGTTTTCCAAACCATAGTCTGAGCTTTTAGTCGCGTTTGGTTCGTCGTCCATGAGCATATACCCAAATTAATAAAAATGCCAGTAAAAAGGGAAAAAAACACACACACACACACATACAACCACAACATTGACTTTGTCTGCAACCCGCAAAATGTGGCCATAAATGCTATAGGATGCCACCGATCCTCCCACTTCTCCCCTTGGATGCGCTGCGGCCAATGCACTTAAGATGTCACGAAACTGCAGCCACAGAAGCAGCCACATCCTTAGCGTCAAAGAGTTGCAACACGAGCGGTTGCCACACGCGCCACTCAACCTGTGCAGCGTCAGTTGCAGCTTCAGCTGCTGTTGGCTGCTTCTTTTTACTGGCCAATAACTTTTCTGTGCCCGCTTAGGTTTACCCGGCTGTGGTTCAAAGCTGCGCCAGTTTTACTTTTATGGCTGCCACCGATTAGTTTCTGGTCCGACACTTTACGGTCCCACTGCAGACAGAGACAAAGAGTGTTTGTGTCTGTGTGTATGTGGCTAAGTTTTCATTACAGCCATAAAGTCTGCAAACGCATTGTCAAAGATCCCTAGACTCATCATAAAAACTAAACCAAGTTGCAGTCTCCCCGTATCCCCGAATGTGGCTTAAAGTTAGTCTTTAACACTGCATTTGCATTTTCGTCCACTTTGAAGTTGGCCTGGTCGAAAGCATCGATCTAAACTCGGTCAAGTAGCAAATTATGTATGCCAAGTGAATGCTAAAGTCGAGCAATTGTGTGTGTGTGTGTGTGTGTGTGTGTGTGTGTGTGGGTGGGTGTGTATGGGTGTGTACTTAGTGCAACTGCGCACATTTGTAACCAATTTCGTTGATTCATTTGTGGACAAACAAATGCAAACTTACATAATTTAACAGTATGCGTATAAAAAAGGCCAAAGAAAGTCAGTAGGCCACACTACGAAGTACGTATTACACTGAGAATAAAATATCAGCTCGTAATTACAATATCGTCAATAAATAGTCAGACAGTCTAAGGAATAATCTTAGAAAGTGATGCACAGATTTTTCTAAAATTTTCTTAAATATATGAATAGATATTGTCTGTAATTGATCAAATTTGCCTAATTACATGCAAATATTTGTTTTTTTAAACTCAGATATAATTGTTTGAAAAGGCTTATAAAAAAATTACTCGAATTTTTAATTCCTTATATAAGCGACGCGCTTTTGTTTTTGTTTTTTATTTTTTTTAATTATTTGGCATATTTTCTCTAAGTGCACTCTACTGTGCCACATACGCACAAGTGTGTATGAATAAGTACTGAGTTCTTTGACTGCTTTTGCGGTTACTTTTCTAATCCTTTACCAACACCAGATGTGGAACTGTCACAACACACACACACACACACACTCACACACACCCACATATATTTGTTGAATGCTGATTTTGTGTGTTTCACTGGCTTAGTGCCTAGCCCGACTTTGAGGACTCCTTTTGTTGTGGCACATCTGCAACCACAATGGAATGGGAAAAACATGCAGCAAGTGTGGTAAATGAATGCAGAAGCCACAACTCACCCAGAATCTGATTAGCAACATCTGGAATCGAATCAAGTTGGGTTATTTTGTATTGAAAACTATCCTACAAAGTTAATGCAGAAAATTACACTTTACACTACATTAACTATAATCACTTTTAAGGTTGCCTATTTTAGCTTTTCCAAGTCTTAGGCTTACAAGGCTTATTTCAGTTGGGGTGGGAAAACGAACGGATGTTTAAAAATACATGGAGTGTACTAAACAATTACTGTGAAATAGTCTCACGTATTTCACAGTTGTAACAGCGCCGATTGCCATAAAAACGCGCTGAGCCAAGTTAAGTTTTTTTTTCTTTGTGTCGTCGGTTTCCTTTTTTGGCCAACCATGAAAGATGTCGTGACTGAAATGCGAAATTGAAAAATGTTTCAGACTTACCTCAGTGGAAGAGTGTTGCAGTCAGCAGAACTTCACATTTGCCGCAAAGAACTGAAATTGAAAATGAAAACTAATTAAAGAAATCCTTGGGCATTTCTTAAGTGTACTATATATGGATATTTGTATAGCTTTTTTTAGTTTTATCGTGCAATGCGAATTTAATCCAATGTGAACTCGGCGCTTTTTTATTGCCTAAACCAGAGCTTTCCGAGGGCCATCCTGCCCCAATATACCACTGTTGAGCCGCACATCTGCCACAAGGCAAAATTGAACTTGTCTCGTGTTCAGCGTAAACAGAATTATTTCCAGCTGCCTTGCTCTTGCTTTGTGCAACATTTAATTGGGTTTTCTGCCATATTAGATTTTCATTCTCCACTTGCAGCAAGGAATCTCAACTGTCTACACTGCGCAGACGGTACATCAGCATAAATTTGCATACAGAATGCGTCAGGCATCGAGGCTGTTCGAGTACGTCCCCAAAGCACAGAATTTTTACAGCTTTAAGATACAATTGCATCTGCAACTACTAGAATATGTATCTACATATCTGTGTATCTGTGTTCAACTTTATACTTGCATTTGAAATTTAAGACCTTTTATGTATAAACAAGCAACTAAAGAATGCAAGCAGAACAAATACAAATACTGAAAAGCTTAAAACAATTCTCTAAATGTATATTTTATGAACCGACAATTTATGGCCTTTGTAGAGAGGAGTAAACAAGAGTACAGCTGAGTAAGACAAATACTCTATCTATATAAATTTCTTTTTTAATTAATACAAATAATCGGTATTCATACATACTATGCATTTAAAGTTAAATCACGTTAGTATTAAAATGAGAGAGAAACCAGGGGCAGACTTTGGAAGGGCGCATTGTTTACTAAAAGCTGTCAAATCATTTGTGATTTACTTTAATTTAATTGAATGACAATGCAAATTAACTTCATTCCATTTCAATAGACAGCATAACTCATTAAGCGACCAAATATGAATCGAACATATGTAATTTGTAGTTATATGAAATGTTTATTCAAACACTCATTTGCGTTGCTTTCGCAAAACAGGAAGGGGAAACAGAGGATGAAAACCCAAAGCCCCATCGATCCGATTTCAAATGCGTATCTTGGATACCTGTTTAACCTCACAGCACACAGATATACACGTATGTGTGTGCACATGTGTGTGTGTGTGTGTGTGTGCGATGTGTGTGGAACACGTAGCTGTGATTTTTCATGCATTCAGGCAGACAATGCCAAAACTTCACTCGCCCTTCGAGTTGCCTCTCAGCTTTCGCAGCGGGAAGCTTTTGTCAGTGGTCCTGTCAAGTTGCCTTCTGTGCAATTGTCATGCTCTCCCGCTCTCTCTCACACACACACACTGTCTCGCTATCTACCTCTTTCATCAGCGCCCAAGAAAGTGGGAGAAAGAGTGGGAGAGAGAAAGATAGAGCGAGCATTGCGCTTAGCTGTCAGCAGTCGTAATTCTATTTGTGTGCTTCTCCAGGAGAATTTAATAAGTTGCCCGCATCATTATTATCATCATTATCGCCGTCAGTATTACCAGTTTACCTCTGCTTTCGACGCCGTGTAACTTCCTCATATTCATCTCCATCTCCATCTCCATCTCCATCTTCATCTCCGTCTTCATCTTTTTCTGCCTCAACTCATTTTGTCATTTATCCTGTCGCTTTTTCATGTGCGCCATTTTGTAAGTGGGTTATTTAGTGTAAGTAATGCAATAAGTCTGTTAGTTTTCATATTTCCTGTCGTCTGCAACTGCATCTGCGTATCATCCACTGCTATTCAGAGACTTGGACTCCAAAAAAAAAACAGAAAACAGAAAAAAAATACCGGAAACTTTTTAGCTCGGTACACACACAGACAAAAACTGAAAGATGATACTGCCAAGTGAATTAGTGTGGCACGAATGTGTAACCTCTTCCCCCGAAAATCCTATGAGACTACTCGGAGGATGGCTGGCAAGTTTTTTAGAGGACTTGGGCAACATTCGCGCACTTTAATATGCTGCACAGAATTTTAATCCATTTATTTGCAGCTCACTCGGAGCAGATTACCAAGTTAAAGCAAAAGGTGCCACGCGACTAGCAAAGTGTTTCTAATGGTCAATTAACTAAGTCCAGCTGCTCTCTCTCTATCTCTCTCTCTCTCTCTCTCTCTCTCTCTCTACCTTCTTTTTTTGTTACTTATTTTCTTTGTTGCAGTTGTTTTTACTTAAGAATCTGAAAGGAGGTGTATATTTTCCTTGGGCATTTCTCTCCGTTTCTTTTGGCTTTTATCAGATTTTGTCCGGCTGACTAGTTTGCTGATTTAATTGCGAAATTTGTGAAATATGCGAATGCAGTTGCAAACATGGCAGCTGCTTTCAAAATGTCATCGGAAATTGAACGTTACAGTTGTCAATCTGTCAATCGACAGATAACAAATAACCAAGTCTTATTGTGTCTTAGTCTTAGTCCTGGAGTATAAATGAAAACTGAAAACTCTGTCCATTGATAGCTATTGCAGTCGCTGTCAAATCACTTTTTTTACAACAAATAGTTTTTTAAATCAGCATAGAATGAAATTTCAGCTGTTATTTTTAAACATACAAATTAAAAAAATTGCTTAATAAACTTCTAAATAGTTTGGATGATATTATACATGAATCAAATAGTATTAAAGATTTTTAGTAGATCTTTTTGATTAATTTCCACCAATCATATCACACGTCATAACAAGGGAAATGAAGTGCTTAAGATAGCGACACCCTGTATGTAAAAAATAAGACTTATGAGCGACTTTTATTGAAGCGAAATACGACATCTAGACATGACCCTATATGGTTGTTGGCAATAGAAATATATTTGAGGAAAACCCAGCGAAAACCGACCTACCATAAAGAGAAACTACGAAATGAACACGTACGTGACAATAAAATGAAATGTGTAAAAGCAGTCAATGTTGAGAAGAGAAGAGAAGAGAAGAGAAGAGTGGGCTGCAGGGAGGGTAGTGGAGAAGAGTACATGACACGGTGGACGTGCATTGTGAATTGTGGACAGAAAACAGAGACATCGACCAGGGACAAGAGACAAGAGACAAGACCAGAGACACATTGCTGTGTCATTTGATTGTGGCTGCTGCTGTTTCAGTTCTCCAACTTGCCACTGCCAAACGCTCAACTCCCCCCCCCCCTCCCCCTCCTCACAGGCACAATGGAGAGGGTAAAGAAAAAGAGCGAACTGCGAATGCAATTTGACAAATTTATTTACAAAAGCAGAAACGCGACTTGAGTGCAGAACAATAACATAGTGCGGTGTAAGCGCATGCACTCAGAAAAAAAAAATATATGAAATAGCGTATAAAAAATTTGCAAACTTGAGTTTGCTCTTCTAATTTTACGTAAGTTTTCTCAATATAAAGTCGTTTTAAAAACTAGAGATTACATTTCTAAAATACACTATCGGATTTTCTTAAATTCATAAATAAAATACCAAAATTACAAATTTAAATCTTGGTGTAAAACAAAAATAAGACTAATAAAACTAATTCAACATTTTATATTAATCCCTATTCCATAAAAAGATGAATAATGAAAATTTACAAACAAGTTATGTTGAATATTTTGAAATTTATTTAAAAAAAAGTTTTTTATTAAATAACTCATTCGGCATTAGACTTAGGCCTGATCCTTAGATATTTATTCTGCCCGCAGCCAAAAGTCGGATATTTGCCAAGAGGAATTCAAAACGGAGAAATTTGTTTGTATATATATATAGGTGTATATACCAATAGAAGGTCTGATGTGCTGATCACGAGTATATAATATTCGGATCAAAAAAAGGTCTGCTTAAAAAGCCTTTAGAAGAATATAAATTGTATATCTTTTTGTTCTCAGCACGTTTTTCTCTGACTGTATACTGTGCAATAAATATTTATGCTTGTGTGTGAATGTAGCAGCAACAAAATTAAATTTCTTTAATATGCTTGCATATGCAACCTGCCGCAACGTGCAACATATGAAAAATGAAAGAAAATTTGCCAAGTTCCACTTTGTGACAGTATGCAAATTGCAAACCGAGACCCGATGGCGGGTAAAATCGAGTTATCCTGACAGCCGGCAGCACGATTTTAATAAAAAAAAAAATAAAAAAAACGGTACTCAATATACCACCATGCTGCACGCACCACGCACCACGCACCAGGTTCGACGCACATGCAACCTCACCTGTTGCGCGAAAGTAAAGAAACTGGCTCGGTTTGAATGTCTCCACACATGGCAGCGAGAAATGCATTTAAAATGTGCTCCATAAGCACGCATTAGACACACTCAATTTCCTGTTCCATTTTGCTGCCTCACAACCAGCGACAAACTCCATCCGGGATCGGCACCGGCAATGGCAACGGCATCGACACCGGCTGCTTTCACACAGCATGGTGCTGCCTATCAAATGCCCTCGGAATTCCCATTACTCCATACCGAGAGCTCAGTCATTTGCCATTTCATATATACATACATATATACGTAAATACACAAAAAAAAAAATTGTAAATTAAAACTGAATTCTTACTTCTTCACATTCTTATTAATATATATCTAAAAAGCCTATTTCTTGATCTTATTCTTTACAAATTTATCTCAAATTTAGAATAAAGATTTCTAGGTAGATTTTACATATTCACAAATCTATCTTAGAAATAATATTTTTTAATTATATTACTACTATTATAAACATATTTTCAAAACTCATAATTATAAATTCTTTCAGAATTTTAGAAATTAATTTTTCAAAAAATATAAGTTGACAACTTCATTAATTAATAGAGAACATTTATATTAAAAAAAATTGAAAAACAAGCTATAGGATATTTTTTTATATATGTAACATTAATTTCTAAAAACACGAAAGCTTTTAAAATTTCTGTGGTTTTTTAAATTTCTAGGCGATTTTTTAGCGTGTAATCCTTACGGTTGTTCCTGCTCGCACCATACCCGTCCCATCCAGCTGTGGCAGCATCCATCTGCATCTCCATTTACGCATCTGCTGTTGGAATTATTGCCCCATTCCTTTGCCACAAGTTAAGCGTGTGCTTTACACACGCAACATTTCTCCATTTGCATGCCTCCAGGCTGTGGCATTTAGTGCATGCCTGCCTGCCAGCCTGTCAGTCTGTCTGTCTGTCTGTCTGTCTCTCCGGCATGTAGTTAAAGTTTTCCGAGCGCCGACGGAAACAAATTAAAGATGCATTTGAATTGAATTACTTAACTAACTAGCTAAGTCAATGTTGACTTCGCCGTCTCTTTATCAAATATTTGCCATTTTCAGATGCAAATATTATTCAGCTGCCAAGATAGGCCTTAAATTGAAATGCCACAAAAAAAAAGCAAATAGCTCCCAGGAGTCTGTTCGTTGTATAAGGATAATGTCATTTCCAGGACAGAGGCGCAGTCCATTTCAATTAATGGTCACAGCGACGGGGAGCACGTTCCACTGTCCTGACTGCTATCATTTAATTTTGATACACACACACATACACACACACACACCCACACACACGTGTGTAATACTCTTCGTAAAATGATGTACAGTTATGCACAAAATTCCATTAAGGACTCGACCATTATTTGTGTCACTGCGGTGAACCACGCACAGGTAACTACATTAATAATTCCATTAGCGAAACTTTTAGCCATGGTATAAAATGCACACATGAAGCTGTCTTGCATTGTACACTTAGAAAAAATATCTACCTGATATTTAGATAGTTTTTTGTTAAATCGATATTAACCAAAAGTTTCAATTTTATTACATAAATGTTTATTTGGTGTTCGAATCGCCCAACGATTTTATGTGTTTGATTAATTCCTACAAAAACTAACAATCAAATTTTAAAAAGAACTTTTACTATAAATTTCATAACTTCATAATAATGCAAACATATTTGTGGAAGTATATTGCATTTTTAAAAACTATTCCCAAGAAAAACTTTCAAGTTTTGAAGTCGATTTAGAGCTATATTACTTTTACGAGCAAAGTCTTTTATTCCTAGGAATTTACTTTCTCATTTTTATTTTTAGTGCTTGGTGGTTTTTTAACTACTTTTTGGGCCAAGGACTAAGTCTGTCTGGCCATAAAAGCCAAGTCCCAAATACTCAATACGCGTTTATGGCTTTCCAATCGTTATTCCTTCCTTCTGTCGCTTGGTCCTGTCTGTTTCCTTTTGGACACTTGACACCCCACAGAGATAACGGAGCGCATCAAATCATTTCGGGCTAATGGAATTGCATCGATGTTGATTGCACTGAGAAGACACAAAGACTTTGGCATCACTTTGGCAATTAAATTAAAATCCAAACTAAATTAACAAAATTCATCTATATATAAACATAAAACGGGGTAATACTTTAAATAAATTGCTAATCATTTCAAGGCAGCATTAGTGTAACCAACACACGATCTTCTGTCGTCTCGACTACAGCATTCTTACTAGTTTTTAATTAAAAATTGAGAAGCCAAATATACTTTGCTTTGATTTTGAGGGTATCCCGTCTTCGCATCTCAAATATTCTTTATTGGTTACGGTCCAACTGTGTCCTGTAGAACCTTCATCCAATCTACACTCAAAAACAAAACGACATTTTTTTTGGCGGCTGACCATCTTTTAGTTTTTATGGCATTTTCGTGTGAAGAGAAACAATTGAAGTACACGTTGATGGTTCCTAGTTCCTGGCTTGGCAAAGAGCCAACGCTGATGGTGATGATGTTGATGATGATGATAATGATGGTTACTGTTGATGACGATTAACCGGATTATTGAATTTTTAACGCTTTTGGGTGCGGAAATTACTGTTTGCTCTGTGCGTAATATCAAATGGAAATCACAGAAAATCTGCATAGTAATGTTGCTCTATATCTACATATATATGTATATGCATCTAAATCTGTATACAATAGACACTCCTGCCAAGGAAAAAACGAAAACAAGATGTGCAAGTGAATAAAAGAATCATTTTACCCCACTTTCAGAGTGCTTGCAGGGTTGATGGGGGTTTTAGATTTCGTGGTCGGGGGTAGGTAATACATCAAACAAAATTAAAGCGCACTGCGGCAGTGAAGTGAGGAGGAGGGTGGGAAGGGGTGGAAGGGAGTGGGTGAAGGGGTTGGCAAAACATTGCCACTGGCTAAAATAATGAACACCGGCAACAGCACGTGTCCGCTCTCCGCGGGGGATTGCAGATGCGTGGCGGGCTGCTTGGTTGGGGTGGAGAGGTTGGGAAGTCGGCAAAACTGTCACTCAAATAAATGTATCGAAAAGCCAGCCAAGTAACGCCAGGAACAATGCCACGAACGCAGCCAACTGGACCAGCAGCAGACTGTTGCTTCTTTGGCATTGTTTTTGTTGCCTTTGTCGTTGCTCGCTTGTTTTTGTTGCTTTTGTTTGTGCTGTTGCCCAATTTAGTCCATTGGCTCTAGTTACCCCGTCGCCAAACAGCAATTGCTCATGGCCAGCTCACGCCCACGCTGCCCCAGTCCGCTCCCTCCCGTCACCAGGATAGCTGGACTAGAACTACAGACAAGACGACGCTGGGGTTGAAAGTGCATGACACACAATTGTTTCCCTGACGCCCTCTATGCGACCATTAACATGCACACTATTCCACTCGCACATGAACCGAGAGGGCCAACCACCAAATTGTTTTTGTGGTTACCAGCCGGTTTATGGTTACACATTTTATGCTCTTTGCCATGGGCGTAACCAGGTACGGCCACGGGGGCAATTGTCCTTGTAAAATCATTTATCGCTATATTTATTAATAAACTCTGGAGGAAAATCACATTGCACAAAGTTTTTAAAAATAATTTCAAAAAAAAATATTTCTTAAAATTATAGGTTTTTTTCTATATTAGGAAATACTTTTCTAAAATCCTTATTTTGAGATAAAATCCTTTCAGAAACTCAGAAAGGACTTTGGACTAAAGAAACTAATGTAAAAAATATGTGTAGCACAAGTTAAAAATAAACCCTATATTTTGGTAAAATTTATCCTGGAATTATCAAGAGAAAATTAATTTAGAATATTAGAATCACACAAACTTGCTTTTAAGAAATATATTTACTGAATAATAATGTTGGCTATCTCTGGTGCAAAAAAAAATGTCAACTCTCTAAATTTCAGTGCAATTTCTTCATACATTATATATAGTATATATTATATAGCTTTCACATCACAAGACGCTGCTACGAATGCTGCAGCAATTGACAAATTTTCAATGAACCACAAACTGACAACAGAATTTTGTATTGGATTTGACTTTGACTTTGATCGATGTTCCCCAGAATGATAAATACATAAAAAGTTCACTCGACTGTAAAAAAAAAAGTCTGCATGAACTAACTGGAATTAAATTTGGTAATATGGTAAGCCGCTAAAAAAAAGTAAATAAATAAGCAAATAGTGAAACTTCACAAAAGTCTTAAAATTAAAATGTAGTTGGTAAATTTTTTTTAAATTGAAAACCGATAGATAATAATTTATTTATTTAGGTATTTTAAGGATTGTTTAAAGTGAATAACTAGTTAAGCCTTTACAGGTGCTTAAAGTTGATATATTGTTTAACTACTTCTTTCAAGTCGATTTCCAGGCAAATTATACCAACTATCTGTTTTTCGAAAATTTATTAAATTAAAAAGAGCTGTTATTTTTTAAATCATATTTACACATTTATATTATTAATTTAATTATTATATGTATTCTTATTGTTGTCTGCCTTTTTTTGCGGTCTGGCTTAAAATTGTTACTTGTTTAAAAAAAAGTTGTGCACTCCCCTTAGTGTATATCCTGACTACGCCATTGTTTTTACCTTTAAGTCCGGGGCTCGCTTTTACGTTGACATCGTTTCTGCATGCAATCTAATAAATGAATGTTGCATGAGGCATGGGGAATTGGGTTTGGTGGCATATGGCTCAACTGCAGGTGCTCAAAAGTAATGTGTTTCGCATTCACCGCACTCCCGCTCAAAACCGAGCTTCCTGGATAAATTGCAGCTATCGTATTGCCGTTATTTATTGCCCGAATTAAATACACTGTTCGAGAGAATGTCACTGTCCTTAACCTAAAACACATTCCATTGATTCATAGGCCCATCGCGTAATCAAATTGAGCTCAACATAAATTTTGTTTGCCGACTAATTGACCAATTCATTTGTTACTTGTGACAAGACAAACGAGTGTATGGAATCTATTTATACCATCAAAAAACTATCCAGCTAGCAAATATATAAATAAATATATATATATTTTGATTTATTTCACGATTCATTCGTTTCCATAATGCAGCAATTGCTTACTCAACCGTTGCCAAATCAATAAATTATTTTAATTTCAAATGAAGTTTTCAAGCGTGTTCATTTTTAATTATTTTACTATTACAAATTATATTAAAATACTACTGATTAAATGTGATTTTAATGAATTTATTTATATCAATATAGTTTCATTGATTATAATATTTATTAGCCTCCAATTCATTTCTTCTACTCTTCCTCTCTCTCACTCTAATTTACACTCGAATCTATTAAAAATAGAAGAATTAGTAACAGGCAAAAGGAAGCATCTTCTACCCCATAGACTATATGTATTCTTTATCAGCAAACAAGTCTATCTCTGAGACTAAAAGAGTTCGAGAATGGAATAAGTGGGCAGACTAAGTTCATTTAATTTTATCAATAAGCGCTCCTGCTTTACGAATATCGATACTAATCGATTTCCGATAGTAACAAAACCCACCCACTTACTTATATAAACTTTGCAAATTTGACTAAGATTGTAAAATAGACACACATTTTGCTAACCAAAACTTAGTTTCATTTTGAGCAAACTACTATTGACAAATCTACTGTGTATTTAAGAAGTATTTTGGAGATATCTGCCAGTCGAGCTCTTATTTTCTCCACTTGGGTAGATGGGTACTGGAATTTTTCTAATAGAGCACTCACACTTGTTTACATCGCATTTGAAGTAAGTACTTTGAATTGGAATGACTTTTATGGTTTTAATTAAAAGTTTAATTACAACATTTTTCCGGTCATATCCTGTGACCTTTGGGCCAAGGCAACGAAATCAGCTAAGAAAGCAAGCAGCTGGCATCTGTCTATTAGTCTATTTCAAAGGTCTCCAAGAAATCTCGGTGAGCGCATTTTCTTTATTTTTTATCACACTTTTTACAAACCATTTGAATTTAATTTTGTAGATACATATATTTTTAGCAATTTTTGTCTGATGTAATTTATTTTTTTTTTATCGCTGGCAATTTAATTAATTTTAACAAAAATATATATGTATTTGTATTTTTATGTAAGTATGTATATTTGTTGCCAGACAGCAACAAATACAAGTAACTATAACAAGGGAGGTCCGAAAAACCAGCTCAAATGCCAACAATAGCAGCAGAAATACAAATTATTTAATTTGCTGCTGGGTTTTGTTGTTGTTTTTATTATTGTTTTTCTTTTAGTTGTTTTTGTTGTTGTTGTTGTTGTGTGTGCACAGCATGGTTCGCATTGTATTGTATTGAAGCAGAGCCATTGACCAGCCACCAGCCGTTGCGCTTGGACGACAGTGAGTGCCAGCATTCGCCGCCCACTCACCACTTGTCATTCTCACCCGTCGGTCGCGTCATTTAATGTCAGCTTGAGTTATTTTGTTTTTTTTTTTTTGTTTTCCTTTTATTTTTTTGGGCATTCGGATCACGTAACTTGTGTGCCACCAGCACTTTTTCATTTTCATTCACTTATACGCGAGCCCAAAGAAATATCGTCATCATCATCACTTCTACACACACTCTCACACACACACACACACACAGATTCGCGTCGTGAGTCTTGGAGTTGTTGCTGCTTTGGATTTGTTGTTTATTCTTGTTCTTTTTGTTGTTCTTGTTATGGTTGTTGCACTGTGAATTTGACAAACGGACCACAGCTGACTGGCATTGAAATTGAATTGAATTGAATCGGTGGAAGTTGCGTGGGTTGATTTTTATAATTTAATTTGCACTTAATTGGCCAACAACAAGCTTTGCAATTACACAGCCCACATTCAAATGGGCTGAGAACAAGTCCAGTTTCACGTGTGACGACAACGTGTCGTATGCGTAATAAATAAATAAATTTGGCATTCGAGACATATTCGAAGGCAAATTAGGTAGTTGTAATGAAACCTGATTTTCAATTGATAGTGGTCATTTTATGTAATAAAATAATTTAATTTAATAAAAAATTTAACTGTACAACGATAGACTTTATTTACTAACTGATGATGAATATTCTATAATGATTACAATAGAGTCATCATTTCTTCAATTTAGAGTGCACCAAATCTCGTCGCAGGAATAACATTTTTTGTGTTTTACTGTGTAAACAAATATTGAACTCAATTAAACACGTCCAGAAATTTTATTATGAAATATTAAATACGAATGTATAAATTTTATATTTAATGTTCAATTTAATTACCAGCTAGTTTTGTTTTATTTTTTCTGTCTAGTTGCCATGGCTTTTGCTAAAATCGCCGACGATGTACTGATAACAGTGCATATAAATTAATTAAGTTTATGGCTTGGCTTACAACATTTTGCCTTGACGATCAGTCCATCCTTAGCTTTGCTGTCTGTTTTTTATTTACACAGTGAGTAGCACATTTTTTTTTACAAATCCTTGGAATTTTTTTTTTAATTTTTTGACTTTGCAAAAAGTTGGCGCTTATCGTGTTCTGGTTTTGGTTTTGGTTTTGGGATTGGGCTTGTGGCTTGTGGTTGCATTTTCTGCATTAACTAGTTTCACAATACTTTGCATGCAAAGACTTAATCGCCAAAGTCGACGCCAGCATTTGAAAAGTTTTGCTGTTCATAAAATATGAACTTCTTCATGTACATATATATATATATATATATATATACATATATATCTGCGTTAATTGTATGAAGCTCTAAGTAGAGCAAACTACTCAAAAGCAGAATTCAATTACATGCCTTCATGAATATATTATTTTCGAGTGATCCAAGTTGGCACAAATTGCATTACAAAACTGAAGACTTGTGCTTTCATAAAAAAAAAAACATTGCAATAGCCTGCAGTTAAATAGTCTACATTCCTTAAAAATTAATTAAATAAATAAAAGCGAGGCAAATCTTAAATCACAGAGCAACTTACGTTTTTTATTTGATTTGATGTAAATTAATAAACTTATAATATAATTATAATTAAATCATTGTAAATTATATTGTATAAAATATATAATCCTCGCTAGCTTCAAAATCTAATTGATTTTAATTACTTCTCTTTGCATTGTGTGGCTTTACAAGAGATCCCAATTATTGTTATATAATTATTGTGATTATCCTATATAAGTTAATAAATACTAGTACAACTCTTCATTTAATTAAATTCTAAATACATTTGAATAAAGTGGAAATTAACCAATTTCACGCTTTATCTTTATTTTATTCGATTTTTTCAATGTTTCCTAAATCTTTAAGTGTAGAATAATTTTTTATTCAAACGGGAGATTTATTATATTTATACGTTTTATTTTTAATTTTAATAACTCTAATTACTTTCTTTCCATTCAATTTATTTCCAATTTTAACAATAATCTAAAAATATTTTTCTTCAATTAAATAAATACACGGTGCTTAAATTAAAATGATTTTCGTTGGATATTTGACAACGTCCTTAATTGATTTTAGTGCAACGCTCTACTTTTTTGAATGACTTTAATCAAAGATAATAAAAAAACACATAAAAACTGTTAGCTGTTAACTGTGTTGCAATGTTCGTTACGCTATTCCGAAGGGTTCGGACCGTTGAGTAACCTCTCAGCCACGCCAAAGTTACATGAAACGGTCGCTTTTGTGGTTTGGCTTATCAGCAGGCAGCTGAAAGGATAAAGTTTTTTTTCAGAACAGCTGAGCTGAGCTGCTCGTGTAAAATGAATGCCCTGAATGTTGCCTCTTTGGGTTTAACAAAATGGCGTCGGCACATAATTAATTGCACTAAAGAGATTAGTTTGCTGTGCATAAGTTTTCGCGGCCCAACAAAATAAAACAACGCCATGCTTAGTCTTGTGGAAAGCGCGTAGTTTTTCATTCTTGTTTTATTTTTTTTTTTTTACGCCAACCCCTCAGAAAATATTGTTGCACACGCGACTTAAGCCGCCACTTGCCCCCGCTGACCGGCCACCCTCTTGACACTGAGTCAGCTTGCACCTGCCGCGCTCGCAACTCGCCCACATTCTGCACGCAATCTAATTTAGCCGAAGAAGTGAGACGTGCCCGGCGTGAAAATGGCCAAAGTCGACGCATGTCTCTCCGCATTGCCACGCCCACCCAAGATAAAGCCGCTAATATCGTTAGACAAGACCAGGAACTCAACGGAACTGCTTGAATTGTGATATCTTCGGGCCGAGAGCGTGCCCAATTCGCATAATTTAATTTGTAAATGGCCAACAGAAATCGCAGTAGACCTCAAAGCGGGTTAATTGATTGTAAATGCATTTATTATGGAATTTGTATGAATTTTATTTTATATATATTTCATTCTGAAAGTCGCCATAAATTTTTCCCAAATGAGATGTGGATGGCAAAAAAAGGTACAATAATCAAAATAATAATAATATTTATATTTCAATTATTTATGCACTCAGAATACAAATTGTCCTGAATTTTAGCATTATTTAGGTGCCACTTGTAACTCACCTTATTATTCAGAAGATATATTCGTATATAAACAAATCATTGAGCGAAAAACATATTTAGATTATTAAACTACTTTTCAACTCTTTTGAAGTATTTTATATTATTTTAAAATGTACTTTTAAAAATTTAAAAGACTCCTTTCCTATCTTAAGAAATGTTTTTTCGTATATTTAGAAATTATTTTTAAAAACGAGAAAACCTATACATTTTTCTAGGACTTTTAAAGTAGATTTTTTAAATTTCAGATTGATTTTTTCTGAGTGCAAGCTTACTTGCTTTTTAAACTTACTTTGGCTGTCATTGAAGTATTTCAAGTAAATTGTTTTTGATTGAAGGAGAAATGTTGAATTTCATGTCAGTCACTAAGCTTAAAAGGCAGTAGCAGCAGCAGAAGGAATCCAATAATGATTGATGAGCAGAGACAAACGCTGTTTTCCGCTGATGAAGATAGCAACGAAGTCGAGAACACAGCGATGGAGGGGGAGGACGGACTTGTTGTAGGTTCTAGATGCATGCAATTATTTTGAGGGTTAGGACGAGTGCGTCAACTCGCTCAAGGATAATGCACTTAAGCCGAACAGGGATTGTGCAAGCTACCGTTATTCGCATTGGGCCTTTCCTTTTTTGTTTTCTGCCTTTTGTATACCCTGAACCCATTAAAAATGGGTGAAAAGACTATAATGAAGTTATACAAGGTATGTAACAGGTTGAAGGAAGCAAGTCACACATTATAAAATATATTTCTCGATCAGCATCAACTGCTAAGTCAATCTGGCCATGTCTATATTAACAAGCTTATCCCAGAGACTAAATGAGTTAGAGACTTTAATTTGGTACATGATTTCTCGAAAAAAAAAATTTTATTTTACTTTATCGATAATTCCACCGTTCCGTGAATATCGATAAGCATCGATTTTTGATAGCAATAAAAGACACAATTTTTAAAATATTGTCTAGTTGTATAAATATACATATCGAAGATTATTGATCATACTGATGTCTTTTAAAACTCTGTAACCTGTATTTTGATCGCTGAAATATATTTAACAAATGGGTTTTAAGGGCAGCTCCTAGTCGAGCTCTCTCGACTAGAGTATTGTGACTTGTTTTTGTATGCACATGCACACGAGATACGAGGCTGAATTTGAAATATTCATCTTTGTTGCAGCTGCAAGCAAGACGAGGGTTGTTTCGCACTCGACCCTGCAGCTTGCCGTCCTTGAGGGTGGCTGTTGGCTGGTGGCAACAGGCGACGCGTCGCATCGCATCGCATCACCTCCCTTTGTGCATTTTCCAGTGCGACATCCGCAACATTCTCACATCCACAATGTGCACATCCGCATCTCTGGCATGGCATTTGTTGCTGTTGTTTTGGACGGCAATTCGAAAGCAATTTCTGCAGCATTAATCATTCCCCTTATCCACACATGACACTCAGCCCCCCGCCCCCTCCAAGCCCCATGTGCTAACACCGGCCTTTTCCTAATGTTGACAAAACGTATTTTAAGCTCTTCAGAATTGCCTTCTTTTGTTTAGTTAGTTGACTGTCCACTCCACACACACTTACATATACACATACATATATATGCATAAGTACACATTTGACTAACACTGATTTGAATTTGAATTTGACTTTTCGGATTGGGTTGCTCCTTGCTCACTTTTGGCAGGGTGGCAGCCCTAATACGAAATGACACTGTCGGGCTTTTGTTTGTCAAAGCCCTTAGCTACTTTATTGTTTAGCTGTTGACTAAATCACTTCGAATTCTACTCACATCAATTGATCATTTTTTGAAGTACATACGCTAAGCGAAGAACGAAGTCAACTTACCGTCAACTAAATTTTGTTATAAATTTGAAAAAAAAAAAACACCAAATGTTTGTTCCCAATGCAGCTATATATAGACTGTACTCACACCTCGTCTATTATATGTGGTAATTTCCAGAAGATAATAACATCACTGTTGAGTTTACATAGCCCAACTTTAACTTTAATCTCGATTTGATACAATTGCAAAAAGCATTAAATACGCATATTGGATAAGTTTGGTTTGGAAATTCTGCTAAGCAAATAGAAATTCCACTTTCGACCGATTGTTCCGATGACAACAAATTAATTTAGCGATCCGACTAACTATATCAGACTATATAACAAGTTTCATCGAGATGGTCTTAAAACTAAAGAGACTATCAAGAATAAATAATAAGAAAATATATGTATATAATAAATTAATTAATTGTATTTTATTAAATCATTTTTAGTTTTCATTTATAATTCAACCAAATGTATAAAACATTTTCTATAAAATCAACTTTATTTATAGATTTTTTCCAAATGAAATTATGTAAACAAACCTAAATTACATAAATAAAGTGAAAATGTAAATGCATTAACAAAGTTTATAGTTCGAGTAATCAATAATATAAATAGTCATAAGTATAAATTCAAAAATTTATTTTTATAGGTATACGAAAACAGTTTTATAAAGAATAGTTATTTTTAGAAATTAAAATATTCACATTTTTTACCTTTAAAATTCAAAACCAATTTTCAGCAGAAAATCACGCTATCTCTCTCTCTTACTCTCTATGAATTCAGTTCAGTCAAGGTAATCATCATTAAAAAAACTTTTTATATACAGTATATGATAAAAAGTCAATGGATGATAATTATCTATCTCTGTTTAAAACACTCACCTATTATTTCCAGCGAGCGAGAGGAGAAAAAAAAACCTTTTTTTTATTTAGCTGACAAACTTTTTTGCCCAGTTGTTTTTCCCAGTTGTTGCACGACAAATTAACACGGCTCGAGCAGCAACGATGTGAATGTCCCGTTGCAATTCCCGTTGCTTCTGCGTCGCTTCGTGTTGCGTATGTGCTGCGTTAGTCTGTTTCCATTATCCACGTTCCGGTCCCTGTCTCCCTGTATGCTTGGTCGCCACGCCCGCGGCTTTTCCTCGGTTGTGGGGGCACTAAGCAAAAATTGCTGTGCGAATAAAAACTAAACCAACAAAAAAAAATCACTAACTGTGCAGCATTTGTTTTTCTGTGTGATATTTTCACAGCACGATTGGGATGAAAGTTTATTCAATGATTTTGAGGGTTTGTTGTGGGGTGGAACGTTCCCCACCCTTGAACACCCTTGGGTGAAGGCGCAACACGGCGTGCTAAAGTTACAGTTATCTCAAAAACTGCACAGCGCGCGTTATTTAACGGTACTTTTCGTTCTCGAAGTTTGTTTGTTGTTTAAGGTGGCAAATATTAGTTTTGTGTGTGTTGCACTTGCAACAAGTTATTGTTAAATTAATGTAATAATTATTATTTTTATTTGTTTGTTGTACACTTCTTATTGCGTTTTATGATATTTTTTTTATTATTTATTTCAACCCCCGCGATATTTATTTATATTTACGATTTGAGTATGGTTTTCCCGTTACCGCACTAGCGAACGTCTTTCGTCAAACTGGCAAAAAAAAGTCGCACACTCACCGGAGAACTTCTCAATTGAACATTTTAGAAAGTAGAATTGCGCTGTTCAATACAACAACAAACAACAACAACAACAGCAACAAAAGGCATTCGCTTGAAAGCTTGCTCTCAGTTGCTGCTGTCGCTCTCACACACACCCACTCACAGCACCCTCTCTCTCTCTTTCTCTGCCTCGACTCGGTCAGTCGAAGCATGAACAATAACTGCGACGCAACAGCGCGCCGAGCTTTGAAACGACAACCACCCAAAAATGGCCAACGAGGTAAATCGTTACGAAAATAAAGCTCAGCCCACCCTGAAAGTCAGCTTTATTCAATGCGCATGCGTCAACATAATTTCACAAGTCGCGCTCAAACTGCTTTTGAGCAATGTTAAAAGCGCTCTCTCGTTCTCTTGCTCTCTTTCTCTCTCTCTCACTCTCTCTCGCTCTCTCTGTCTGATAGGTGGGTGGTGGTTGGCCAGCTTTGGGCTTGTGGTCTAGCTGAGTCGTGTCCAATATGTGTGGGAAGAATTTGTTTTTATATTTGTAATAATGCAGCAATAGCAGCAGCAGCAGCAGCAGAAGCAGCAGCAGTCGGCGTTTTAGCAGCAGGAATGTGCACTTTGTTCCATGTTGTTTGAGCTTTGTTGTTCCTGTTGTTGTTTTTGTTTTTATTGTTGTTGTTGTTGTAACTACTGCAAATTGCCTCGTAGCATTTAAGTCGAATTATGAAAGTCGGGTGCAGGCTGGCAGGCAGGTAGCAAATGCAACCCCAACCAGCCAGTATGAAAGACCGACACAAAACAGAACCAGAAGCAGAAGTGCCAGCGTCAGGGGAACTGAAAATATTAAATGCGCCGAAGGGAAAATGCCTGTATTTTAATTAATATTGATTGAATTTATTTGAACGGTAAGCAGCAGGTGCGTTTAAATTTGGATTTGTTTTCCTTTTATTATTATTTTTATTCATTTTGTATGCCAAATAATTAAAGCATTCCTATTGTGTTTTCCGGAACGCTATTTGATTGTTTTTTTTTTCAATGTGAGAAAAAACAAACTTAAATTACATTATTCATTGTTATGGTAAGGGTAAGTTGAAATGATGTTATTTGCTAAAGGCTACAAAGACTACAAACTTTTAATGCAAATACAACATGCAAAAATGTGTTGCGTCCATTTCGAGTCTCACAAGTCTTTGATTTAATCCTAACTCAACTCTCCCCTCAACAAGTTTTCTGTTGTTGCTCATCCTCTTCCTCTGCATCTCATTCTCCTACTTCTAGTCCTGTTTACATTGCGCATTTCTGAACATGCTGGATGTGCATCCTTTTTATACTCTAGCTTGTCTGCATTTTGTTTTTATTTTGCTGGGAATTGTGTAAGGCATATGGTAAATTCATAATATTTTCCATACATGGTCCCTTTTAAACCTATTGAAGCTGAAAGTTATATTCAGTTATTGTTATGAAATATTAAAGACTATCTTAAGTCTGTTACTTCTTCTTCAGAGTATGCAAGAGAGCATTAAATATTTGCAATAACGATGGAAACTTATTTCTCTCTATATTCTTTTTTTATTCTTTTCCAAGTCAAACTCAAAGTTGAAGTGTGATTCGTTGTTGCGCTTGACAGCGCGTGTAATGCAGCATTGCAAGCTCAAATTGTTTTGTGCAAAACTTAAATAAATACCAATGTAGTTAAACTTGAACGAAAGTGAATTTGAATGCATTAGAGCAGAGAGACAGAGATGATTATGCATGAAGGCCATTAAGCAGCGGATTTGCATTAAGTCTATTAGATCATTTAATCATAGTGTCTGAGCCTGATTGCAGTTAGTCTGCATGAGTAAACATGCATTTAATTTGTAAAATATTCATTTAGTGAGATATTTTTTAAATTTAAGACACAAACTGGCGCCTTAAAGCTATCAGCTTTTTGTCAGCCATCAACTTCATGCAGCTCATCGATTATTCTGATCCAAACTGATAAATCGATATAACAAAGTATCGTTGTTTCTACATTTGTAACCGATTTTTGTAGTTCTTGAGTACAGATGTTAGTAATGAGCAACCGGCAAGGCAATTTATTGCATTTCTACACGAAATTAAACATTTAATTTAGTTAGTTAATATAAAAATTAAGTCACCGCTGTTAATTAAAGTAGGGAAAAATTTAAAGCTCTTTTCTCTGTATGTATTTAAATTAGTAATTCGAAATTCAATGCAAATATCTATATCTATTTTCATTTGGCAGTTTAATATAATAAAATAAATATTATTTATTAATTATAGTTAACTAAAAATATTAGGAAAAGTAAAACAAGACTATTTTTGTACATTTCGTACATATCGAATTTAAAAATAGAATTTTCTTGTTTTTACACGTTGTAAGGTCGTCTCTGTACATTACTATACTATACTAAATATACTACAATCAACAATGCCACATCACCAATCCCATATATTATACATATATGTATATATATATTATTCCTCATCAATTCGCCGGTATTTCCACCTGTCGCACATAAATCAAAATATAATTGTCAGAAGTGGGATTCGAACCCACGCCTACAGAGTAGACTGCGACCTGAACGCAGCGCCTTAGACCACTCGGCCATCCTGACTGCATAATTTGGGTTGGTCAGGTAGCTTTGATTAGGGAAAGCTGGCTGGAAAGTGTGAAAAATGCATAATCATAATCAGATTCAAAATTGTCACTAAGTTGAAAAAAAGACTGTATTGTCTGCTTTACTTAATGATCCAGCACACTAAAGAATATTTTCAAAAATTTAAATATTTATTGATTTATCATCTCATCATTTATACACCCAAAATGTACAATAATGCAAAATTAACTTAGTTTACGACTTTTTGTGTAACGCATTCTATAATTATAAATAACTATCTAAAATATGCATTATATAGTATGTACGTGTGTACTTAGTAAACAAAATGAATTGCGATATTTTAAAAATGTGAGCTCATTCACTAGAATTTATCAAATACATATTTCGTTCTCGTTTCAGAAACGCACCTTTTCATAGTCAATTGCTAAAAACATTCCTATAATTTATAGGTAACTAAAAATATGACTAAAAGTTAGATTTTATTAATTTGATTTGCACATCTAAACAAAAAAATATCTGTTTTGAATCTTATAAGAATAGTCATTGTGTTTTTTTTTTTTTTTCAAATATTTTTCTAGTTCCAAGTCTTTCTTATGCTGATTCTGAATTTCGAATTGAAATTGAAATTGATCTTTAAAGTTTAATCGCATTGTTGCATTAACTAAATTTCCCTAAAATACATATTTTACAATATTTGTTGTAAACATTTGCATACATGTTTTGTGTATAAATTTATATATGGAGGGTTCGTATTTTGTGTTTTCACTTTTCTGTTTTTCATTTACGTCCCGACAGAAGTAAAGAAATTGTAATAGTTTGTGTTTGCATTTTAGCATTTTAATTCAGAACATTTCGTTTTTGTTTGTGTTTTTATTTTATTTTTTGCTACAATTCATTACTTCAATATTTGCCATATATATATATATATAACACTAAGTTTAAAGAAGTACGCTATAAATATATGTATGTATAATAAAATCTAAATTAAGATTTTGATATATACGCGATTGTGTATATGTATAGTATGTACATAATAATTAGGCAACCACTTAAGCTTAGTTTACGGTTTTTTTTTTGTTTTTTATAAAAATAAGTATTACTTTATGTAATTTTCACTTGCCTCAAAAATGTACTAAAAAACCGAAAACTGTACATCGAATCATAACCGTTATCATCAGTATCATTATCATTGTCATTTAATCGTAATCATTATCATATCATCATCATTATCAACAGCAGGCTACAAAAAAAAAGTAACAAAACCAAGCTGCACATGTCTAAAAACTCGATACATGCTCTTTTTTGCATTTTAAACAAAAAATGATCTAAATAAAAATGTTTCATATACAGGCTAAGCTGTTGATGTGTTTGTGTTTGTGTTTGTATCGATTTGGTTTTTAGATTTTAGATCTCATTGAACTTAAGCTAGTTTGGTTTTGAAATATGAATTTTGAGCTATACTAAAACAATTGGTACTTATATTTAGTACACAATTAGCTTTAATGATGCTACCGCTGTTTAGTACATTGCTTTTCATGAAGCATACATGCGATTTATGTCGTGCTGATATTTGTCCTGAATGTCCTTTCGCTTCAGCTTGAAAGCAGCCGTCACTAGACCCATATCGGGCGACCAAACTTCCTTGCAAAGCGTTATGGCCGCGGGCACCTCGAACTTTTGTAATTTGCCTGCAGAAGAGTGACATTTTTAGAATTTTAGTTTTGAACAAACATTGGATTAGTCAATGCCATATTACATTTTCGCGCATGCTCGCTGATTTCCTTGAGAATGGCCTTTTCCATGATGGGTGATGAGCACAGCTCCTCATACGTTTTGTTTTGCAGCCCATGTCGCTCAGCGAGATCCTCAAGGTGTTTCTGATTCGGCACGACCAGCGCGACAGTGAATTGTTTTGACGGATCCCCATAGACGCAAATGTTCTCAATAATGCCGCAAGTTTTCAGCTCGGACTCGACCTTGCCCAGTGAGACATATTCACCAGCTTGCAGCTTAACCAGATCCTTTTTGCGATCTGTGGACAAATGGAGTGCGTTAAAAGGGGAACGTATATTTGATTGTATATTGAACGCACCAATGATCTTAAGTACTCCATCGGTTTGCACTTCTCCAATGTCGCCGGTTTTGAACCAACGGCGTCCATCTTCCTCGAAAAAGTCCTCATTGGTCTTGCCGGGCAGTTTATAGTATCCTTGTGAAACGCAATCACCACCGATGAGCACCTCTCCCTGGGGATATGGCTTGTTGGTAATTCGATAATTGCCCTCCTCCCAATTCACTAGCCGAATGTCGCAAACGGTCAAAGGTCCACCAGTGCGTCCATAGGTCATGTCACGATCTGAAAAAGCAAATCGAATGTGTTTAGTATTCAGTTCAGTTAAATTACTAATCGCAGCAATGCACTCACAATCCATCACAGTTGCGCCAGATGTAGTTTCTGTTAGGCCATAGCCTTGTATTAAATCCACGCACAGACACGTCTTGATCTGCTCGTGTGTGTCAGCGGAGAGGGGCGCTCCGCCAGACATAATAATGCGCACCCTGCCGCCCATCAGCTTGGCCACCTTCTTGAAGACCAGACTGTCATAATAAAATGAAATCAAATTTTAAATACAACTTTATGTCAATTGTGGCGCAGGTGTTTTGACTTACCTGTCAATCAATGGCGTCTGATATCCGCGCTGCACCCACTTGACTTTGTACTGGTAGAGGAATTTGAAGAGAGCCTTTCTGAATGCCGAGCCCGAGTTAACCTTGTCATTGATGCCCTTGGAGATGCGATCGAGTATCAGCGGCACCGATGTCATGCACGTGGGCTTCAATACGGAGGCATCGCCCATGCAGCCGCGCTTAATCTTGCTGCTCGTGTCGATCAGCGTCAGCGGTGTCGAGTAACCAATGGATACGCCAGTCATCAAGCAAACACTCTCAGCGACCAATTCAAAGACATGCGCAAGTGGCAGAAAGCCAATCAGTACATCTTCCGGATATATGGTAACCATATCGCAGAAGCCCTTCATTGTTGCAATGCAATTCTTGTGCGATAGCAAAACACCTTTTGGCGTGCCCGTTGAGCCGGAAGTGTACATGATGATCGCAATGTCCTCGGCCTTTGGTGGTACATTCTCTGTGGGGAATAGGAAGGAGGAAGTGTTAGTTAGAGTTAGCTATAACTAAAAGAAAGTTTGCTACTTTTTCAAGTTAAGTTCTATAGTTCACATGCCAATTAATAACTTGCAAGACCCTCTGACCTATCAATTTATAATGTTCCGCCTACGTTTACACCTACCAAATTTGCTGTCATTTCCAATTTTAACAACTTGAGCGAAGGGCAGCACTTTGACACCTTCCTTGAATCCAGTCGATTCGGTCTTATGCAGCTGATCCTCCATATAGATAATGGTGTCCACCTTCGGGCATTTGGCGAGCAGTGTCTTGAATTTGGGCAACAGATCATGCGAGGTAATAACCGTGGTAACTTCAGTTTCAGTAATGCCTGAAAGGTAGTTTTTACATAATTAGCAAACTATTCACAAATATTTACATTTATATGTTTATATGTTTTACGTACAGTGGGCAACACCGTCATCACCAAGTGTGGCATAGACGGTGACAATGGGCATTGCCTGCTTAAAGCAACCATGGGCAGCAATCATCCATTCGGCACGGGTCTCGGCAAAGATGACAATATTCTGTCGCGGCGCCAAGCCAAGTTCGCGTAGACCACGTCCAAAACTGGACGCCATGCGCTCCGCCTCAATGAAGTTCTTCCACTTGTAGTCGCCCATGTTGTACTTTTTGAAGACACGTCCATTCGGCTGGGTTTCATCCTCCTCGCTGAGTATCTGCCGGGTGCCCAGACAGCGTTTCGTCGAGTGCGTCTTGGCCACATAATTGAAGACCTTTTCCAGCGTATCGATATTCTCCTGCAGCATCTTTACATGTACATCGCGCGGCGGTTCCGTGGTCCGGTAGGTAAGCTCAGTGTCATCGTTCTTAATAATCTTTGCCTGCAATTTAATGAAAATGCAATTACAATCAATTCGAATTACAGCCTAAGGGAAACCACCACAAAAAGAGAGGGATACCAAAGCATACCACCAAAGTGTGAGTTGAGGAGGATTAGGTAAGGTTCTTTTAGATTAGGAACGATCTTAACACTGAGTGACGGGAGTCTAATTAGGGAGTCTAATCAGCATTCGATTTTAATAATGACTCAATGAGCGCGTTGAGGGGTTGAGAATAAATGTTAAAGGGGGTGGTGAATTTCCTTTGATCAAAAAACGACACCAAATAAAATTGAAACCAAAAAACCAAAATAATAAAAAAAAACACGTATGCAAATCAAAACCTCAATGTCATCCAGCGAGTACTTGGAGGGCTCATCGACCAACAATGTTTTGCTGATGGGCGTGGCCTGTGAGTTGGGAGGAGGGTAAAAATACCAATTAGCACAACAACAAAAAAAAACAGTGCATTTTGTATAATCACGCGATTCGTAGTTCTATATACGATTGCATTTTTTTTTTTTTTTGCCTATCAAATGTATGGCAAATATTACTTAATTATGTTTCTTTGGTTTGGATCCTTATCATATTATCGAATCGATAGCTGATAACTGATTGAACTAATAAACTATGGAGCTTGTTGGAGTTCGTCAAAAGGGTATAAATTATGACCATGTTGCTAGTTGAAAGAAAACTCACGTGCGTGAATGAATCGGTCGGAAGTAGATACTATACTTAAAATTACATCAACAACAACTATGTCAATAATAATTAGCAAGTTATTTACGATTTACGATTATTAGCAACAGCTTCAATTTATTCTTGAACGACTACAAAAATAACTTATACTATATATGTATACCGCATAAGATTTGATATTGTTGCTTTAATGTATTTGTCTGGCAACTAAGTGCTCTACAGATCTGAAATACGATATTTTTGTATTCGACGACATTTAAATTTTAATGCGTTAATAATGGGTTCAAAAGTAAAGACCTTCAACTTTGTACATTTTGTAAATACGAATGGGATTCCCTTAATTGAGAGACTATATAGTATCAAATTTTGATAAACAATGGATAACAAAAATTATTGCTATGCGCATTTATTTATTAATAATTACAAATCGTAAATTTGTTCATCAAATAAAATAATATATCGCAGCAATATTTATAATGAGTTTGATGGTGCTGATCAAAAGTTAATAAAAAATGTCTGGATACAAGAATAAAATGTATGTTATGAGAATATTTAACCTGATCAGAAATATTATTCAAAATATATATATTTTATGGTTACTTTTGCACTTCCTCCACTTTATAACAGACTTCAATAGATTCTCTGGGTACAAGGTACGAAGAATAGACACACAGATAGTAAAACACGCGACAAATCAAGGGCGAGCACAAACTGAACTAAAATGAGAGAGTGACGCTGAAAGAGACAGATAGAAAGACAGAGAGAGAGAGAGGGAGAGAGAGGGAAAATGTATGCAGCCAAAGTCGAACTGCGATAGTGAAGAGATACTGAATTGTAGACAAAGTCTACAAAGTGTACAAAGCTGAAGGTGAAAGCATTGCATGACATGTAAGTAAGTAAACCGACATACAACTATTCAATTTGTTTATAATAATGTATAACAGAAATAATGATAAATAAATCAAACTATGAAACGCGACTTTAAAATGCTTACAGCAAATATAAAAAAAATAATAATAATAATAATAACCTAATCAGAAACTAGAAAAAGGCTGGATAAAAATAAATGCACTCACCTTGACTCGCCTCGATTCCTGTCGCCTTATCCAGGGGTGCTGTATTACCAAATAGACCGGCAGCGTTATGATATCGTAGACAAATGCGATCGCCTTGATCGCACCCAAGGCACTCTGCACCCAGAAGCTGTCCATTCTGCGCGCAAGTGTGTGAAAATACGATACGGAAATGGAAATGGAAAAATAATTTAATTAAATTAGTTGCAGCATGCAAAACACAGCGGCAGCTGTGATAATTGATATGCAAATTCGTGTATTTATGATGCACCCAGATATATGTATGTCATATATTGCTAGACATATATACATATACATATATATATATATATATATATATATATATATATATATATATATATATATTTATATGGATCAGTGTCAGAGTCACCCACTTTGCTAGTTCTGTCGCCGTCGCAAGCCGAGAGCTAACTGAATTCAGTTGGCGAATCTTTCGTGACCAATACTGGAAACAAAAAAGGGTTACCCCATTCGCTTTTGACTGGGCTGCTTTGAGCTTAAAACTCACAAATAGATAACGTTGGAAAGCATTTTTGGTTTTTGTTTTTGTTTTTTATATTTTTCGTTAGTTTTTTATCAGCGTCATATAGATTGCAAGTGCGACACACACACACACACACGCACACACAGTCCCCATTTTTGAATGTCAATCGGTCTACTTTTGGTCTAGTCTTTGGCTTAATTTCGAGCTATGTCTATATAATTTAGACCCTAGGATGTAAACTATGTTGACTCATAAACATTCTCAAGTGTTGTAGTCATAAAACTAAACAGTTATTTTCGTTTATCTGATTAGAATTTAGTTGATTTATGTTGCAAAACAATGTTTCCCAATTATTGGTATTGACTTTTGATTGTAGATTTTAGTATATTATTCAAATTTTGTTATATTATCGATGGTAGAAAGAAACTTTTCTCTACGTTCTTGAAAATGGAAAAAGGTTCGCACAATTGGGTTGGTAGTTTGGTTTTGCTAATGCTCTTTTAAAGTTCGTCATAACAGAAGCAATACTATCTCTGTTCAGCTGATATTAGACTAATAGAAACTGTAATATTATATAAATAAGGTTAAAACAAAGTTATCTAGGAAAGCTGTTATTTATACGGGCTGTAAGAATGCATATCGATTGCATTTTTAATTATTTCAAAACAATTTTTGATATTCCTATTTATCTTAGCCAATTGCCAAAAATGCACATACAACCGTCAGAGTTCATATCTATTTTGGACATATTTTGATTAAAGCCATTATCACAAAGGCAGCGATTTAAAAATCACCTGTCGCCAATTAACGGCGCGTTTAGCTAATAATATAAAACTATTGCACAGAGATAGAGATAATAAGTGTGCGAGTGTATATATATATATGTGTGTGTGTTTAATCATCATGCTAATCAGCGCCTCGAAGTGAACTCAATTTTAAGGTTTTCAAATTGGCAAACAAACTAAATAATTTAAGTTTAAACTCTCAAGTTGGTTGATTTGTCTGGTAGAAGTAACAAACAAAGTAAAATTATTGAGAGCCAGTTAAAAATAGTGCAAAGTGAAAAGTAATCAGAGTTTCCCCACAATGTTATCAGTGTTTTATTTCAGAGAACGAAACGCGAGCAGAAATATGATCGAATACTTTAGTTCTACACATATAGTAAACCCACATATACACTCAGAAGAAATTCCATCGGAATTTAGAAAATATACATACTTTTGTCGACAAGTGTATATAAAATATAATGTTGTCTTTCTAAAAATCAGGGATTTTCCTTTTTTAATATGTAATACACATTCAACATAAGCCTTTCATTAATTTAATTAAATATATAATTTTATATAATTTAATTTACAAATATTGTGAAAATATTATTGATAAAAGTAAGTCTTTGTATTTCTACTAATTGAATATATATATATATCTTATTATTATTATTACAAGGGTGTGTGCACTGCGACCTAATAGATCTATTGTGCCCACTTCTGGACAGCTCCTGCACAAATTCAAGAATCTTCATTGGGTTGAGGGCTTCTACGTTTAATAAAATATATATCTTAATAATTAAAAATATTTCCGATTTATTTTTTAATATTATAAAAACTTTCTAGTTATCGGAGCGATTTTCATTTTAAGTCTCTTTTTTGCACAGTATACTCGCATTCAGTGCGAAACAATTTATGCCATGATAAGCACAAATTTATTGACGTCGTCACGTCCCTGAACTTGGCCAATAATATTACGCCCATATATATTTAACGCATGACTCAAATAAGAGGTTGGGGGGTGGATGTGGATGTGGGGCGACTCTGTCTGTAGGCGTTGAACTGGCACCGGTTGGCCAGATTGTAGGTCATTTCATGGTGTCTGATTTAGTACGCATCAATAGGAAAGCAAGTGATAACAGCAACAACTAAACTAAGCTCATTGATTAATAATTAATACTTACACTTTGGCATATATACCATATACACGACATATAATACCAACAAATGTTTTTACTTTACTTATTAACTAATTATTTTTAAATGTCACATCTGATAAACTAAATCTTAAGTTACGTGACTCACTAATTGAATTTACTTTCCACAATCTTATCGCGAACTTGAAATTAAAGTCTTTTATTCATTTTGCAAGAATTTCATTATGCAATTCTGTTGTTCTTAACTTAACTATAATAATAATAATTATAAATAAAAGAGCACTAAAGTCTAAAGTACTTTGAACCCACTTCCAAAAGCAACTAGAAGTATCTCAATTCATTGATAGGTAATTCTAAGTTAACAGCTATAGACAAATCAAGAAAAACTACTCAAAATTCAATCAAAACTCGGTACTTCAGAATCTATATTTCAAATCTCTGGCCCTTAAAGTCTCTGATATCCGTTCATTCATACAAACGGGCAGTCAGACGGACAGACAGACAAACAAACAAACTAACGGATATGACTAGACAATCCTAAGATTGTTTAGGTTTTATCTCAGACAGACTTCAGCTTTCTTAACTGATATAGTCGAATGAGAAAACTGACGCCACAGTGATTAAAGATATCCTTATAGACAGATAGATTTATAATACGTAAATGAAATGTTTTTGGGGAGTTCTCAGACGAATACTCGATTCAAGCATATATCCCGCCCACAAATTTAAAACACATAAATTTAGCACATAAAAATGTACACAAAAATAAGTGGGATAGTTTAAATGGAAATTGTACTTACTGCGCATCATCTTCGATGAACATCTTGCCGACTTTTTACTGTGGGTGGCAAGCGGCGATTAAAAGCTGGAGCACGA
Source organism: Drosophila kambysellisi (assembly GCA_035042185.1). NCBI lineage: Eukaryota > Metazoa > Arthropoda > Insecta > Diptera > Drosophilidae > Drosophila > Drosophila kambysellisi. The sequence goes on along the minus strand of JAWNLS010000946.1, from coordinate 1,024,000 downwards.
CACGGACAATGGGAATGTGTGCTAACGCACACACACACACACACACACACAGAGAGAGTGAGAGAGAGGGAGAGATGGAGACACGCAGTCTTAGCGATGTGGGAGAAATGTTTGACTAGCACTTTCTTTTTTCTTTGAGTTCCTTCTAGCCACAATCCAAGACGGTACAGTTGCGCTGATGATGGTAAATGCTCTACGTGGTTAGCTAAAAACGGTTCGGACAAACAAATGGATGCAACATTTAATCGATGATGTCATTATCCATACTGCAGTCAGTTGCTCGTATGATGTTTCATTTACCTACAATAAAATGAGAGAGAGAGAGAAACAGATTGGCATTTATGTAGTGATAATAATGACAATGAAATCAACAATAGCATATATGGTCAAAGAAGGTGTGTAACAAACAAATAAGTGTCGAAAGAGCATATAAGATAAAAAAAAAAACATATGTAGAAGCAGTTGGCAATAATGTCACAATTGGCAAACTTGTACAATCGATAAATAAATGCGAAATAAATGATAAAACAGGAAAAGCGCACACAAATATCTTCATTTAACTGAAGAAAACAAACATATTTTAGCTGCTCATTGAATTTATTTTCCAATGCCATGCATTTTCCATTTTCCATTCAACAATTGTCGAAATCATGTTTGCTAAAAATAATCTAAAACTATAAACCAAACAAAATATTTGACTACCTTCTACTCCTCCAAAGCACTCATTAATTTTGCTAGAAAAAAAACCAAAACATTTGAATAAATGAGAAAACACAAGTTCTTTAGTTTCGATTTGCGGTATTTTTTTTTTTTTGTTTTTGGTGAAGAGCCAAAAACTGATAATAAGAATAACAAAAAAACAGATATACAGAATAGCTCATTTAAATATACGTCAAATACGTGTGTGTATGTGTGCGTGTGTGTATCTGTGTGCATATATAAATATAGATAGCATACAAATTAAATTTAGACAATCAAATTTGTATTGCATAATCAGCGAGAAATGCCAATAGGAAAGCGACAGAGAAGAGAGAAAGAGAATCTCAAGCGTGTAAAAGATGCCTATTTTGATTTCTGTCTCTGCATCTGCTTCTTCTGAAGGCAAAATATTGACGTAGGTCGCCACCTATCAATGGAATTTAACACAAAAGACACCAAACTATGATTGGCGTTTTCATTACTTTCCATTTTGATTGTGTTTATGCCAAGAAAACGCAAACAGTCTATATCAGTATATAAACAATTTTCAATGTCACTCAAAGTCCACAGAAAACACACACATCGATTACCGCAGCAATGTGAAACTGATATTTCAACTAGAATTTCGTCAAAGAAAGCCGACTCGATAAAGTTGGGCTAAGTTCAACAATTGCAACAAAGAAACTTGTAAGAAAAATAATTGTAAAATTAATACTTGTGTAAATAAAAAGAAAACAAAACAAATATATTTATAAATCAGACGAGGAACCCAGCTTACGTGATATTTATAAAATATTTTTGGCTTTTTGATAATATAAAAACAAACACATTAAAAAAACCAGTAAAGTGAAACAAAGGAAACTCCCTCTCGGTAAGAAGACTACATTATTTATAGTCTCCGTTCTTTACAGATATATACAAAAATACACAAGCTTCCGCAACAAGGAAGGATGTATGGTTTCACCGGAAAAAGACTAAAGGCGATTTAGTGACAGAATGAGGCAAATATAGCCCACACCTAGCCATAAGCTATAACAACAGTTAGGTTAGGTTAGGGCGGCTTTCGGGAGTGAATAACCCATGTTGACACTCTTGGGTCATTTTGGCCTATTGTGCTAACGAAATTACTTTTATCCCTTCAAGCTCTCTTCATCCCCTCCCAGATTTGGGGCAAAATCCACTTTGTGATAACAGTTCCGATATGTCTGCAAAGAAGGGAGGATCAAGAATTCTTGTATGTTTTCCTAACAACCAACTTAGCAACAGATAACAAAATTTAGCATATCTTTAACCTGTGCCAACAACTCTGTCGAATACATTATTAGGCCATCTTCTTTTTTTGGCTGGTAGTGTTTATGGCCGCGGTTATTGAACCGAATTCCGCAAAAATTCACAACAAAGCAACAATCCAAACAATACTAATAACAAGAAGAGTGCTTTGAACGAAACGTGTTTTATTTATAAATGGTAAAAGGGATTTTCGAAATACACTGTGAAAAGCAGAAATTCGAGAGTTACTTTAAACTCTTAAATGTTTGATTTTATTAATCAGCTGTTTACACTGCACTTGGCATATTTATCTAATAGATAATAGCATTTAAAAATTGTGACTTATAAGACTAATGTTAAATTGAGAATATTATATATATGTATATTATGCACACAAATTAATAAAAATTAATAGAAAATTTTCTAATATATAATTGCTATCATCACTATGATTGCACCACTGTGCCACAAAGTGGGTCGCAAATTGTTAAGCGAAAGTTGTTTTCGCAATGGTTTTTGCAAAATCTATGAAACTCATAAACGTGCAGTTAAATGAATGAATGAAAATTGTATGGAAAAACCGGGAGAGAGAGAAAAGCAGACTAAGTTGAGACAATTTTGTAGAAAACTTTGAACGCCAGTCGGAGTGTTGATGATGCCGCATATGTGACGATTGTGACCCTGATCCAAGTTAAATTGCACACAAGCAAGCAGTAAGCAGACTAAATGAAATGGAATCATAAGGAATCCAAAGGTATATATATATATACATATATATACAGCTGTATGCTACACTAAACAATGTGAATAGTGTGGATTAAAGACAATTCAGGAAATGAGACGCGTATCATTTTGATTAGTTGTATGTTGTGGGAACTTTGTACCTACTACTAACAGCGACAAGTGAAAAAGTGTTCTGCCTGATTAAATCAGTCGGTTTAGATAATCCCTTACATATATACATACATAGCTATATGTAGTTATATATATGCTTATGTGTATGGGTTCTGCGTTAAATTCATAATGCGACTCTTGAGATAAGCGTGTACAATTTTCATTACCATAACTGGATTTTAGTCCACGTTTTCCATGATTAGATACCACAGATTTTGTTTGTATTTCATTGCAAAGTTTAACGTTTAATATCAGGTATTAACTAGCTTTTGATTTGAGCATCAATTTTAACTGATTTGCATTGATTAAAACAAATTGTTAATCAAGCTCGTACTCATTACAACAGTTTTTTATTATTATTTTTTTACTTTGTGTTGCTTTTGTTTACTGCATTCGTTTTCCATTTTTTACAGCTAGCGTTTTGTTTTCATTTTTTAACTGTGCATTATTGCCTTTTTGCATACATTGCACAACAAATTAAACAAACTAAAACAACAACTGCAACAACCAATTTATAGAAATCATTGAGGCAAACGTCATGCTTCACCAACTGGAAATGAAAATGTAAATGGAAATGTAGCTGAAAGTCGATTTGCTTAACAACCTCGAACTTGAATTGTGCATTTAATGCGCATATGTGCATAAAATTAACACCGCTTCGATATAGGATCTCAGACATCTGGTCAAAAAACAACATTTTCGCGAAAGGTGCAATATGTGCACGACATACAAAGTCCAAGTCCAATTTGGCACGGTGCAAAGTCCCCAGTAATTGAGCTTGACATTTTAGAATGTATAACAATCCACCAGATACACACTGTTGCATAATTGTTTTTACATGGGGAAAAATTCATATTTTCTAAGTTCTTTTGCAAAAATATGTATGTATTTATTGACTTTTGAATATTTTATTATTTTTCTACTATTAAATGGATATTTCTAAACTACTTAACATTAAAATTAACAAGAATTATTTATTTATCTACTTGTGAAATTTTATATACAAAAATAATCCATTTTTCTTATTGTTTCAAAAGTGTTTTGACTATGGAGATTTTGTATGGGATTTTGTACATTTTTGCCACCAGACTGGGGAAAATATTTTATTAAAAATCATAGTGAAAAGAAATCTTAAAAATTTGGATCAGATCCATTAGAGGATAGCTTAAGGAACATAACACTGTCAATGAAACCACATTAAATAAGCCCCCTGCTCAATTTACATATGGATTTGCAAGGAAATATAAAAATTTCAATAATTAGTACTGAAAAGCAGCTTTTGTTTGCCCAATTGCATGTACCCTTCTGTAAATTGAGCAGGTGGTTCATTATACGTGATTTCATTGACAGTGTTATGTTCCTTAAGCTATCCTCTAATGGATCTGATCCAAATTTTTTAGATTTCTTTTCACTATGATTTTTAATAAAATATTTTCCCCAGTCTGGTGGCAAAAATGTACAAAATCCCATACAAAATCTCCATAGTCAAAACACTTTTGAAACAATAAGAAAAATGGATTATTTTTGTATATAAAATTTCACAAGTAGATAAATAAATAATTCTTGTTAATTTTAATGTTAAGTAGTTTAGAAATATCCATTTAATAGTAGAAAAATAATAAAATATTCAAAAGTCAATAAATACATACATATTTTTGCAAAAGAACTTAGAAAATATGAATTTTTCCCCATGTAAAAACAATTATGCAACAGTGTGTATATAAATATTTAGTTCCACATTCGCTTACTTACGTCTTTGGACCCATTACAACAAAGCAAACTTAATTTCAAGTGAAACAAATGAAGAAAGTCACACTGTTTTAAGTGTAAAAGACTCTTAATCATGAGTAAAATGACTAACACGTTAAGCGAACAATTGTATAAGACAATCAAGTAAAAAATGTTCTATTGTTGGCTTTCAGTATTTGTGACGTGGCCTAAATGAATGTTTCAGCATACAAGTTATTAATCAATGCCTGACTTGTAACTTACGAACTTAACTCATTTGTTTCCCAATATGTGCCATGAGCACGTTTCTTAATTTGCATTCCCAGTTAAAAGTCGTAAGTCTAAAAATATAACTATTTTTAACTAGCATTCGCAAACAACTGATAAAGCTATCTCAAATTCTAAATCTGAACTGTAGCACAAAGCAGAGAATACCATGTAATGTAGTCTACTTTATCTAATGAATGTTATCTAAACAATGTGAATTTTAACTGAAGTACTCCAAATGAGATCAGAATTTGCCCGCATGAAACACAATTTATTTAATTTAAAACTTCAACGTAATAACTACTTATAGTTTATTTAATTAACTTCACTTTATTTGAGTGATTCTATTATTATCTCTTCAAATTAGCAATTATAGCTCTCATTTCACGGTTAATTATTTAGTATTTTAACCAACTCACACACAAATGTTATCTTGGCTGAGGCAATTAAACTCAATGCCTGATTAGAGCATTATAATTATTTGAACCTTGTCACCTGCGAGTTGCCTTGACATTAACAGGGTGCTGCTGGAAGGGGGCTGGAAGGGGGCAGGAAGGGGTCAGCGGTCAATGTTTCTTCATTTGCATACAAATACACACGTACATAAATGCATCTGTGTGTGTGCAATTAAATGTCAGTGTGCAAAACAAAAAATACACTCGTCGATTGAGCAAATGAGAGCGGCTGTGTTCTTTGCCATTGTCTCTGTCTATTTTTGTCTCGCTTGCTCAAATGGGATAACAAAATCATCGCATGATTGTTTCAAAGTCCAAAGTAAAAATAATTTTATTTACTGTTCTTTTCACGATTTGTTTGCAACCGGTTGAACGTACATTAGATGAGAAATAAGCTTCCTAAGATTGAAAATGAAAACAACAATAACAATATAAATAACAATCTTAAATGAAAAAAAAGAAGAAATATAAATGCTACAGCAATTTGCACGATTGAAAAAAGAAAGAGCAACAAAAGTGCAAAACAAACCAAAGATTGTGTGGGAGAATTTAAATAAATTTGATTACAGCCAGCGATCAAAAAGAGTGTCAAAAGCTCACAAACACAGTTAAATACCCAGAGAGAGAGAGAGAGAGCAGCGCTCTTTTGCACTCGCTCAATTGGTCTGCCCTTCTTGTTCTTCCTGCTGTGTGAGACTGCAAAGAGCCACTGACGTCAACTGCTCTGATCACACATATACATACATATTGTGTATATATGTGTGTATGTAAGTGACCTAGACAAACATGCGTGTTGTTATCTTTAGAGTAACCATCGTACAACTGCTCCAGTTTCGCCCCACCCCCACTTTATAAAGCACGTGCTGAGCAGGAGAAAAAGCAAAAAGAAAATGATCTTGGCTCACGACGAACGAGCACGTTGCAAAAGGCTGGTTAAAATGTTTTTGTTTTTTTTTTTTTAAACCGGTTAGAAAATCTTTTTGCAGTCAGCATTTTCAGCAGCGTGACTAAAGCAAATAATGTTTGAATGTGTTGATGTTGATTTATGTTTATCATTTCAGCAAAAAAAACGTGTTTGCTGTCACATGTCAATCTTGGCACTCACCTGTCTCTATTTATATATAAGTATATATTTGAGTATGTACTTATATAAGTATGTACTTAATAAGTTATTGTTAATCAGTATAACTGGTTTTTCAAGCGCCACCTTCCGGACAGTCAAATTTTCATGGCGCGATTAATAAAATCAGATGAACTTTGTTGAGTTTGATTAAACAAAATGCAATTTTACATTTAATAAAGTACTTTTAATTAGAACTAATGTCCTTGATCAGATATTAAATCTAAACTGAACTAGATCGATTAAACAAGTGCAGAATTTTTGTGTTTACGAGTCAAGCAATCGACATGGGCGGGTAAAACACATAAAGAGATGAATTTGTTTCTGTTTCAAAAAACTTTATGACATACTGTAAAATATGTGTGTGTAAATATGTAACTATCAGTTACAAACTGTTGAAACTGTGTGGCAAACACATACGTAAGTATATACATAAGTATGTATGTATGTAGGTGAAGTTATAAATATATTAAAGAATAAATACATACATACATACCTATGTATTTGTGTAGGTATCTACTTAATATATAAAATACATACAAAAATACATTCATGTAAATGTGCATAGAAATCGCGTGACTATTTTCCTCAAACCGCTGCTGCTGCTGTTGCTGCGGCGGTTGCAACAACAAAAACAACGGCAAAAAGAAAAGCGCCAGACAAAGCCAATGCTGGGTGGTGTGACACGCGGAGGCAGAAGTAGAGGCAAGAAATCGGTTTAGGGTGGTAGTTGCTGTTGCTGTTGTTGTTGCTGCGGCAACATGCCGTGGCACGTTTTTCATTTGCTTTTTCCTTGGCATTTATTTGGTTATACCAGCTGAAAATCGTACGAGTTTCAGGGGAAATGTTGCGCAGCAAACCAAAACTACGGCGAAGAGAGGCCAACTAAAAAGAGCGAACTGCATGGCATGGCCATTGCAACTGTACAAGAGAGAGAGCGAAAGCAAGAGAGAGAGTCAAAGAGAAAGCACGCACTCTTCTCAACTGTGGAATGGGGGAGTGGGGGATGAATTGTGGTACTAAAAGGTCAAAGAGCATGTTGTTTACTGTTTTCGTCGTCGCTCTGCTTCTGTCGTTTGGGTTTGGCCATGAATGAAAGCTGCGACCGGCAAAAACCATGCACACAGGCACACACACACTTTTTTGGGTGTACGACATACACACATTTCCATTTGTAATAATGATGCGACTGTATTAAGGGTGCGGGCTCTGTACAAATATTAAAGTGGTTATTTATAACTTAATTGAATGCATTTATATTAAAAGGAAGCATAAATATACTGGTTGCTTGGAGGTTATAACTTCGTACTCAGAATTTAATAAAGAGCAGCAAAAAATTTCAAAGTTGATTTCAGTGGGATTACATTTATCATCACCCCCACTACGAATGAATGCACAGAATGCACACTGTCCGAGAATATCGATAAAGATTTGTTTGCAACATCACAAACATGTCTATTACCGACCAGCTCCATTAATGATAAATTATAAATGCTGCGGGGCATGCCACACGAACTCACGCCAGCTTCCGGACAACAACAAAAAACCGCACCCAAGAAATAAGCTCCACGCGTCATTGAAAATGCATCAGAACTTGCTAAAGGCCATCACTCGACTCAGCTGGTTGGTCGGTCCGTCTGTCTCTCCATCGGTCTGTCTGTCCGTCTGACTGTCGGTTGGTCAGTGAGCGCCGTCGCAATCGCAATCGTCCCACCGTCACAACAAGAACAGATGACACATCACAACACACACACAGACATGACCCCGGGAAAGAAGAGGAAGAGCAAAGCGCAAGCAAGCAAAACTCGCATGATTTTCAGTTGGTATAATAAACCAAGCAGGCAAGCAAGTAAAGCAAAGCAGACAATTGAGTGGGAGTGTAAAAGAGCAAGCTGACTCACTTGCTGCTCCCCCACAGAGAAAGAGAGAGAGCTGCAAAGAGAGCCAAGTGCGCAGCATAGTTTTTACAAGAAATCACTTGATGCACGTGTGAACAGTTGAAAGGGGAAATTAAACGGACTGACTGAGACGAAGAAGAAGAGAAGCAATGAGAAGCGAACATGTGTAAATTTGTTTTTGTTTTTTTTTTTTCTGTGCGTAATATCAGAACCGCTGGACAATTTGATCTAATTAGACAGTTTGAAGGCTAAAGCAATATTTTTTCTTGTGTTCTCATTTGAAAATTGCAACCTGTGAAGGTCGTTACCATTTAAAATATTTTTGTTTTCAATTTGCAATTGACAAGCAAATAAAATAATCAATATATAAATGAATAAATTCCGTTATTCCCAATGCGATTTATATTTATATATTTGTCTGTTGCCATTGGCTGCAATTGCATAATGCAGTAAATCCACCATTGGTTCTCTCTCTCTCTCTTCCTCGAGACTGCAAATTAAAAAATGGGTCAACATTGCATTGTTTACTTCTAATTCAAACTTATTAAAATTTAGATTGGCATTCCCAGCATCGATACATTTACAAGGAGTTGTGGGAGGAGCTGCATAAGTATTTCTAAAACGGACATTGATAAGGTGGCGTGACATTTGAGCCGCCACGCCGGCAGGCAAAGAGAGTGAGAGAGAGTAAGAATGCGAAAGTATGCATGGATGTCTGTGTGTGTAACCTGTGTCAGCTGAGAGACAGGCAGAGCAAGTAAACTAAACTTAACTAAACTCATACGTCATGCACAACGTAATTGAAATTTATAACGCTTACCTGCTTTATTCGCAATGTTTTGTTGTTGTTGTTGTATTTAGCAGCAGTTTTGCGTCGTTGTATTTGAAATGCCGTTATATGCATTGAGAGAGACAGAATGAAAGAGAGCGCACATGTAATAAACATGACAGCATAAATTTATGATTAAACATGAAAAAGGTAATACATTATTTTATTTTTTTGCAACTAATACAGATTAATTTGTACACATCACACGCACTGTAAGAACTTTTAATTGGATTTATTTAAGCACAATTAATCGTGTTTCTTTTAAATTTGACTTTCACCAATTTACACACAAATGCACATTTATTTTTTGTAGTTGCGCTTTTGCCAATTTGATGGCCTACTCACACACACACACACACAGAGGGGAAACACAAACACATTTTCAGCAATCGGAATTTCTTACTTACAGAAAGCTTTCGAATTAAAGTTCCAATTGCGTCTTTAGTATGTGTTTAATTTCGCGTAAGCATTTAATGATCAGATCACTCACTCTTTTTATGTATATTTGTTTGTATGTGCGACGGCCTCGACGCGTCCCACAACACAGTATAACGTTCTCAAAACACGTTGAGTTTGCTTCTGATACGTGTATAAAATGTCGCCGCTTTTGCCACGATTATTTTCACCGACGTCGACCACTCACTCGCTCAGTCACACTCACGGAGACGGCCAAGTCAAGAGAATTAGACGCTCTCTCTCTCTGTATCTTTGTGATGCGGTCGAAATTGGATTTATTACGTACTTCTTCTGCAGCGCATGTAAATGCAGTTAGTTGAGTCAGAACTTAAATAATTTACTGTTGAGATTAACGTATTTAAACGTTCCGCTTAAGATATGCAGCGGCTTTCACTTTTATTTACACTCGGCGCGTTTCCAATTGTTTCTTTCTATTTTTTTCTTGTTGATATTTATATCGTAACAGCATATCGATAAATTACAAATACGATATTATATATTGTTTGACAAATACTAATAATATCGATTGTTAAGGTATCATCATATGAGGCACTTCAGAATGATTTCATTATTTCGATAGCATAATTTATCAAAATAATGAAATCAGTTGCATCTCATTCATTTTAGCCAAACAACTTCAAACAACATTGAGTAGATACATAAAAAAATAATAAGAAATCTATCGATATTTTGCAAAAATATTAAACTGTATAACCGGTAATTACTGTACAAACATGTCATATGTGTGTATGTAACATAAACATTCTGCCTGCATGCTGTGCTCTTCTTACCTTTGCCGTAAATGACAGTAGTGAATATCACGTGTTTTTAGCGTTGCCACATCAGCAAAACACACATGAACGAATCAACTGGACTAAGTTTCTCACTTAACGAAATACCACACTTAACGAATTAGCAAGTACAGCCATCTACCCCGATAACACAGTGTGGACGCAAACCCAGTATTAAAGAGAGTTGTTATAAAAAATACATTTGTAAAAATAGCTTATACAAAATAATTATTTATGTTAATTATTTTGGCTCAAAGTATGTATCTAAGGTAAACTCATGCACCAGATCCCACTCAGCACCAGCAACATAAATGAGAAAGACTGCGTACAGCACAAAAGCAAAAATGCCAGCCGATCGTCGTGCATTGAAATTGACCGTTAGACACCACCATAATTGGGTCACAATGGTAATCAGCACGAATATATAACAGTTATCGCCATTTTCACCATACAGCCAAAAGTCAGAGCCCGGTTTCCGCGCATTCACATTGAACAGCAAAGCGATGCCCATGCCAACAACGATGCCTGCAATTACAGTGGGACAATAATCATATTTTTGCATTTAAAAATTAATATAAAAAAATAAGAAGTATGCTTACTAAAAAATGGACCCGCACAGATGGCAGCGTATGCCATTTTCTCATATCCCTGCATGGTTAACGCAAAATTAGCCATCAGATCGATAGTCGCATTTGCTATCGAACCGAATGTGATGTCCATGAAATTCTCGCTCAAATCGAAGACCACGCCCACAATCGAATTGAGCATTTCGATTTCGCCAACGCACAAAGTGATCAACAAAAACGAGCTCGATGCGCCCAATGTGATAAACAGCTGTTTTGCATAAGAGTTAACTGTTATACGTAGTACAGCTATAACCGTACTTACCATATGATATGGCGGCGGTAAATCGGTGCGAGTATGCAGAAAAACACATATCGCCAGCGGAATCGTCAGGCACAAGGACCACTTGGAATAACTGTAGTTGAAATCAATGTACCAGCCATTGTACACACTGGCAAACTTGGCTATACAAGAAAATGAGGTTAGGTTTAAGTATGTGCATACATGTACAGTTGCAAACAGAATAATAGCTCCACCCTCACAAGAAATGTTTTCAAATGTGCATTTATAAAGGAAGGGAGAAAGAAAATTACTCACAATTTAAGTTCTCAGCATACTTAAGATATTTTTTAAAATTTAAAAAAATAACCAACATAGTAAAAGCACCGCTTTTCTTTCATAAAACAGTATAAATTAATTAATCAAAGCAAAAACGAAAAAAAAATCATAATGAATACGATCAAGAATGGCAAAGTGGTGCTGTTATTTTCGTTAAAATTAAAGAAAGTATTAAAAATAATTCAAAGAGCAGTTTTATTCTTAGATAGCGGTAAATGAAGCGGAGGACAAGCAGAATAGAATGGGAAAACCCCCAACAAAACAGGACAAAAACTGAGTAACGTAGAAAGATAATCAAACTGGGCAGAGGCAGAAGACAAGCTAAATGTTTATAAGTTGGCTTTAAGCAATAAATAGCCATGCGAAAGAACAGACTAAGAATACTTCACTGTCTCTCGACAAGGACATTGGGGATTAAAAAGTCATATAATTCATGTCAATTGATAATGAGAAAGAATCCTTAAAGCACATCAGGAAAGTTTCCTATGGAAACATGTTTTAAGCTCGGATGACATAGAAAATCTCAAAGCGGCTACGATTAAAATTTGAGCTGATGGACTCAGATATAGATCAATAAATCAGTGCATAATGCCCGAAATAATAATAATAATAATAATCGATTACACATACAATGAACTGCCGTGATGATGATGAAGGGATTCGTCACAATCTGGATGCAGTTGAGCAGCTTGCTCCAGCCATGCTTGTATCGCTCATAGTCCACAACGGGCACAAACGCCGTGATGAGAACCACAAGCGGTGACTTCATCACAATCAACATCCGGCCCAGATATCCACTCAGTTGCCAATCCATAGCATTGATGGGATTCATGGACTCAAAGAAGTCCCTCAGCAGGAACACGTTCTTCTCGTTGCTCGCATTGTGCAGAACTGTGCGTCGGGACTCAAAGTCCATGTGAGCTGGACGCTGGCCATCGGCCCTGGGCGTGGTGAAAATATCCCTGACGGGATTACCACTCGACGTCTGTGGGCTAAAATATTGCGAATTACGTTTGTGAAAATTCATAATCTCATTCTGCTCTAATTCAACTAGAAATTCCATCTTTTTCTTTAGCTTCAGTTTGTGCTCCATCGAAAGTTTTCGATTACTCAAATCTTCGATCTCCTCTCGCAGCTCTGAGGCGAAAACGATGGCATCAAAACGAAGCTTATCAAAATATTAGATAATTAATACTCACTTTTAATGGTGTAGCGCATCAAAATGAGATCGGCTATATTTATCAGCAGGTAGACAACATAAAGCGAGAGTAGAACTGCAAGGATGGAACAATTTATATATAAAGAGTGGTCGACTATAAAATAACCCTTATCCATTAATTTTATGTTATGCCAAAAAGTAAATTAAAAATAAAATTGTATATTAAATTTATATTTAAAAAAAAAAATACAAATTCTTGTAAGATTTAAAAGATATCTTAGGAAATCCTGGGAAAGACCCCAATCAGACAAAATGCTGAATTGATTATATGATAAAATCTATTGTAATCATTAGAGAATAAATAAATAAATAGAATACATTTTCTTTCCTAATAAATTTCTACTCTACTCTAAATATAATTATGTTCAACATTTGTGATCCCTTTTAGACTTACTTATGCTCTCCTTTGTGGTCACACTGTGCGCAGTGAACATGATGTAACGCAACAGTTCCACGCCGAGCAGCAGGAATAGAAGATTTCGCACCGTGCTATGTCCGTCCATTTTGAATGGCTTCAAATAGCAGATCATGCCCCCACAAAGGAGCACAATGGTGACAGCATTGCCAATGGTGCAGGTGAATAGAGCCGCGTCCGCTCGGATTGGCATCAAATTTGCTATCAGATCTGGCGAGGAATTGGCAAAGGCCAATAAAGTGACTCCCGCTAAATATTCATTCAGATGCAGCTTAATCGAGAGTATCTTCAAAATGGGTGTAAAGCTAAACAATTTTAATATAAATAAATATATATAAAGATCTAAATAGATACATACATTTATTGTATATACTCACTAGGTATCCACAACGATGGAGAGGATCAAAAAATAGATAATCGCCGCCATTGATAACAACAACATCACACAAGTCTCAGTTCTCATTTCGTGTATGTGAAAATAGCAATAGATCAACTCGAAATAGTTGAAATAACTTATAATCTCCTTGCAGTTGGGCAGCTCTTTGGCCATCGTGCAACGATAATCGAACGGCATTCTCAGCAGACTGTGGCAACTAGTCTGTGGAAGGTGAATTCTACTTTCAACATGAATGAAGCCGTGGATTACGTTTTACATACATTTGACTTGAAGTACTTGAAATGATCCTTTATCATAGACATATTCCTAGCGTTTAATTTAATGATAATATAAATATATATTTGAATGGAAATTATTATGTTTGGCAGTAAAAGCAAAGTTCAATTCAAATTTTGAAAGCTTCTTTGAAAACACTAAATAACTAAATTGTAGAATCAAGTGGAGACGTTGTTTTTTATTTTTTTTTCCACTACCATTAGAAAATAGCGTAAGAGGATAGTATGGGATAATTAATTATGGGATCAAAATCATTTCAAGTGGAGCATTATTCGTATTACAATTTTAAAGAGAAATAGAAAATGATCAAGTTTTCCACTTATTAGTTTGTGTCAGAAGATTACACCACGCCCTGTTTTATAATTCCAAAAAGCAGGAGGCTTATCTAGTAAAATTCTACTACGGTATGTAGATGAGCTATTATTAGCAGTGATTAAAAGTGCTACGCTCCTTCGCTGATTTTCGTGTTATTATTGCTACTGCTACGAAATTTTAAATAGCAATAGCAATAGCAGAGCAAACAGCAGAAAACTTAAATAAATGCGGCTTTCACCTGCTCGGCTCTGTCACTTGCAAGATCAGAAAAGTGGCCATTTTGCTCTCCATAGTTATAGCAAAAAGAAAATGAGCAAAGCGAGAACGAAGCAGTCAAATTGTGCAGCTATTGCTATAGGAACATAATTTTTGCTTGTTTTGCTCTTTTGCCGCTATCAAAGCTCAACTAAAGCTGATACCAAAGATGCTATTAATATTCCTATACTCTATTTATTCAGTTAGCAATAATAAATCAATATTTCTATTATTCTTGATGCTTTGGAGCAGTAAATTAAAACTCTGATTATGAATAAATAGCAAAAATAGCAAAAATTCTATTTTTCAAGATTCTACTACCAAAGCTGCTATTAATATTCGTTTAGGCCATTTATACATTTAGCAATAACATATCAATATTTCTATTATTCTTGCTGCTTTGGAGTAAAGTAGTAAATTAAAACTCTGATTAGCATAGTAAAAATATCAATAATTGTTTTTTCAATATTCTATGGTATACTAAAGAATCATATAATCAGGAAACCGCTTTCGCGAATAGAATACAACCAAGATGTAAAATGCTTAGGTTAAGTAAAGTTGGGATCGTCAAATTCTTTTAGCCCAGAACACTAAATTCTCGAGTAGTGCTTGTCAAACTTAGGCTTACGACAAATCATCAATAAATTGAATAAATTCAATCTATTCAAAAGTGAAACAAAAGTTTAACTTTTCGCTTTACAAATGGTTCGAGTTTTATTTAAATGCTTTCGCTTTTTAAGAACTGTATAATGTGTGTGTGAGTGTGTTTGTGTGAGAGTGTGTGTGTTATTCGGCAACAGGACCCCTAATCATTGTCCTTGTTCATGTCCCATGTTGCGTAAACATTTTTATTATATACTTATGTATATATTTTTGTTTTGTCATTTATTAATTTTGGTTGTAAGGACCTACCGAAGGGCTTCTTCTCACTTGTTTTTGTTTAGACTTAGACTTTTGTGTTTTTTTTATTTTTATATTTATTCTTAGATTCATCGTGTTTGTGTTTTGTTTTTGTTTTTTAAGCGATACTATTTTGGTTCAAGTCCTTGTGTTTTATGTACATATTTAAACTAATTTAAATGCTATAAATTACTAATGTTGTTTTTTGTTTTTGTTGGTTTGTCGACATTTGAATTAAGAACGAATATAAGTACATAGCAGTGTGTGTGTGTGTGTGTGTGTGTGTTGGTGTGTGGTTGTGTGTGTTACAATAAATAACTCTATAATTATAAGAATGCCTTAAGTGCTAGAAAATACATACATACAAAGCTTAGCAGCTGATATCTCTCTATATATATATCTATATAATATACATACATATATATATTGTGCATATATATTGTGTATATATATATATATGGGTAAATTATCTATCATGCATACAGATTACAGATTACAGATTACAGATTACATTTAAACAGTTTTACAGATTACACTTTTATAGTTTATAGTTTACAATTATAGTTTATCGGCTATAGGTCCATATGGGCTATAGGCTATATAGGTTAATGGCTACAGGAACTGGAACTAGAGTGCCAGGGGCTAACTTGTAAAGTTATAGCTGCGCACCGCTCGACCCGGCGTGACCAGCTCCACTTTGATATTAGCGGTTGCCGTCACCTTGGTGGTGTTGCTATCCGAAAGCGTCGTCTCCACAGTCACCTCCGGCTGCACCACAATGCTCTGCAGCTCCGGCACGGGTCCATAGCTGCCCATAGCTGGTGGTGCGTGCGGCTGTGAGGCCTTATGATATGATGGTGGTGGACCCGCATATGTGCAATTCGAGTGGTTGTGCTGCGGTTGTGGTTCACGATCGCGTTCGCGTTGCTGATAATTGTTAATGTTGTTCATATAATGATTGTTCAGATTGTGATTGTAATTGTGATTGCCATGATTGTTGTGATTGTTGTGATTGTTGTGATTGCTGTGATTGATGTGATTGTTGTGATTGTTGTGCGTCGGCGTCGACGGCGCACTCCAGTCATTGTGCATCTGTATGGATGAATTGCTGGACTTCCACGATTGCGGCTCCTCGGTGATTGTCGTCAGCGACGGATCATTGATGTTCACATCCTTGTGAGAATGATGCGCCTTGTGGCAGTTATTCGAGCTGGAGTTGCGCGATGAGCCACGCGTTCCGTTCACCGTATACGATTTATTGGAACGCTTACTGCGCATTGGAATGGGTGACGGCGTCGATATACGATCAGTATGCTCCAGCGGCACCAGTTCCGCCTCCGGTCCTAGCATGCTCAGGATTATGGGAAACACGAACAGACTGTTGCAGGCGCCCACACAAAGCACCACCAGCAGCAGCCAGCAAAAGTGACGGATGACAAACTCAAAGGGCGATGTGGAGAGCATAAATACAGCCATGCCCGAGGTGAGCATGCCGTGCACCAACGGACCGAGTGACAGCTGCATGGCCAGATGAACGCGCCGCTGTCGATTGCCCACCGACGTCATAAAACCCTGCAACAATCACCAAATGTGAGAACTCTGCCTGCTGCTGCATTGCACAGAAGGAAATGCTTACCAGTGTGATGTGAACATTGAAGCAGAGCATCATGCCCACGCCGAGTATGAGGATGACGGCGGGAATCGCGGATAACTTAATGCCCAGCAGAGTCATGGCCCCAAAGATTTGGGCGAGCGAGGCCAACACGGTGACGATAACCAGGACAGCGGCCCAAACGGACAGCAGCAGCAGCGAGACCAAAACCAAGGCGGCCAACAGAGCACAGGCCAGGATGAGGGCCAGCGAGGAGCGCAACGTCATATACTGTTCCCAGAAGATAAACGGTATGCCTGAAGCAGAATACAAATAGTAATTTGTAATTAGTAACGGAGAGATTCGTTGTGATCCTTGTACACTCACCTGAGGGATAGTTGGGCAAGCCGCGTCCTTCAAACTTGACACTCAAATCACGGATGTGGCCAATTAGGGTCTTGATCTCGGACGTGTCCGTCAATCCGTGCAGATAGAAGGGCATCTGGGCGTAGACCAGTGGCAGACTTTTCGGTATCTTCAAATCGTACTCGTTGGGCGCATGATAATACTGACGCGGTTCCGGATAGAGTTTGCCCTAAAAAAAAAAAAAAGAGAAGGAAACAATTAAATAAAATATGTTTATTTCAAGTCATTATTTATGGAGCTCACCTGCGAGGCGCCGTAAGCAAAGACATCGTTTGTCGCCCAGGCGGAGAGATAGTTGTAGAATGCTTTGGGATTGATGATGCCATCGCCGTTCACCAGCCGATTCGTTTCGACGAGACTCTTGTCCACCGGATTGTCGACATAGCCAGTCTGCACCATCAGCTTGTAGGCGAGGATGGCATCACTGCTGGCATTCGGATACCAGTTCTCCTTTGTGATCCGACCATCGTGCACCTCATCGTCGAAGATGCGCTGCAAGTTGGTCAGCCAGTCGCGAAAGAGTATCAGCCAAAAATCCGGCAAGCCTCCATTATCATTCTTGATAACATGCGGCACCCGGACGTAGGCTTCGTGGTAATCGCAGAGCAGCTGCTGCTGTGTCGGATACTCAAAGTTGCCCTGGGTAACCGCATACATCGAGTAGAAGCCGAAGAGACGCGTCTGTGCATCGAGAAACTTGTGCTCGTTGCTCTGCTTGGGCACCAGATCGATAATGTCCAAGCCATCCTGCAGCGATGTCGCCTCGTACATACTAAAGATGACGGCGCAAAGGAAACCCATCACGGCCAGAAATTTAACCCAGCTGCGCATGAGAAACGGCGTATAATACTTGTAGGCAAAGCTGGCCAGGGAGAACGAGGGCAGCGAGGAGCCACCACTGATGATGCCAGTTGAACGCGATTCCAACAGTGGATTCTGTGCCGGTTGCTGTTGTGGCTGTTGCTGCTGCTGTTGCTGCTGCTGCTGTTGTTGTTGCTGTTGCAACTGTGCTGTGCGATTGTTGTTGCAATTCTTTATGTGGCGCCCACTTCGCATATTGTTGTTGTTCATGTGCTTGGGCTGCTCCTTCCACACGGGAAAACAGCAGCAAAAGATGTCCGCTCGTCCGGCGGTGCGTCGACGCAAATCCAACGAGATCATCGCTGGGAATACCAAGAGAGCCGCCGCCAAATTGAAGCACATAACAATCGCTGCCTGCAGGCAAAACACTTTCAGCGCCGGCACTGGGATGAAGACGGCCGCAAAGAAGGAGCCCGCCGTGCTGCACGCACTGAACAGGATGCTCGGTCCAACCTTCTTGAGGATGAGTTTCGTTTGCTCCTTGCGATTGCTTTCCGCGTACGCAGCCGTCAGCATAAAGATGTGATCCACACCTAGCCCAAGAGCCAGGAAGGGCACCACCTGTGTGCTGGCCGCATTAAACACAATGCCGAGCAGGGCACACAAGCCCAGTCCGGCTGCCGTGCTGAAGCACATGAGCAGGACACCGGCAACACCAACACTACTCTGACCACGGACAGGATCACGCCAGCGCAGAAGCGTACAGAAGGCATACAGAACCGTGGCAGCGACACCAATCACAATGCTAACAGCCGACGGATGCGAGAACTTGGCTAGAATGTCATCCAAGGTGGCCGAGCTGAACACAAAGATGTCATAGTTGGCCGCAATGCGAGACTGCTTGCGCAGCAGCTGCTCCACTTCGCGGGAGAAGTTCCGTTGCCAAGCGTTGAGGACCTCGGCGGCCTTTTGCTGCGACCAGCCAATGTGATGGACCTTGTAGTTATCCTGCCACTGATCGTACATCTCCTTCTCGGTCATCAGTTGCACCACCGTCTGCAGCGCCTTGGCCTTCCTCAAGTGGCCGCTGCGATTGCGCTGGACTCCACCCACAATCAGCTGCTCCGGCCAATGCATATGCTTCGTTGCATAACCGTAACAGCCACCGGTGAGTATCGCGCCAATGTCGGGTGGCTGTTGGCTGTCCTTATTGGGCGCCGTATCCGGGCAGAGGGGATGCTTGGGATTCAGGCAGGGCTTCTCCATGTAGCCACTGCTGATCGCCGCACGTTTCATATACTGTTCGACGGTGTCGAAGTCAAAACTACTTTTCTGATCGGACATGTGCTGCTTCATGAACTGCATCACACCAGTGGGATTTAAAGTGCTCCACATCAGTCGCTGATCGAGGAGACTGCAGAGACAAGAATGAAATCCAATTAGTGTGATTAGTGATCAAGGTTAATCTTATAGCCAAAGAGGTACATACGGTATTAAGGCTGGAGTTTCGGGTCCCAACAGTTGACTGCCCTCCCAGAAGCAGTCGAGTGGCGTTATTATCGAGCATGGTATCAGATGCTTCAGTATTTGCTCAATATAATAGTGTCCTTCGAAGCTGGGCGTTGTCGGCTTATTGCACATGTCCCGCAGTCCCCATTCCGTGTCGAACATGTGCACCTTGACCGCTGTCGCCTTGACGAGCACCTCCAGATGGGAGAGCAACGCTTGCGGATGCAGCACAGATGCATTCGGATCGTGTGCGGTTTGTATAATCAGCTGATGCGTCGATGACTCATCCTCACCGATCGTCTTCTGGGAGTAGGCCAATTCGGATTCGAGTCGACCGCCCTCCTGTATCCACAGCTGATGCACCTTCGAGTGTATCTGTGCGCTTTTGAGGCCCACACAAAATGTGCTTAAAACCAAAATGGCCACAAATAGCACCTTGCCCGCATGCTTCTGCACGGAGCTGCCAAGCGTTTCGAGGTGGGATTGGAATACTGAACGCAGATAGATTGCCGTGCGGTTGCCACGCGCCTTCCCCTGCAACAAAAAAGAAATATATAATTTTAGTTTTTATTTTTTTGTTTTTGTTTTCTTTTTTATGCCATAAATAAGGCATTAAAATTATAACGAAACAGCGTGTGGCCCAAAACCACAGCCATATAATTTATATGTGTGTTTCTTCTTTATTTTTCTTTTTAGCCATCATCTTCATCATCAGCAGCATCTTCATCATCAGCATCATCCCAACCCAGCTGCAACCTATAATCGTCTGTTTGGCAATTGGCAGCGCTGCTCCTCAGTTAAGTTCAGTTCGGTTCGGTTCGGTTCAGTTAAGTTTAAGTTCGGTTCAGCTGAGGCCACACCATAAGCTGTGGCATCTCTCTGTGGCTTTCTCGTCGTTTCTTCGTCTTCGACGACTGCACGGAAATTGAGACCCAAATAATGAGGAGCACGCTAACGTCTCAATCGAACCTTTAACCGACCAGTCATTGCACAGTGGGACAACACACTCAATTATTGACTTTCAACATTGATTGATTCGATCTCTTGTCAAATTTGGTGAAACTTATTTGAGTTAAGTATCGTAATTACAAAAATACTATTTGTATGTTTTTATTTGGATTAAGTACTTAATTTCCACTTGCATTTCTAATTTCTAATCAATATTTATTTCTGTAAACATTAAATTTTTACATAGCAAAAAATGCAAATTCAATAAAAAAAACTGGCTTCATATTTAAATTGGGCTCCTTTTACTTTAGTCACTTTAGTTTAAAGCTAATTTTAGAATTGCAAGCTAATCTTGGAAACATTCTTGATGCTTTTACACACTGTTGCCACTGTGCCGCATAAGACGTTCTGGCATCATCGCGACATGCCGCGCCGCGCCGCACCCAGCAGCCGCCACACAAGTACAGCGGAGGCAGAAGAGGAGGAGGAGGAGGAGGCAGAAGAACAAGACAGACATTCCAAGCTGAGCATGAAGCGTCTCAATCTGGAGATTGGGCTCGTTGTTGTTGTTATTGTTGTTGTTGTCTTCTCTCAAAGTCTGTGTGGCAAACTCCTTTTGCTTTTATCGCTTTTCACAGATTTTCCGCCAGTAAAATGCTGCCCAGCGTTAGGTCTAAATCAAGTTTTTTTTTTTTTGTAGGTTTTTGTTTCGTGTTCACGCAGCAGCAGCAGAAACACTATTGTTCTTGTTGTTGTTGTTGTTGTTGTTCTTTTGAAAAGGCTAAAAAATGACTTAAGTGGCATTGACCACAAGGAAGACGGCTTTATTGTTGGGCAGTCAGTTTATGACTACCGTTAACATAGAGAGCCGACCAAATAATGTTAAGCATACACGCTAAGAAAAAACATATAACTAGGATAATAAGTCATGGCATAACTGTAGTTAAAATTTAAAATTTGAAAAATGTGTACAGTTTTTCAAATAAATAAAGCTGATAAATACGAAAATAATTTATTTTTAATTTATTAATAAATATTTTTTTATACTTATTTGTATTTTCATATATTTGTCACAATAAATTGTATTTTTGAAATAATTCGAAATTATCGTAATTCAAAATAACTCTAGTTAACAATGTGACCACATTTTTTTGTTCAGTGTTGCGCCGCTGCGGCTGCGGCTGCGCGGGAGTCAAGCCATAAATAAGGCATGCCACCAAAAGGTTGCCAGCGCTGAATGTCTGCTGTTTGCTTTTTGAAGTTATGCGTGGCATTTCTTCTGGGTGTGCCACAAGAGACAGATAGAGACAGAGACAGAGAGAGAAAGAAAGAGAAAGATATAGAGTACGTCACTTCCTGCTGCTTAGCTATGCATTCGTTGTCATTTCCGCAAACTTCAAAACTCGAAAGCGACTTTGACTTTGTCTCTATTAATTAAGTCATTGGCGGCAACAGTTGTTGTTGTTGTTGCAACTGCGACGGCAACGGCGTCGGCGGCGGCGTCTCTTTTAAGCTGCGCCGCATGTGGCGACTGCGTCGATTGCAATGTTCGTGGAATTTTTTCCATACTTTTTGTGTGTATTTGTGTTGTTGTGTGTGTGCCTAAAAGAATGTTTTTCCCTGGGCAAACAGCACAAGCTGCATAACAAAAAAAAAAAAAAAAACAACAAAAAATAAACCTAAACAACACAAAACAAAAAAGAGGTGCACAAACACATAAAATTCTCAGAAACTTGCAACAAGGCGCAACAATGTTGTAATGCCGCAGGTCGCAGCAGCAGCAGCCGCAACATCATCAACTAAAAATAAACTTAATCTAGATTTGGCAGCACTTGCAGTGCAGCTCAAACTGTAAGCGCGATTGAGCCATCATTGAGCGCCTGCTGCTGTTAACGCTTGTCAGCTTCCACCTTGCAACTCCTCCTCCCCCCGCCCATCTCTCTTTCTCTCTATCTGTTTTATCGGCAACAAGCTTGGCCAAATGTTGCCTGACCAAGTGACATATCATCAATCTTGTGACTGCACTTCAAAAAATTACTAGCCAAGTATTAACAACATTTCCAAAGTTAGCTAATTTTGTATTTACTTTGTTAACTTTTAACACATACTAAATTTAAATTAATATTGTACAACAAATGTATAGATTATATTTGACACAAAATAGCTATTATAAATATCTTATATAGTGTTATGATTATTAGTTAAAAACATTTCTATGTGTATGTTATAGATTCTAAATCCATTGTTCACTTATACTATTTCAAATCAATGTTTTATAGCCTTTAAGTAGGTTGATTAATGTTTAAATATAATTGCCACATAAAAAAAAAAAAAAGAAAAAGATTTTAATTATTATTATTTTCTTCATTTTTTTTTAAATATAGTATATTTATTTATGCTTGTTACGATTTTTCTCAATTTTTAAAATATATAATATATTTTCAAGAAGATATTTTTTTATCTGGTTAATTAAGGAATTATTTATAAAAATTAATTTTGAAAAAGGAATAAAGAAATACATTTTTAAGAAAAAACAAATTTTCTTGTTATCTTTTAAGATAATTTAAATTTTAGATTTTACTAAATTTTAGAGCACTTTATTTATTTGAGTGTGTTGCTGTTGTTTTTGTTGTTGTTGTTGTTGTTTTTGGTGTTCTGCTGGGTTGAGTGCTGAACAACACCCGCAGCTGCTGTCGCTGGCAACGTCGACGTCGTGAGGAAATGTCACAAATTGATTTATGGCCGCTGCCTCAGTTTGCTTTCATGTTGTTTGTTGTTGTTGTTGTTGCTGTTGTTGTTGCTGTTGTTGCCTTTGCATTTACTAAAGCAGAAAATTGTGTGTGCTGCATTTTCTTTTGTGTAAAGAAGGACCCGAAGAAGCTGAGAGCTGACAACTGGGGAAACAACTTCATTAGAAATGCTCATTTTTGTCCTAATCCGTAGCGTTTGGCTAATCCCACAGCTCACAGTTTGAGATGCACTATGCAAGGACGCTGTGCCGTGTCGAATGCGCAACAGAGACGGCAACTCACTCACTGCCGCTTGCCACCGACAGGTGCATTATACAAAATGTCTTCGAACCAAATCAAACAAATATACAAAACACACACACACATTTTCAAGTCCAACGAGATCCTCCCAGATTGAGTTATTATTTTTTGTTTAATTTATACAACATATATTAATTATATGTCCAGTATATCAAAAGAAATTGCTGGAATTATAAGATGGTTCTCCAAACCACAGCACAGAAATATATAATTCCTAAGTTGCAATAAAATGTTCTCTAAAATCAAGTAGAACAAATTTAAAAAAAAAAATGAAACGAATTAAAAAAAAAAATAAAACAAATACAAAATAAAAATAATATAAATCAAAATTCATAAAATGATTTAAGCTAAAAAGAAACTAAAACAATTCTATGAATTACTTCAGTGAACTATTACAAACTGAAACTATTACATACTGTTTGGTTGCAGTGTAGCCCCATTCATCTATCAAGTTGCATAGAAAGCCCAGACGCACCAATCAATCAAACAGGAAAAAAGTTCGTGGCCAGACTGACAGACAGACAGACAGACAGGCATAATTTAGCCAAGACGCAGACAAGCCCCCACGGTCTTTCGACTACTTAATTACACGGCACATTAAAAGCGGCTGGTTCCCCAAATAAACTTTTCCATGGCAAACCAAAGACGCATGTGGATACCAACCCCATGGACGTATTGGTTGCAAGAGAGCCCAGTTATAGTTGTGCCGCAATAAAAATCAAATTCAAAACTATACTTTAAGCATAATATGAAACTCAATACCAAAAGACGTGACGGACCACCCAGTTCTCTCTGCATAATTATAATGCGTGTGTGTGTGTGGCATATAGATAGTCATAATTATCCATACTTATAGATATGCCATTTGGTGGGCAGTTATATATCAGAATAAGCGGCCTTTTGTTCCACTTGCTTAATGGTTTCGTCAGCGCTAGAAGACTATTCAAATATTGCCTTTATAATTACCCTGTGACAATGTATTTAAAATTTTGAGATAGGGTATAATCAGACGGAGAGATAGTCGATATATATATATATTCCTACTCAGCATCAAAATGTCAAGTCGATTTTGCCATGCGTCTGTATGAAAATGATGATCTCAGAAACTATATAAGCTGAAGGCCTCAAATCATACGCAGATAAATTTTACTTCACATAGAGAGTTGACCACCTTTTACGAATATCGATACAAATCGATAATCGATAGAGAAAAATTCAAAAGATACTCCCTTCCAATATATAACATATTTTTTATTAAAAATCTGGCTTAAGGGTATTCCCGAGTCGAGCTCTCTAGACTAAACCTCCCATAGTTGGTTTTTTATTTTGGTCATGTTCCCACATAAGTCATTATCATAATCACATAAATAAGCAGCTTTATGGTCAGCATTATGCATGTCTAGTTATAAGGCTTGTTTACGACTTTCTATCAATATTTAAATAGATGTATATAGGGTGAAGAACTGATGTATAGGCGATTCTATGATAAGGTTGTCTAGATTAAATATTTGTCTTCATCGTTAAGTTTATTGAGAACAATAAATTAATATAAAACTTTCTCAAAATTAAACAATAACCTATCGATTGATAATCGCCGAATCTTGACATTTAAGGCACGTTGATAATTCGCATGGAGTTGGTGAAACCGCTGCGGAATCTCTCTACAAACAATGCCAATGTTCTTGGCCAACTTGATGCCCATTCAGATTTGAGTGGCGAGCGATTTGATCATCGCCGGAAATTAAACTAATGATCGGACAAGGCGGTCGATAATACGAACGATGACTAACCCCTGGGGGTGAGCACAATAATTGCTCTAGCATTACTCCTGGAATTAAGGCGTGATCCACGTTAATTTTTTTGCCCGAGATGAGTTCCGAGAACTGTTTACCATAACTGACGATAGATTTAGCTTCGCGACATACTCGCTTCATGGTGTTCACACACTCCAACGGGTAATCACGCCGGGTGGGACGAGGCTTCTTAAGCATTAGGGTGGCAAATTACAATGGGCGAATATCGTTTTCTGTGCAAGGAACACCTTATCTCAATGCCCAGATCACCACCAGTAGCCATAATCCCCATCGGCATCAATTATATGAACACATGATTCTCGATCTTCTTAATATTCTTCTTCTCCTCTTTCCCCAACACGTAGCGTGTTTCGGCAATGTGTTCCGCATTCCTTATAATCGAAGCAAATACCATGTACAGTTTCTAATCTACGACAAACTTAAAATCAAACTTAACCTTTTCGGATAAATTCGAATGAATTCCACAGTGATGCCAGGCAAATTGACACCCTTTCTTGAACCCGGTTTTCCACCTCGCAAAGTAGTTAATCAGTTTAATATATTCCTATTTTACAATCAAATAAAAACTACTCAAGTAAACATAATTTTCCCCAAATTCCGAAAAATGAAATCTGCTTATATATAGACCAGAAATTACCCGTTTTCAACCGCGTGATTCTAACGCATATTAGTTATGAGATTGCTCAGTTAGAAAGTCAAGCAGCAGAGGATGCATTCATGAGATTCTCCTTCTGCCTCCTTCTTGCAGCTTCTACAGAGAACGTGAATAAAGTAGCTATTAAATCTTTCCGCGAAGTACTAAAAGCGAAGATTAGCATATCTACTTTTGAGTTGGTTTTTATAAATTAACTAAGACATCTAAAATCACATCACAGTCACAAGATTATTTTTTTTTTTGCCACATATTTTGCAATTGAAATTAGAGCGGACAAAAAAAAAACTATCATGTTTCTCACGTAAAAGTGTGTCATAAACCGTGTAGCTACCATTAAAGTTATTTGCCGCCCAAAGGTGTTCTTGAATACACAATTGCGGTCATGTTGATGGCACATACATAAATTCATGTCCGTTTTTCAATTTAAATTGTTATTGCGATAGTAAAACGCAAGAGGAAAATTTAAAAAAAAAGTAATAAAAATCTTTTAACTGACAAAATTAAAATGTGCCTAAAATAATTGCAGTTTGTGTGGAGGCTACACATTTCGATATATTTGACGTGCATTTGTTTTGGTGACAATTTATTAACTCTGCTTAGAACAGTCTTGTCACACTGTGCAGGCAGCAGACACAGCTTTTCTCCCGTTGCCTCAAAAGGCCCGCATAATTGGTCATATGCATTTGCATTGTGTGTATGTTTGTTGTGTTTGTGTTTGTGGACCACACACAATGCACACATTTAGTACACGGTGCCTTAAAGAAAGGAGCCAAGTTTCGCGGCTAGGCAAGCAATTAAAATAAAGTAAACGTCCGAATGACGAGGCAAGCAAATTGTCATTTGTCGTCGACAAACGTGATCAGCAAGCAGCGTTCAGGCAAATTATTTTCGGTAAAACACGCTCGCAATCTCCATTCAATAAAATCGGCAAAAAAAAAAACAAAAAAATTTAGAAAACTCAATGTTTGAAGGTCGCTGAGGCAGCAATTGGCAGCTGTTACCAGGCAGACACCTTTACCGTTAACACAACAGCAGCAGCAGCAGTCGCAGCCAGAGACTTTTTTCTTCCTCTTCTCTCCCATCTTCTTTGCCTTTGACTCTAATTCCAAAAGCTTTTGTAATTTTTTTTTTTGTGGCGTGGGCGAAATCATTAAAGAAGAGGGGACAAAAAAACATACTTCAAATGGCGGCTGTCATAAAATGCAGCAATAATTTTTAAATTACAACTTCACCTGCGCCGGCAACCCAAAAAAAAAAAAAAAATAAAACATAATAAAAAATAACGCTGCTTGTGTTGCTTTGCTTTGCTTTTAAGCAATTTAATTTCTTTATTATTTTCATATGAAACGCAGCCCAGAGATACCGACACACACATATGCACACTCGCACGCACGCACACAGAGAGAGAGTCTGTCTGTCTGTCTGTCGGTCAGGTAGCCAAGGCGGCCACGTCGCTCAATTCTCATTGAGACGCAGACACAGGTACACACGCACCGAAGAAACCGAAACCGAACCCGCTGCCGAAAACGAACTCGAACTCGAACGCGAACTCGAACCCGTAACTGAGATCTCAGATCTGAGGCAAGGGCGAAGTCAAACTTGGACCCTACGAGATACAGATATGCATGTGTTTGCACATACATATATATATATATATATGTGTGTTTGTTTTTGTGTCCGTTTGTCCGGTCTGTCCGTTAACTGCTTTTTCAGTGAATTCCGTGATTATTGCTTGAATGTTTCTTTCCGGTACTCGCCTTGCTCTTTGGCCACACGGTCTCTCTGCTGCCTGTCTCCGCTGTCTTTTTGTCTTTCTGTCTCTCAGTTTCTGTTTCAGTCGCTGTGTCTTAACTCTGAAGCTTCTGTAACTGTCAGTGTT
This sequence comes from Drosophila kambysellisi, assembly GCA_035042185.1. NCBI lineage: Eukaryota > Metazoa > Arthropoda > Insecta > Diptera > Drosophilidae > Drosophila > Drosophila kambysellisi. Next base: position 995,962 of record JAWNLS010000946.1, on the reverse strand, counting down.
GCCCTTTTTGGCCATTTAATAGCCAAATGTAGCTGAATCGCACTTTTGTTCATTTATTATAATTTACAAATGAAATTGTCAAGCCTGAAAGATAACAACAACAACAACAACTTGCCAAAATTTCTCTGCATTTTGTTGACTTTCAAATGCTGGCAACACTGGCCGGCCGCAAGCGCAGTCTTGATACACTCAAGCCTCTGTTTCTGTTGTGGTCTCTTTTTCTGCCCAATGTCATTGCTTCGTCTGCTTTTGCTTTGGTACCTTTTTCGTTGCTGCTGCTGCTGCTTCTCCTGTTGTTGTTATTGTTATTGTTGCTGTTGCTTTTATCAGCTTCTTTCGGTCTCGGCCGGCCGGCCCCGTCTGTCTGTCTATCCAGCCGTCCGCTTTGCTGTGTGTGGTCAAGTTAATGTCTTCATAATTCTTTTGATTTTTTTACGTCTTACGTTCGTTGCGCGTTGCTCGTTGTTGTTGTTGTTATTGTTGTTGTTATTGTTGTTGTTGTGCCCCGTTGCTGGGCCACGCCGCTGATGAAGACAATAACAGTTTTATGTGCGGACAGTGAGACAGAAGAGGTAGGGCCCGGGTCCCGTCGTCTCGTAACCGGGCCTAATGAAGCTGAGTGAAAAAAACACACACAGTCATATTTCGACTTCCAGCATCCCCGCCCCCTGCCGCTCTTAACAAATAAAGTTGTCTCTCTCCCTCTCCCTCTCCTGCTCTCTTCGTGTCTATGTTGGTGTGAGGCCTAAAAATTGAGCTGTCAATTGTTTGGGGGCAACGTGTGGGTACAATTTGGGGCACTGACACGCCATCATGGTATGTGTGTGCGTGTTTGTGTGTGTGTGGGTAGATGTATTATTATTTTTCTTTTTTTGGGGTATTTTTAGTTTCAATTGTGGGAGGAGGAAAATGCTCTCAAAAGTGTAAGAAGATTATAGGTCAGACAGGATCAAAGCGATATATCCAATAGTTTATGGGTTTGATGGGATTGAGTTAAATAGAGCATCAGTCCAAAACATATATTAAATTTATCTGACACATATTATGCATATATTATCAACTCGTTTATCAAGAATTTCATTTCGAGCTTTGTGTGCCTTTCAATCTGAATTAAATAATGAAACAAAGCAAAACGTAACAAACTGGGAAATGCCAAGTTAATATCAGACCCGCACAAAATAAATATTATAATCAGAAGATAAGATCGGCTGATAAGATCTCTTGCAACAGCAGGTGTAACTCACATAAATCATTATCACACGTTGCCCCAATATTTGTTATAGACCTGAAACTGAGCTGAATGGGGACCACCGACGACACAAAATAAATTATAATAAATTTGATGAAAAAGAGATGAAATGCAGCAAATAAAAGACACTAAATTAGCAGTATTAAATAATTTAATAGAAATTATGCGTTTCAATATGAATTTGTTATTTTCCTTGAATTAAAATAAAAACATTTACGCAACTTTATTATGCCCATTATTAAACATTTTCTTGTTTGAATACGGGTTACAAATACAAACAGCTCAAAAAGACCCCAAAAATAATTAAGGAAAAAGATCAGAGAAAACCAAGGGGCGTATCAAGTGGAAAGAGCGAGAGAGAGATAAGGAGAGAGAGAGGCGTGAGATTGAGCGGGACATAGAGAGTGTTTGTGCAAACTAATCCTTAAGCAAACACACGCCTCACTTTAAGCAGAAGAGATACCTGCATAAATTGCTCTCAGCTCTCATTTCCAAGTCGAGCCGAAAGTGCCTTCCAAGAAGAGCAGAAGGAATTAATATTGCCGCTGCTGCTGCTGCTGCTGCTGTTGTTGTTGTTGTTATTGTTGTGAATGTGTCGATGAAGATATCTCACGCCTACGAAAGCATTTCCGGCTTACATTTTAACAGCGGTGAGCGAGGAGAGAGTACAGAAAGAAACGAGAAAGGTAGAGACAGAGAGTGAGAGCGGGGGAGGGTGGATAACGAAAAGGAAGTACTCGGCTCTTAACAAGTTAACTGTAATTTAAATGTAAGAGGCGTGTTGAAATGTAAAGATAAAGAAAGAAAGACAGAGAGAGCGACAGATAAAGGCGGCTAGATGTGAGGCTGCTGTTGTCCTTTAGTCCTCTATTTGCAGTTCTCAGAAAGGGTGTCAACCCTGTCAACAAACTGACTATAGTTGAAAAGTTGATGAAAGGCGTGTGTAAAGTGAATTGAGTCAATACCTAGAAAGTGAGCTGATCTGGTGATTGTACAAAATATTCAATACAAATTTAGAAGTACTTGCTACACTCAGAAAAAATCAAGTGTAAGTCATGTGTAAATTGTTCTTAAATTTTGATAAAAGATTTTATGTTGTCAATAATTATTATTTAAAATTGGTATTTTAAGATTTCACACACAAAATTAAATTTTGCTTGTAAAACTTACAATTTTAACGCGATTCGACCGAGCTAATCTCAAATTTTAGAATAAATTTTGTCTAAAAATATGAATTATACATATCCTATCATTGTTGGAAATATATGTCTCAATAATAGAAATATTTGTAAAAAATAGAGAAGTCTTTCATAATTGTTAGACAGATTTTTCATAAATTTAGTTATTATTGCTATAAGCAAGAAAAACGTTATAATTTCCATTTCAGTGCAATTTTCTTTACTGATTGTGGATTTACTGATATATGAGGCATCCAATTCATTAAAATTCCAATGCTTTCATTGGAAATAGTTTGATAAGTAAACAAAAATAATCTTCTAAATGCAGATAGTTTCCCATTTTCGCATATTTTCGTATCTTTTCTGCACACTAAGCAAACATTTCAAATTTGTTTAACTAAGACAAACAAGTGTAAGTTATTTCCTGTGAGTATTTTATTATTTAAATGGTTTTTGTTTACCCGACTCATTACGATGCAGCTGCTTATTTACGATTGCAGAGAGTTGATGCTACTGGTTTTCGATTTTGGCCATGTCAATTTTCGAGTTAACGTTTCGCCGCACAGCCGAAGCATCAATATTTGTTTTTCATGTGCTGTTGTGAAAAGATCGGTGCGGCGGCATGACTGAACATAATTGTTACCCACATAGCCACATAAACAACAACGACAACAATAACAACAACCAGCAAAGCAACAACAACGCACGAAAACTTCTTCAAAATGCCGCCAATGTTTCTCAACTTCCTGTGTGTTGAGTGGTTGTGTGTAAATATATGTGTGTGTGTAGATAAGTGTGTGTTTGTGTGAGTGTGTGCTTTACAATTGGCACAGAAACTCCGACGATTTCATTCATGAATTTATATGTACACATACATGTATGCATGTATCTTATAGACACACACACACACAAATACACATACAAATACAATGACCCTCGTCGTGCATCCAGCACAGAACATATTCATTCGATATTCGTACATGGCCTGCATCCATAGTGCGCTATTGCCATAAATTAGCTTGGGCAAGTCAGCAAATACAAATACAAATACAAAATTACAAAAGAGTGTTCCTCTAGTCCAGAGAACAACTAGAATAATACCCTGAATCGATATATCTAGAATATATTTGCAGAACTATTTTTTCGAAGTAATTTGGTAAACATGGAAATTCGAATTTCAGATTCTTAAACATGATTGAAATTTCGTGAGAAAAAACATTTATGAAAAAATTACATTTGTTTATATTTGTAGAGATTGTGAACAGTATTTTTTATTTTAATTATATAATGTGTACTAAAAGCATTCCATAGTTCTTATAGTTTTAAGAAATACAAATTTTAAATTAAATTAAAGTAAAAAAAATGTAATTTAAAGAGAAATAATTTAGTAAACAATTAAAAAGAAAGAAAGAATGAATTAAGGAATATAATAAATAAATCTGTGTGTTTAAAAATATAAAATAGTCGAATATTTACAAAGAATTGGGAAAACACTGAAAACCCCAAATTAAACAACAACATTTAATAAGGAATGTAAAACACGTTAAGAAGAGGCAAATAGAGTGAGAAGTTTATCGGATATCGATTTGTATCAAATATAACAAAAATTATCAGCAATATTACTTTATAGGTTCGGAGTTGCTACCTTTTACCTATTACAAACTTTGGCACACCTTCATGATACCTCTTCCACAAACATTGAAATTGAAAATAAATATCTACATTATTGACTATGTTTATCAATGGAACAACGACAAAGATTTAATTATTTTGAAGTACCCCTTTCTCTGAGCGCACATTTCTGATTAGCAGCTTAATTGAAACAAAGTTTCTAAAACCTAGTCAATCTAATGTCTACTGTCTGTCGTGGCAAATACTACAGGGTATTCAGCAGGCAAATAGGTAAAGAATTGACAAAGAGAAAATAATGATTATAATAATAAAAAAAAACAGCAACAACATAGCTTGATGAATTTGGCATTCAGCTCATTGATGAGGACGTCACCCTCGGACCTCCCAGTAGCGACGATTTTATTTGTTTTGTGTTGCCAATTTGCATATAGCCTGGCCAACTCAGCAACAAAAAAAGGCTAACACATGCAGTCATTGTTGTTGTTTTTTTGTTGTCTGCCTGGCTTCGTTAGACCAAAATTAATGTCTTAATATATTTCGTTAAATTGAGTCATTAAAATAAATCGCCCATCGTCGTTGATGGCGACGGCGCCGACGCGTCACGAGCAAAAGGCCAAAACACAAAACACAAGCAACAACAGCAACAACAACAACAACGACAAACACAACAGCAACAAAAACAAAACACGACCACACCTCAGCTGCCTTCACGTTGCAACAAGATGCTGCAGCACAGCAGATCGATCCTCGATCGTAGCAGTTGTTTTTGTTGTTGCTTTTGCTGTTGCTGTTGCTGTTGTTGCCACAACTTTCGAGAAGTTCAACGATGTAACGTTACGAGAAATAATTGAGGAGGCGAAGCAGACAACAACAACAAAAACGAAAGAGAGACGCAACAGCAGCAGCAAATAATGAAGACATCAAGTTGTAACAAGTAAGAGTAAGATATAGGATGAAGAGTGAGCGACTAGCCAAATACCCTGGACAAAGAAATAAATTTGTCTTTTTTCTTTAAAAAAATAAAAGTTGTATACTTAAAAAATGGGTAAATACATATAATTTTTAAATATATTAAAATAGAAGAAAAAGAGTATTTACTACTTCTTGAAAAATATATATAACTCTTAACAAAACAAAGATTGATTTATACATTCTAATCTGGTTAAATTATTATTTTACTCTTCGATTATCATTTGCACAACTTGAAACTACTAAGCATCGAGAAAAATAAAGATTGCTCTGCCTGTCACGGTTTGAAAGCCACTGCACGCCGACAAAAAAAAAGCGCGTGCGTCAGTGAAATATTTTGTTGTATATTTTTTATGCCATTCGTGGGCCACCCGCATTCAATGAATGTACAAGCAAATATGTATTTATATATGTATATATATGTGTCCGTTTCTTCTAGCTGACGTGACGCGCTGTGTGTGCGGCATCCAAGAACAACAATAAAACAAACCGAATGCTTTTGGCAACAACAACAATATGAAATCAGTAGCAGCAGGCAGCAGGCAGCAGCAGCACACATAAAAACAAACATGAACGATAAATAACAAGTAAGAAGGCTGTAGTCGAGTGAGCTCGACTACCATATACCCTGAACCAAGCTTTAAATGCATTATAGGTTTATCGTTTTTGGGGGCTGGAGTGGGCGTGGCCCGATCTTAGTAATATACCTTCTAAGTTTGGTAACTGTAGCTCTTGAATTGCGGGAGATACAGGCATTTATCGTTTTTTGTGGGCGGGAGTGGGCGTGGCCCAAAATATTTTGGATTTCGATCTTAGTAATATACCTTCTAAGTTTGGTAACTGTAGCTCTTTAATTGCGGGAGATACAGGCATTTATCGTTTTTTGTGGGCGGGAGTGGGCGTGGTCCAAAATTTTTTTTACACATTTATGAAGGGTGTTACTAGCAATATTCCTTTAAAATTTGGTTACTTAAGTTTTCAAATTGCGCGAGATATATGGGTTTATCGATTTACACCAACAGGTGTATCGGTTTAGGTAGGTGGAGTGGGCGTGGCCATCCAATTTTTTTATCGATCTTTGGGGGAGTTACCAGTAACATACCTGCAAAATTTTGCGACTCTAGCTTGCAAATTACGGCAGATATGCGCATTTTAAATTTCTAGGGACGAAGTTCCTGGGGGCGGCGGATGTGGGCGTGGTCCAAAAATTGGTATGCCAATCTTTGGAGGAGGTTATCAGCAAATTACCTTTCAAGTTTGGTTACTCTATCTTTAAAATGTTCGGAGATATACGGAGTTATCGATTTAAAATCGGAATTGTCGATTGTAGGCGCAGGTGTGGGCGTGGCACCACAAATTTGTTATCGGTTCTTAAAGGCAACTATCAGTAATATAACTACCAAATTTGACGTTCCCTACTCAAAAACTGCGGAAGATATAGCCATTTGAAAATTTTTGGGTCGGGGGTGATGGGGGCGTCGGAAGTGGGCGTGGCACATGCCGATCTTTCAAGGACCTCGCCAACAACCTACCAACCAAAATTGGTGACTGTATCCATTAAATTGTGAGAGATATCTGCAATTTACTGCTATCGGAAATCTAAATGTATCGATAATTCAGAAACTGAGGCAGTTATCGATAAAATAACGCAAACTTGATCTGGGCCTGGTATACGAGATCTTATATTCCAAATTTGAAGTCTCTAGCTCTTATAGTCTCTGAGATCCGCGCGTTCATACAGACGGACGGACAGACGGACAGACGGACAGACGGACAGACGGACAGACGGACAGACGGACAGACGGACAAGGCTATATCAACTCGGCTGTTGATCCTGATCAAGAATATATATACTTTATGGGTCGGGAGATGCTTCCTTCTGCCTGTTACATACATTTGCACAAAACCATTATACCCTTTTTACCCATTTTTAATGGGTTCAGGGTATAAAAAAAGTATTGTGAAAAGCTTACTGCGAATTTTAAATGCTCTTTATTACGCATAGCAAATACTCAATTAACACAATTTTTAATAATAAATAAACATAATTTAAAAAACGATGCGATCGGTCAATTTATCAATATATATATTTATGTTCATATATATTTATTTATTTAATATTTTTAATTCCAACTCTTTTTAGATAAACAAGATGTAATTTCGATCAATTCAGAGTATGTAATTTTCGTCACACTGTCTGTAATCTATTTTGCTTTTTGTTTACTTTTTATCATTGTGAGCATTCCAGCAGCAGCAACAAACGTGAGGGCAAAGCTGCTACGCTCATTTCATCAAAGAGTATATCAAAAGTCTCTTTCTTCTTCTTGTGCGCACAAACACATTGAAAGAGCAGCTTCTGCTGCAGTCAAAGCTTCACTGTTTTTGGCACTCGTTATCGTCGACGTTGTTGTTGTTGCTGTATTTTGAGCAGTTGTTATTTTTGTTGCTGCTGCTGCTTCTGCTGCTGCTTCTGCTGCTGTTGTTGATTTTTTGCGGTCAGTCGCCGTCGTCGTCGCGACGCGTCGCACAGTAGCACAAAATAATGAAGTTGTTTTTGGTCTTTGGTGGCCCTGCTGTGCGCCAAGTGAAAATGCTGCATAGCTTTTAGGCTTTGATTGTTTGCTTGTTTTTGTTGTGGTTGCAGTTGCTGTCAGTTTAAAAAGTCAGTGAAAACTCTTGCATACAAACATATGTACATAAATTACATATATACATTTTAATGTTGGTCTATTTTTGGTATTGAGCTCTGTAATTTTATGTTGAGCATACAAAGTGGCTAAACCACGCATCAGAGTAATGTGCATAAGCATTCACTATATTAGAAAAACTAACTTCAATAGGTCGGTATTGGTATTGACTTTTCCAGACAGATGATGAGTGACTGAATAACAGTAGTTAAGTGCAAATATCTTTATTTCGATTGTTCGTCGAATTATAACGGGTTCACACCGAAAGCGAATTGTTAAATATTTAAAGGCTTGTCAAAAATTTGTAGAAGGTATTTTTTTAAAACAATTCTCCTACATCTCAATAAAATTAAATAATTAAAATTAATAAAACAAGAAATCGAATCAAACAAAACAAGAGAACGATTTTGTCGCCATTGTCAACCGCAAACGGCTCTATTAAAACCAATTGAGCAAAAACAACAAGCAAAACAAAAGAAGCCGAATGAAAACGAAACGCGGCGACAAAAAGAAATAAGAAAAAAAAAACGGCAAAGATATCGGCAATAAATTAATACTGGAAACTGTCCCAACGGCTTAATGACTTAATTAAACAAAGCCACACTGGAATTGTAATGTGGAACTGGAACTTAAAGCTGGGCCCTTTCTGTTATTTTTGTTTTGCTCACTTACCTTATCAATTTGATCGAGCGCCACTTGAGCGTCCACCCAGCTGGTGCGTATGTAAAGATCCGAGAATAATTTCTCATCGACGACATCGCCGTGTGTGTCTGGAACGCGCGGAAGGCTCTCTCTATCCATATCGATATGTTTGTGTGTGTAAGTGTATTCGTTGTGCGATGTGTTCAAGGAGTGGGAGGACGCAAATAATGCGCGTTCTCGTTCTCTCTCAGCTGTAAACGTTGCTCTATGCCCTGCTGTTAATTAACAGCGACAGAAAAGTGCTACCAAATCTGCTTGAACGTTCGCGTTTCGCTCTTTGAGAATGTTATGTGTTTATGTTTGTGAGTTGTGTGTGTGCGTGTATTGTTTATTTTGGTTTTTGTTATTTTTTGTATGTATCAAAAAAAAAAACAAATAAACAACAATTACTTAATTCGCATTTTGCATTGCGCTGCATTTTTGCTGCACACAAATCAACAATAGCATTTTAAACACACGTTTTCTCGCTCTCTTTCTCTCTCTCTCTCTCTCTCTTGCACGCTGTTGTTTCGTTTCGATTTTGTTGTGATTGCTTATTTCTTATTTCGCTTTTGGCTTCAAATTCGAGCTGTGAACTCGTGTTTAAGATCGCTTTTCATTATTTATTTTTGTGCACATTTTTCCACAACAATTTCAACAATTTTCACACATAATTCACAAATACTTTTCTTTTCTTTTTTTTTTAACACGCGACGGAAACGTCTCTAAAATGTAAAACACCAACAACAAAAACAACAATGCTGCATCACGTTTTTTTCTTTCCCTTTTTTTGCTTTTTATATTTTTTGATTTTCTGACACACACTTTGCGCACGTAGACGTTTCTTTTGCAGTTAGATATTAAATATATTTTTGTTTACACACTGTTATTTTTATATATTCATATTTATAGACGAAAGCACTTTCAGGTCAGCTCGGCTTGTTAAAAAATTTTGGCATTCAGCGCGTTTTCGTTAAGTCGCCGCTCGCGCATTGAACACTACCGTTTCGTTCGAGGATCGCACGCAGTCTGAGAGATACAGATAGACTCTGAGTTGTTTTTGCTTCGACTGAATGTTAACTCAAAATGGCACTGTTAGCCCCTCAAAACGAGAGCGAGAGAGAGAGAGAGCTAAGTGTATGTCGCAGACGCATCTTTGCCAGACACACTACAACTTCATTAGCGTGAGGCTCTCTCTCACTCTCCCTCTGCCTGATTCTCATTCTCATACTCTGTTGCGGCCATTTTGATTTGAGCGCGCCTGCTACTCACTACGAGGGCTACAGTGCACTCGCTGTTAACAGTTGTGTGTTAGCTTTGTGAACAGCTCAGTTCAGTGAATATTTCTATACCCTGTACAAAAAATTCGCTCTAAATATTAGTCTTAAGCTAAATTAAGTTAAAGACTAAGACAAATCTCAAATTCTCCAAAATATCTTAAAAGGAGAGGATAAAACAATAAAATAACTGAAAATAGTTAATTTATTCAGAATTAAAATTAAACGATTAAACAAGTACCCTTATTCATAAACAGTTACAATTACAGTTACAGTTTACGTTTCACGCATTTCAAACTGTACAACTCAGCAGCAAATTGCTTAAACAAGCTTTTAATAGCGCTGGCTAATTTTTGTTTGTATTGTTTTTGTTGTGGTTGTTTTTGCTTTGGACCACACACGACTGGCAAGCCGTGCGCCCGCTGGCATTATTTTGTAGATGTTGTTGCTGCTGTTGTTATTTTTATTGCAGCGACCACCCAAATGAAATGTTATTGTTGCTTCATTAAAAGCGGCTGCCGGCATTGTGGGTGGTCCCCATCCCCCTGTTCCGCTGTTCCCGCGTAGTTCCCTTCTCATCTGTCGCTCTTGCTCTGCCTGATGGCGGCCTTCAACTGTGCGAGCAGCAACGGCGACGTCGACGTCGCGAGTGGAGCTTTTATTGTTGTATGTGTGTGTGTGAGTGCTTGAGCCTGTGGAGCGCGTGCGTGGCAGGCTTTTTGTGTGTGTATGTATGTATGAATGTGTGTGTATTTGTCAGGGTGTGTGTCTGTGTTTTGTGCAGGCTGTGAATTGTTGGCAAATTTGTTAGCTCCATGTGGCTGTTCTTCTTCTTGTTTTTGTTGTTTTTGTCTTTCACATGTGCTTGATGTCTGTTTTTGCATGTTTTTAATACTAAATTATGAGCAGGATATTTTCCAGCCCCAGTGTGTGTTTGTGTGAGAGTGGGGACCACACAAGTTGTTGTGTTTTTTTTTTGAGCAAATTATATGCGGCCAGCTTAAAAATTGATTGTTTCTGTTTGCTGGCAAAATAATTCTCGTGAACACTTAAAACAAATATAAACTTAAAAAAGTTGGGATATTTCTAAGAAAATTTAGTGGGAATTTGTAAATTACCTTTCAAATCAATAAAGTGTTTTAAATCTGGAAAAAAATAATCTTTTCTTATTAATGTTAAAAAAAAACTTTTTTATTGACTTTTATTTTTTGTCTTATTTTTCTAATCTTAACAATAATATTTTGAAATTTAAAAAACCAAAATCATCCATTCTTTCCCATTCATTTTATATTTTATACTATTAAATGGATTTCTTAAAAGTAGTTAAACAAAAATAACAAGATTCATTATCTAAACTATTTCTAAATAATAAAACCAAAATTAACCATTCTTTCTAAAATTTTTGAAAATAAAAAATTTTAATTAATTATTTCTTCTTATTATTTTGGTACTATGAAAATGAGTTGTTAAAACTATTTGAAAAAATATTGACAAGATTCATTAACTAAATTTTAAATGATTAATTTTCTAATTTCTTAGTATTAAATGGAGTTCTTAAAATTAGCTTACAAAAATTAATTAACCAGATTCATTAACTAAAAATCATTTTAAGTTTCAAAATCCAAAATTATGTTTTTATGGTTTTGCAATTCATTTTCTTGACATTGTGTGTACTTGTATTTATTATTATCTATTATAATACACAGAAGTAATAGATAATCCCGTATTCACATTACAATGTAACGCAATCAGAAAACTAATTTTCTCAAAGTTACTCAATTTATTGTAATTGCTTTGCAACTGCTCAAATTACCCCAGCAAATATTTTCAATAGTTTATGAATGAAAATGCTTATTATCAAAGAGTGATAGAGACAGCTACAAACACTTACACAGCTATATACGCTTGTGTGTGTAAAAATTCCGCAAGACATAATCAAAAGGAAGAGAGACAGAAAACAAGAAAAAAAACGTAACCAGTGATCACTAACAAAATTAGCGTTCGAATCGCATTCGAAATCGAACTCGCATTCAAATGCAACGTCATTGCGGAGACCCACCACAAGCCGCTATTATACTCAAACAGGCAGCAACAACAAACAGCTTTTGATGACGAGTAGCACACGTAGCCAAACCCTTTCCCCCTCTACCCCGTCCTCTTCCTTATCAAACCCCTTCAGCTAGCACCTGGCTAACGTTACATCAATGTGAACGGCTGCTGTGCTTTTGCTGTTTCTGAGTGCGCTTGCACTCGACATCTTCTGCACTCTTAATCTCTCTCTCTCTCTCTCTCTGTTATACTCTCGTGCGGCTACGAGTCAAAGGGGAGACAAGTCCCCAAGTTGTTGTTGTTGCCTGTGCCCCTTTCTGTTTTGGATTGCGTGTGGCGCATTTTGGCGACATGGGCGGCATTTTTGCCGCCGTCTCGCGGGCCGCATATTTTAGCTTTTTCCATTTACGTCGCGCTCTCAGCGGATTGCGCCATTTTTTGCTCAATCCATTGGAAATTAGTGATGACAGCCGCTCGTGCTTATATTGGTACACGAAAATTAGTATGACTGAGATTCAAAGGTACATGTTATACAAATATTTAATTATTAATTAATTTTCAAATATTATTTAACGCTTAATACAAATATATTATTTCATGTAGGCTAAATTGGTTACGTACTCAATTGTGTAACATAATTATCGCACATTTATTTGCAATTCGTTGTGCTTTCAAAGCGTGATCGCATTTATGTGCACATCACTGGCAGCGCTGCGCATGACTCTCATGTTTTTTGCTCTCAATGACTTGCAGTTTGTGCTGCTCAATTCGCCTGCAGCGTAAAGCAGCTCCAATGCTCCCCATATACACATACAGATAGAGAGAGAGCGACAGGGCGAGAGAGAGCGAGCGAGAGAGTGAGCGCGAGCAAGAGAGAGGCGCACACATACACACACTTACACATGTACTTGGGCATTCAAATGCTGCGCCTGTGTGGCGGCAGCGGCGCAGCTGCCATTGGACCACCAACGTTGGTCGCTTGAGAGCTTCATTTGCCGTTTCAGTTGCGGCTATGTCGGGTTGTTGTTGTTGTTGAAGCGAGTTGGTTGCCTGCCTGAATGCCTGGCTGACTGCTTGCCTGTCCGCCTAGAGCACGGCAACTTTTTCAACATCGCCTTGTTTTCCGATATATCATTCATATGCCAGCAACTGATCTAGTTTGCGATGGGGATGGGAGCAGCTGTTGTTTTTATTTTTTCTGTTTCGAATCTCTCTCGAATCAGGACCACAACGAATTGAACTGTTAAAGGGGTCGCTGGGGTTGCCGCAGCTCGCAGTCCGCAGCGCAAGTAAACAAAAGCCAAGAAGGGGAGATCATCAAGATGGAAGATGCATCGATAGATTGTACAGGATGTAACGTATTTCTCTGTACTTTGCGAAGCTTCCAGTTCAGAGGGACTTGTTGTTATGACAGGTGCATTGTTATAATTATAAAATGCATGTGCATGTGTGCAACTGGGAATGCATATGTTATCGAATTAATAACTAAATCAATATATAAAAAAAAATAAAACAATAATTTTATTAAAATAAACTTAAATTTTTGTCCATATTTTTCAAACCGAAATCGCATCTAGTTATCAGCATATATGTAGCATCTTAATTCTATTTATTTTTTCTTAAATAAGTTTATAAAACAATTTAAATTTATAAATCTTCATTGTTCTTTTCTTTATTAATTTTATAAAAACAATCTTAATTTGCCTAAGCAAAACTCTTATTTATTTTTATAAATGTTCAAGTCTTAATTTTGTTCGTTTTTCCTTAATTATTTAATAAATATAATCTAAAATTTCTGCCCATCTGTTTGGGTGAATGATATGAAAAACAAAATCTAGCCAATTACAGCACAACTTTAACATTACATTCAGCTTCAGCTAACCAAAAATGTTTCATTCGTGCCTTCCAATCCCCCCTAACCGCACTCCTGACCAGCTGGTTTGCCTCTCTCTCTCTCTCTCTCTCTTTCCGTCTCCCTCTTTTGGTCTCTGCCTTCGTGTTGGGGACTTTAACAACAGCCTGTTTGTTTTTAATCGCATAATGTCTTAATTTATAGTGCTCCGCAGCTGGAGCCCCCTCCCAACAGCCCCCTTTTAGATGCATTGCAGTCCACATCGCTAGGCAATTGCATTTGTCATTGGCCTATAACGCCATTAACATTGCCAGTCCCCACTGTATCCGTCGACGACGTGCACAACTATGCACTCAAAAAAATTTATGAAAAGGAAAGATTTGTAGAAAATCGCCAAAATTTTGTTTTGCTTTATTTTTGTAAAAGAACAGGAAAAATGTTTCCATACTTTAAGACAGATATTTCGAAAGTTTATAAATTTGTTTTTCAAGTTGTGTATATATATATATTAAAATATTAGGTATGTATAATTATTTCCAAAAGTGATAACAACTTGCAGATAATTTTTTTTCTCAATTTATAGATACTGTTTCGATGCTGATATGTATTAATGTCATCAAAATATAGCTCCAAAATTTCAATTACTGATTTAAAAAATTTGTTTTTGTTTTAATTTCTTACAAATTTTAATAAAATAATATAGGACATTTTTGAAATAATTTCTACTTTTGAATAACATATTTGTAAGACCAAAAAGTCTCTAAGATTACTTTATTGTTATTGTATTTTTGTAAATGGTAGCCAGCGTTTTTGCTGAGTGTAGTGAACTACTCGCTACACCACTTAAAGTTTAACTGCATTCGCTTAGAAGGCATTGCGGTGGCTGCTTGGAGGGGGGTCGATGTCGTGGAGTGTGGGTAGGGGTAGGGGTAGGGGTTGAGGTCTCCGCATCGTTGCAATTTTTGTGGCTGCTGTTTTTGTTGTTGTTGTTATTGAATGTTGTTGTGGTATTATTGCGGTGCATTTAATGTAATAATTACTATTTGCCACCGGTAATACGTGTGGCTTTGACTCGCCCAAGTTGACGCCGCCTCTCCCCACTGTCCCCTCTCCCCTTACCTTACCTGGCGTTGATATGGCGTGCGTGTTAAATTTGTTTGTGGTTAGCTGTTTCTCTTTTTTTGTTGTTATTGTTGTTTTTGGGTTTTTTGTTATTGTACTCTTATTACTCGTATCTGTTGGCGTCGAGTTTTGCGGTTACGCGGATCGACTGCATCCAACGATCGTCCACGCTTCCAGTCTCTCGGCGCTCGGCTCTCGGCTCTCTGCTCTCGACTTTCGACTCTCGGCTCTCTCTTCGGCTTCGCTTCGTTTGTTCATGTAATCAACATCGTCCAGTCGCCACTGTGGTTGTCTTTATTTTTTCTGTTTCGTTTTTTCTTTTCTTTTTTTTTGCCTGTGTGTGGCTTTCCATCGTCTTCGTCTTCGCCTTGTGTGGTCCTGTCATGCATTTCTTGTTGTTGTTGTTGTTGTTGTGGGCCTTTTGCTGTTGCTTTTGTTGTTGTTGTCGTTGTGGTTGGGCCAATCCGACGGTTGGTTGAATCCATGACTCTTTGCTTATCATTTGGCAACCTACGCGTGGCGACAACAACACCATCAACTACCAGCTTGGCTCAAATGGAAAGTGCTTTGTGGGTGGCCTCTCGACGGCTACTTAATTGAGCCTTTTCAGACTTTCAGCATATGTATGTGGGTGGCCACCCAAAGAGTAATGTTTTGAAGACTACGTTTGAGATGGTTAAATTTATATATTTTAATAAAACATATGCGCAAAGGTAAAAATAAATAAACAAATTTAATTTTTGAAAAAGTATGTAAGTAAAAAGATTTAGACATGCAAGAAATATTTTCAAGAAATATATTTAGCACATTTGTGATATTCTTGAGACTTTGCTGGCTAGGTTAGAATAAGTTATACAGTTAATGGCTAATTGGTGCTGTGAACTATTGGATTCGGACTCTACTTCGTTTGCCTGCTCAACTGAATGCGCTAATAAATTTTTGCCAAACTGAGATGCGTCGGTTAGAAAGGGTACTTAATCTAAGGTGCCAGCTGATATTTTAAACGAAATCAATTATTATCATGCCATTCGCTCACCGTAAAATCAGATAGCTGACTAGCTGGTTCCTTTTTACTCAAAGCTAAGGCAGTCAAGATGAGTGCATCCCAATCCCAATCCCAATCTCAATCTCAATCGCATAAGCATAACCCATTTTCAAGTCGCATGTGTTAATTTGACGGCGAGTGCGATAACAATAAAAACAGACACCGAAAAAAGAAGAAGAAGAAGAAGAAGAGCAACAACAACAACAATAACGACGAACAACGAACAACAGGCTTAAGATAAGTACAAAAGTAAGGCGATAAGCTAAGGTAAACGTCACTGGTTCTCTCTCTTTCTTTCGCCTGCCGTCGATGCAGAAATGCAACCAGCTGGTCGATTCAAGGGGGTGGTGGTGGTGCTGTTAAAGGGAATGTTGACGGCGCATGCGTTTTGCGTTGGTTGTCAAATTAATTTCGTTTTGTGACGACGTCGTCGTTGTTGTTGTTGTTGTTGTTGTCGTTGTTGCTGTTGTTGTTGTTGTGGGCTTCGACTGCGATTACAAGCATTGAGAGTCAACCATCGACCGTGACAATGCGGCAATGCGTGGGCGCTGTGTCAGCCATAACCAACCGCAGACATTAACATATCTTTGGAGACGCATGCATAATTTGGACTTTGACAATAACCAGGCAATACCCAGGCCCAGTTACACACTCAGAGAAATCTTCAATACACTTTTACAAACATTATATTAAAATAAGAAAACTTTGACAACAATTGGGCGGTAACTCGGCCTAGTTACACTAGCAGGGTGGTATATTTAAAAATCAGTAATAATACAAAAATTTAAAAACTAAATGTAAAAAATAAAAAATATCTCTAAAAAAAAAAAAATATATATATATATATATATATATATGATACGAAAAACTTCCTATTATTGGAAATTTAATGTACTTATACTGATTTGTATAATTTCCTTCCAAATTAACATGTTTTTTTTTTAAATAATTTTTATAAACTTTCTTTTAAAAATATAAAAGAAGAAAAAATACACTTTTTTCTTTACTTAAAATTTATTTCCGCAAATATAAATTTTATTTATAAATTTCATTAAAAATAATAAGAAATTCCAAATATTATAATAAAAATGTATGAAACTTCTCTTTCACATTAATCCGATTTTTTTGCAAATTCTGGGCCATGAATATTTTTCTGAGTGCAGTGGCAGACGTAGTCACCGTTGTGCCACAAAATCATGACGCAGCTAACGATTGGGACGACGACAACATCCTCAGCATACTTAAAGTTTGCGCCTTACTCATAAGATGGTGAAATGTGAAATGGTTAACTTAGCCCCCGCCTCTGTCTGCGCCTCCACCCCCGCCTCGCACTCTCAACCTGCTGCTCACTTTTGTAGAATTCGCCAGCAGGCAGAGCCTGCTCCGGCCGCAATCACAGTTAAAGTCGACTCGAGTCTGGGCCTCGTTTTCTTCAGAGAGCTTGCCAAGAATTCGTGGAATGACTGCACAAATCGACGACGCTTGGGTGGTCTCCGCTCTCCACTCTTGACTCTCCCCCATCCCCCCCTCCGCTCAACGATCACCGCTCTGTGGTTTATGAGGCACGTGCGCTGGCGTTCGGCTTATGGCTGTGCAACTCATTGAGTTGCTTATTTACGGCTTGGAAGGTATTCAGTGTGGCCTGTCGCTTGGCCTCATCCTACCCTCCTCCAGTACGCTTCCCTCCCCTCCCTCCATCCCATTCTGCCGCACTTTAATATTGTTGTAGTATTTTTATTGGCGTGAAGTGAAGAAATAAGAGTAGCAATCGCTTGCTTGGCTCCACATCGAGTTCCATTGGGTGTGGTTGGTGGACTCTCGTTACCTTTGCCAACTGAATACTCTTCTGGCCAACTATAATCTTATTGCAGAGTATATATCTCTAAAAGTCGAACAAAAATGTACATGATTAAAGAAAAATAGTTTCCACTAATTGCAGCACATTTTTCACATTTAATAGATTGACCAAATAGGAGCTATTTATTTACTAAAAATGCTTCCTTGAAATGTAGTCAAAATTGCTCCGCAAAACGTGAAAAAAGTGGTTATACTCTATTTGGATTAGCTCGAATAGCAGATACCCTGGAACCAGCTATTAAATACAAAAATATCTTAATGAACATTTTACAGTTGACCAATCTACATCCAATTTACGAAAGTCAGATTGGAATCTGTGCAAAATAAAGTCTTACTTTTTGTTATGTAATAACTTCTTAGACCAATAGACTCCTCTTTAATTAATCAGAGTTTCCTATTTCTATACCTCAGTTTTGTACTTCTAGTCTTGGGAATAACATTTTTACATGGATTTATAGCTTGACATTTTATTTAAATATGTTCAATTTTAAATTTATTTTGTATTTGAACTATTGCTTAGCATTGTTTTATTTATTGCTATGGGAAATCGATTTGTATCGATTTTTGTGAATGGAGTCAGTTATCGATTATTATTAGGTTAGTGGTGTGTGTGCACTGCGACCTGATAGATGTATTGTGCCCCTTTCTGGGCTTAAAGCTCCTCCATCAACCCAAGCTCTTGTACGAATGCTAGAATCTTTATGTCATTGCTCATCATGACATGCATCCCTAAGATGTTGCTTCTCTTCCTTGCTAAGGCGACACACTTTGCTAGGATGTGCATTGAGGATTCCTCCTCGCCTTCACAGAACCTGCAGAGGCCGGTACTAATTATACCAAGCTTGGCTAGGTGACATCTTAGCAGTTATTGACTATATATACTTTAAGAGGATATGGTTTCTCTGCCTCTGTTACTTTCAGGTTACACAGAAATCTCTTTCCATTAGTTTTTATGTATTTTTTTATGAATTCATTTGATAATCTTAGCTTGAAAGCTGCTTAATATTTATAGCCCAAGGCTTAAAGCACACGTCGAGTCTTATCAAAAAGCCATTGAAGCTTAAGTCAAAGCGAGATCAACAACGTTAAGATACCAACTGCTGCATATAGATACACATACATACATGTATATATATATATATATATATGGAGTTGGCAATGTCTAATACGATCAATTAGGTAAATGCTTCAGATGGCATGTCATAAAAGCAAACGGAGCCATAACTCAACGACACTTCACTTGCCTGTGGAGTTGCGATGACAACTCAACTTGTTCGGCTCCGACATTTGTACACACATTTGTCCATGTGGATATCTATGGCCAGATAGCATCTCTTGGCTCGGGTGCTGGCCGGAGAGGAGCGACCACCACGATTGCCATCGAATGAAAAGCGAGTTTTATTGCATTTTTTTATGTGCGTTTTTTTTTGTTGCTTTTTTTTTTGACAAACTCAAATCAAATGAAAATCTCTTTGAAATTGATTTGCTGCGACTGCAACGGTTGCGTGTACGTTAGTAAAACCAAAGCCAGTTTCTCGGATTTTGGACGGGTAACGAGACTTGAACTGCGACGTGGATTAGCACGTCGACTACACACAGAAAAATATACTCCTTACAGCCGGACAAATTGCCATAGTTTTGTAAATTGAGAAGTAAAATTTCAAATGAAAAATTCGCACATTTCTACAAATTTTAAACAATGTAGTTTTTTTAATTTTCAAAAATGCGTTTTCTACAATTTTTTCTACATTTTCAATAAAACAGAAATTAAATTTGTCAATTTGTCTACATTTTAAAAATAATTTTTCAACACATTCTAAATTTGTTTAAAATATAGTAGGTTTTTTTTGCAATTGCCGAAGTGCATCTACTTTTATTGTTTTTTTTTTGTTTAATTTAGAAATTATTTTTGTGCCATAAAAGCCACTTTTTTACTTCTACTGTTTTTTTTTTATAAGGTATACTTTTTTTTCAGTGTGTTAAATCGAGGCCGGATCATACGTCCAGCTGTGCGGGCTGTCCGCTGTGTCGCGCTGGTCCAAAAGGTAAGGCACAACGAAAACATTTCAATTGAGACTTGAGCTGCGAGAGAGTGAGAAAGAGAGAGAGATATATGGAGAGAGAGAGAGAGAGAGAGACCTGAATCTGGATGTGGACTCTGTGATCGTATATCATTTGTTTACATTGTATTGAGTTGTTAGCTCGCCGCCCCGCCGCTACATTTTAATTGGTCCTCACCCGGGGCCGCACACGTCGGCGTCGCACGTTTGATAACGCTAGCTAGGAACGCTAGTAACACTAGGGATCGGGATCGGGGTCGGTGTCGGGGTCGTGTTGCCTGCGTGGGCAGCACGATCCCTCCGGTTGTGACTTTAACCCATTGAAATTCTATGAAATATTGCCAGAGATCAACTTGGACGCTTATTTATGAGCTTAAAACCTGAACAAAAATATATAGATAGTGATGGGAGGGGTGGTGAGGGAGTTGAGGAGTAGGAGTAGGAGAGGAGGAGCACTCCGGAACTTTCGTTATGCGTGCGTTCATTTATCACCAGATGCCAGTTAATAACTTTGTCGATGCGGGCTTAGCACATGTACACTGAAAGAAAATATGTAAGACAAATAAATGCCTAAGGTGCGATTAGTTAAAAATAATGTGGATTCATTGACACTGTTATGTTCCTTAAGCTATCCTCTTTCCTTTCACTATGCTTAATTATATGCAATTTTCCCCAATCTGGTGGCAAAAATGTACAAAATCCCATGCAAAATCTCAATAGTCAAAAGATTTCTGAGCCAATATGCAAAAATTGATAATTTTTGTATATTAAATTTCACAAGTAGATAAATAAATAAATCTTGTTAATTTTAATGTTAAGTAGTTTAGAAATATCCATTTAATAGTAGAAAAATAAGAAAATATTCAAAAGTCAATAATTACATACATATTTTTTCAAAAGAACTTAGAAAATATGAATTTTTCCCCATGTAAAAACATATATGCGTCAAACTGTATATCTCTAAAATCGTCAAAGCGTCTCTAATTTAAAAGAAATCTTTGTTTATTTAGAAAAAATATTTTGAAAACTTTCTAGTTTTTCTGAGTGTTGTACATACTGCGGTAGGTAAGCATGACACAACTGAAGAAATGAAAGAGTGTGTAGTAAAAGAAAAGAAAAGAAAAGAATGGAGGGAAAAAGGGGAAAGAAAAGTTAAGAGTGCGCTAAACCTCTTAAGTTCTATTCAGCTTTGACAGTTTTCTTAATATATTGTGGCTGCGCATCTATTCAAGAAAAAAGAAGAAGAAGAATAACAGAAGTAGAGAGAGAGAGAGATAGGGAGTAAGAGAGAGAGAGAGAGAGAGTTAATTCGAAACTCCATTGTCGTGAGCAGATGAAGACTGGACGCATCTTGAGAATGTATTTGTTTGTTTGACTGTTCGACTGTTTGACTGTTGTTCGACTGTTTGTTGTCTTTGACAGTTTGTCGCACTCGTCGTCTAATGATTTGCGTTTGTCACACAACAACAACAGCAACAAAAACAACAACAACAACAACAACTACAAGAAGAGTATCTGTTTGACTAAGCACACATTGTGTGGGAGTTCAGTTCCAATGAACTTCACTTTGTTTAGCTGTAGTCGGTTGTTTTTTTTTTAATTTTCACCAGAAGCAGGCAAGTGATAAATGTTTAACGTCTTTTTCACTTTTTTCCTGCGTAATGCAAAATTTTTTTTTTCAGAATTTTAAAACATTTTGGAGTTGCATAGGAGCAGAATCATGGCATGAAATGCTCTTCAAAGACTTTAAAAACTGTTCATTATCATGAACTGAAACGATTTTCCGGAGTCAATTCGGAATTTGAATCGGAATCGCATGTCTACAAATTAAAATTCAGAACTTAAATTAAAATTGCTTAAAAACATAAATACTAGAACCGATATTATCTATGTCTAAGAAACCGTATGGGAATTAAATCAATTTTATTGGGCTTAGTTTTGGTATATTACCAAGTTTTTTAATCTTTTATACCAATAATGTGTCTTTAAAATAAAGGTAAATTAAAGGTACCCAATACCATATTGAATTTGCGCCGAAAAGTTTGACAAAATTACAGAATTCTACATCGGAATTTTCATACTTTATTTTATCTTGCGAATAGATCAAATTTTCCAAGGTTAGAACTTTGTCAATACTGATTTTCAAAATCAGCGGCTTGAACAAAATAATTCTTCATCTTAAGCTAAAGGGAAAAAATTTGAAAATGTTAATTTCCCAAGTCTCTAAATGAAATATCTATCATTCATAATTACTGCACCGCATGCACCACAATCAACATTAGTAAAAGCTTTAAAAAATTGTTAAACAATGGGGAAAATGAAATGAAGGCATTAAAGGCAATTCGATGCATCTTCCTGGAAGGTTTACTGACTGTCTAAAATGGTGCTGCCTTTTTGATGTACACCATAACGATAATGATGATGATGATAATGAGCAGGACGCCGAAGGAGGTCTGAACTCATAACTCATCATTAATAACCAAACCTAAATAAGACATTTTATTGTTGTGCACCTAAATTGAATTCCAGCTGTTTTACAGACAACCCGAACCGAAAATGAACCGAAACCGTACCAGAATTACACAACCTGGCCGTAAATGATAAATGCCAAAGTTGTTGTTATTGTTATTGTTATTGTTGCTGCTGCTGCTGCTGTTGTCCTCAGGTGTTGCACATGTTTGGCGGCAGCAGTGCAAAGGACTCTGAGCTGCCACACATCGAATTGAGCTGTCTATCAGAGTGAAAGAGATCAAAGGAGCTCTTGTTGCTCTGACTTGTGTTATTGTTCTGCAACTCACACTTTCTACAGAACATTCTCTTTTTTCCGGTCAAGCCTACCCGAGACAAACCTACACTCGAACAAAAATATTGTGAATTTGAACATAAGACAGAACAAGATTAAATATATACAAGAACCAAAAAAAGGAATAGTAGAATATCGCCCCAAACTAAAAATCGCTCTAAGTTATATTCATTTATTAAATTTCTAAAATGTTTATTTGTATATGTGAAATAAAAATGTTTAATAATTTAAGTAACAGTAAAGATAGTGTATAAAATATTACCTCAGAAAAAATTCTTTAATGTAAAACTACTACTAAGTATGGTTGATCCTTGTCTAAAAATGTTTTTTTTAGGATTACATACAGTAAGATTTTTAAGCACTCGAGATCTTAAATCAAGGCTAAAATCATTTTAAAATATAACAGCTATGAAACTAGTTACAAGAATTCAAGTTTTAATTAATAATAATTAAAAACTACTCAGTATTATAATGACAACAGCGTATTTGTTTTAAAACTTAACTTAATAATTTCTGCTATTATTTATTTCGATTTTAGAAAACAAAATAATAATTTAAGCTTGCTTAAACTTATTCAATATCGAATTGTGCTTGAAATTTTAGTAATGAAATGTTGTTTGTTCTCTCCGACTTGTGCATGAATTTATAACTAGTATTTTTTCTCAGTGTGTTCTTACGTTAATCTCATTTCGCCGCAACCCACTTTTCTATTTTGGGATCGCATGTAAGCAAAATTATTATTATTTTGTTTGCCTTTGCAGTCGACACAAGTGCAAAAGTCAGTTGCTCCGGTGAGATCAAAGCCGGCAGAGATCGCTCGGAGTGTTAATCTGGCATATAGTAGAGAAACAAGAAGAAGAAGAAGAAGAGGAAGAGCTATCGCTACCTGTTTGTCGTCGACGCCGCTGACAGAAGACGTCATTCCACTGCTGCCACTCCTTCTCCTCCTCCTCCTCCTCCTCCGCCGGCTCCTTCTCTTCGCTTGTCTCTCTTTTTGGTTTACAACAGTCTCAGTTTCCGTAATTTCGTAAAAGCGATTTGTGTTTTCCGAAACAATTCTGCGAAACAAATTGATTATTTTTGCCCTGCTGTTCTTGTTGCCGGCGGCAAACGGAAGACAACTCAATTTTCTCACACCTTTTTCTACGAATTAATTTGTTTGGTTTAATGGTCGTTGCCGTTCCATAATCAAGAGAGTGAAAACATCGGACTGCTGATTACCAACGAACATTTCGTTGACCCATAGATGCTGGCGATTACCCAGACAGACAGACAGACATGGCCACAAACTCATTTAGTTAGTAAGCATTTGAATGTTACCCCAACACTGAGCGAAAAAGTTGGCCAGAAATATATGAATGCAATATCTTTGGGGCCAACTAATTATTAAGACAAGTTATTTCTAAAAGACAGTGCCATTCTTTATTAGATTACACTTTACGAAAATTTTGAAAGAAAATTTATAAATTCGAGGGTGTAATACTTACATTAGCATATTCTGATACTTATGTTATCGTATAATTAGTAGCGGACTCTGCAGGTTCTGTGAATGTGAGGAGGAATCCTCAATGCACATCCTAGCAGAGTGTGAGGAAGAGATGTAACATCCTAGGGACGCATGTCATGAAAAAACAATGACATAGTAGCCCTCAACCCAGTAAAGATTCTAGCATTTATGCAGGAGCTTGGGTTGATGGAGGAGCTTTAAGCCCAGAAGGGGGCACAATAGATCTATCAGGTCGCAGTGCACACACCCCCAACATATTATTATGTATAATAATAATAATAACAATTTCACATTTTTGATGAAGATTTTTTTCTAAATAAAAGTTTTTTTATATTTTATACATTTGTTGTGATTTTCTACATTCTGGAGCAATTATTTTTTTGAGTGTAATCGGCAGATGGTATCACTACATTTTTGTCTCTCAAAGATTAGTTTGCCTTCATTCTTTGAACGCTACTTTATGTGCATATTTTTAATGTTATTATTTTAAGGTAAATGTAGTCTGAATGCCAAACTAAGACAAAAAAGACATCGCCTTACAAAATTGCTACCCAAAAAAATATTCCTAATTACACAAAAAAAATAAATAAAAAAAAAAAAGGAATCATTATGCAAATTCCCAAAATTAAGTCAACAAACTACAAATTAACTTCCGAAAAATATAAACAAAAAGCGCAGAGTAAATTACTTGGCCAAATATTTGGCCAACAAACAGAGGTAAAAAAAAAACAGAGACAAAAAATGTGCTGATTCATGAAATAAATCAAAGTGTGTGCGCCTCGAGCTACTGTAAATATGATTATGCGCTTAATTAAACTAAGAGCCAGCCACTGCAAAAGTCTCTTAACGGTGGCCTCAAATGGCCCCCCAGTTGCCAGGTCCAAGGCTCCAACGAAACGGTAGCCAACGACGACGACGACGACGACGAATGTTAATCCCACTTTACACATTACGGCCACTTAAACTTTGCCAGCAAAAGACCGTTGGGGGGAGACGGTAGGAAAAAAAAGAAGTGATCGGGCAATTTGAAAGCGGAAACTTTTTGGGGCCACCAACAGGCAAAAAAACAGGCAGCAGCCAGATGTGGGCAGGAAGGGGACGCAGACCGACTTCAGACGAAGACGGGTCCTCCTCAGTGCGAATGGGATTGAGGACCACCATGAATTAAATATTAACCTACCTACATTATTACGTACGAATAGATACAGAATGCTGGACCAGCCAGACCCAAATGACGTACATACATACATACATACATACAAACTTACATACCAAAATAAAAACATCCGGATTGCTGTAGATCGTATAGATATTGTTTATGTGTGTTTTCGGTTTGGGTTTGTTTTGCAACACATGCCCCAAAAAAATACTGTGCGGTCGCTGCTTACATTTATTGATTTCATCGCAACAACGACGACGACGACGAAGAAGACTCAAATCTCTCTTCAAGCAGCAGAAAGGGGGAAGTGGAGCTGTGGGTTAAGCTGCATGAAGACTGGTCGCCTGTGTGTTGTGTAGTGAAGCAGTCGAGGCAGCTGGGGCAGATCGCATTAAGCGTAGAACAGTGGCAGCCGCACAGCCCAGAGCGATTTACCCCACACCCATCAACATTTCAACTTAATTCCTTTTCGGAGTTGCCTTCTGCCAAGTTGGATGCACCCTACACTAGGCATAAGCGAACTGATCAAACGCTTGATGCATTATGCGAAATGTGTAATAATTGAAGATATATTTAAATTCAACAAAAATATTGAAACAGATTCGAATCTCAGTCAATCTGAGACACAAATTGTACAAAAAATGTATATTATTTATATTAGTAAATATGTATTTTATTTTAATTTATTTCATTTAATTTCCTCAAATTAATAGAACATATATTTAAACTTAAAAATAAAGTTCGAAATTAAATAATAACACATTAAAAGTTAAAAATTAGTTTAAAATCTGAAATAATAAATATTTAACATTATTCACCATTTATTGAATGGATTGGGAAGACCTGCAAAATCCCAGATTAAAAATTATTAAACAGTATTAACCTAGTAATCTTATTACTTAGAGTAAAAATAAATTAAAATAAACAAAAGTAGACAAATCTCTGAACTCGTTAAGTAAGCTTAATTTGAGCGCAGTTAAGCATAGAAAGTTAAATTAAAGAAAGGATTGTTTCATTAAAATAATAACTTAAATAGGGATATTTTCGAAAAAAATTGTTTTTAATGAAATAGTCAATATTTAAATATGCATAGGATTAAATATAATAAATATTAATACTAATAATAACAAAAGAATAATAAGTTGAATCTTATTACTTAGAGTAAAAATAAATTAAAATAAACAAAAGTAGACAAATCTCTAAACTTGTTAAGTAAGCTCAATTTTGGGCGCAGTTAAGCATGGAAAGTTAAATTAAAGAAAGGATTGTTCCATTAAAATAATAACTTAAATAGGGATATTTTCGAAAATGATTGTTTTTAATGAAATAGTCAATATTTAAATATGCATAGGATTAAATATAATAAATATTAATACTTATAATAATACAAATAATAATAATAACAAAAGAATAATAAGTTGAATGAAGAATAAACACTAACAAGAAGTTATATTACATTTTTATATTGAAGAGCGGAGAATCGCAAAAGAAGAAACTCAAAAGAAGAAGCGTCTTAAATGAATTTCATTTTTTGTAAATATTTAAGATTTTAGGATTTTAAGATTTGCAAGGCATTGAGACGCACACACATCGATATTTAAATTTAGTTAAACATTTGGTTTGAACTGCACTGAGATATTCAAGAAAAACATAGTTAAAAACGCTTAAAAATTTTAGAAATCAATCATATTTAAGTAAAAATTACTCAAAGAAAATTAAGTTCTGTGAATATTTTTAAAAATCTGTCGTTTTAACTGATCGAAAACATAAACTGTTTGTGGAGATGTGGCATTCATGCTGTACTCTAAAAATAATTTTAAAATAAGGTTTTAGCACCATTGGAAAAAAACTCAATTTATCTCTCAGAAATATATATTACTAGATCTAAGTATTTCACTTTTATATTAATTGTTTTTTTAACCTTTTTAGTATTTTTGTTAACAGGATTTTGGAGCGTATTTGCTTTACAAATTCTCGAAATTTACTTAAATTTTAAAGAGTTACAACGTTGAATTCTTTTTCATCCCCTTTATTAGAAAATATATGTTTTTTGTGGTCATTCCCACGCCTAATCATCCCGCCGACAGTTAATCCAAGGTGAGGACAAGACAGGAAACGAGGCATTACGACATCAAAAATACGGTTATCACATCGGTTACGGATTACCACCCGCATAAGAGATGTCACTGAGAAGTTTGACTAGTTGTCTTCCAGCTTGGCAATTATCAACGCTTGTCTGAGGCTGAGACGGGAAAAGGGAATGGGACTGGGACTGGGACTGGGAGTGGGAAAGATGACTCATGTATGGACACTTAAGTCATAATGGGCAACAGGCACTTAGCTGTGGGGCCCACCTTTGTGGATCGTGACCGAAATGACTTTTACAGGTAAAAACTTACCATTTAGGCCAAATTTAGACATTATCACCGATACAAACACACACATACTCACACACACACACACACACACGCCGACAACAGAGATCATTGTTCTTTGTGGTTGTGTAAATGCGTGTAATTCCATTTTATGGCTCCTGTGCACCGTTCTGCATCCGCACCATCACATACCCCTCCCGCCCCGCCCCGCACCGGCTTCGTCTTCTCTGATCGTGTGTAGAAAATATAGCTAAAAAAAGAAAAAATAAAGAAAAAAAAATGACTTCATAAAATTGTATTTAGTCATGCTACATCACTTTGTAATAATTTTCATTTTGGCGCTTGCTTTGATCTTGGGCCGCGCAACCGCGTGCGGCGTTGTCTGCCCCTGAACAGACTCCCTCCCCCTCCCCCCACCACCTTTTGACCGCCTCTTGGCACCCCCCCTCGCTGCCTGACGCAACTGTTAGGCGGTCGAAACTGCCACCGTGTGGCGTTTCAGTTCTGCGCTGCGTTAAATTTGAAATAATGATCATGGTGGTGGTTCTTTCTTCTCCTACTCCATCTCCTCTCGGCGATCAGGCAATTTAGCTGCCAGACCAGATACAAGCTCCGAACCGTACCCCGAACCATGAACCCCGCGCCACGAACCAAACCGTTGTTGGCAACTGTGCAATGTGATTGAGCAATCATCAATAATGCGAATTGAGCATGAAGAAAAGCGAAATTTAAACGTGGTAAGGGAGTTTGCATTTAATGTACATAAATCTGATGTACACTCAGAAAAACAAATATGCTAAAATGTAGGAAATGACCATACTCCCAACGCACAGTGCACAGCCTAAACATTAAGAAATTTTACTTCTCAAAACTAAGGTATATTTTTTAATTCGAGTGATATTTATACCCTGAACCCATTAATAAAAATGGGTAAAAAGGGTATAATGGTTTTGTGCAAATGTATGTAACAGGCAGAAGGAAGCATCTCCGACCCCATAAAGTATATATATTCTTGATCAGGATCAACAGCCGAGTTGATATAGCCCTGTCCGTCTGTCCGTCTGTCCGTCTGTCCGTCCGTCTGTATGAACGCGCGGATCTCAGAGACTATAAGAGCTAGAGACTTCAAATTTGGAATATAAGATCTCGTATACCAGGCCCAGATCAAGTTTGCGTTATTTTATCGATAACTGCCTCAGTTTCTGAATTATCGATACATTTAGATTTCCGATAGCAGTAAATTGCAGATATCTCTCACAATTTAATGGATACAGTCACCAATTTTGGTTGGTAGGTTGTTGGCGAGGTCCTTGAAAGATCGGCATGTGCCACGCCCACTTCCGACGCCCCCATCACCCCCGACCCAAAAATTTTCAAATGGCTATATCTTCCGCAGTTTTTGAGTAGGGAACGTCAAATTTGGTAGTTATATTACTGATAGTTGCCTTTAAGAACCGATAACAAATTTGTGGTGCCACGCCCACACCTGCGCCTACAATCGACAATTCCGATTTTAAATCGATAACTCCGTATATCTCCGAACATTTTAAAGATAGAGTAACCAAACTTGAAAGGTAATTTGCTGATAACCTCCTCCAAAGATTGGCATACCAATTTTTGGACCACGCCCACATCCGCCGCCCCCAGGAACTTCGTCCCTAGAAATTTAAAATGCGCATATCTGCCGTAATTTGCAAGCTAGAGTCGCAAAATTTTGCAGGTATGTTACTGGTAACTCCCCCAAAGATCGATAAAAAAATTGGATGGCCACGCCCACTCCACCTACCTAAACCGATACACCTGTTGGTGTAAATCGATAAAGCCAAATATCTCGCGCAATTTGAAAACTTAAGTCACCAAATTTTAAAGGTATATTGCTAGTAACACCCTTCATAAATGTGTAAAAAAAATTTTGGACCACGCCCACTCCCGCCCACAAAAAACGATAAATGCCTGTATCTCCCGCAATTTAAGAGCTACAGTTACCAAACTTATAAGGTATATTACTAAGATCGAAATGCAAAATATTTTGGGCCACGCCCACTCCCGCCCACAAAAAACGATAAATGCCTGTATCTCCCGCAATTCAAGAGCTACAGTTACCAAACTTAGAAGGTATATTACTAAGATCGGGCCACGCCCACTCCAGCCCCCAAAAACGATAAACCTATAATGCATTTAAAGCTTGGTTCAGGGTATATGGTAGTCGAGCTCACTCGACTACAGCCTTCTTACTTGTTTTTATACCCTGAACCCATTAAAAATGGGTAAAAAGGGTATAATGGTTTTGTGCAAATGTATGTAACAGGCAGAAGGAAGCATCTCCGACCCCATAAAGTATATATATTCTTGATCAGGATCAACAGCCGAGTTGATATAGCCCTGTCCGTCTGTCCGTCTGTCCGTCTGTCCGTCCGTCTGTATGAACGCGCGGATCTCAGAGACTATAAGAGCTAGAGACTTCAAATTTGGAATATAAGATCTCGTATACCAGGCCCAGATCAAGTTTGCGTTATTTTATCGATAACTGCCTCAGTTTCTGAATTATCGATACATTTAGATTTCCGATAGCAGTAAATTGCAGATATCTCTCACAATTTAATGGATACAGTCACCAATTTTGGTTGGTAGGTTGTTGGCGAGGTCCTTGAAAGATCGGCATGTGCCACGCCCACTTCCGACGCCCCCATCACCCCCGACCCAAAAATTTTCAAATGGCTATATCTTCCGCAGTTTTTGAGTAGGGAACGTCAAATTTGGTAGTTATATTACTGATAGTTGCCTTTAAGAACCGATAACAAATTTGTGGTGCCACGCCCACACCTGCGCCTACAATCGACAATTCCGATTTTAAATCGATAACTCCGTATATCTCCGAACATTTTAAAGATAGAGTAACCAAACTTGAAAGGTAATTTGCTGATAACCTCCTCCAAAGATTGGCATACCAATTTTTGGACCACGCCCACATCCGCCGCCCCCAGGAACTTCGTCCCTAGAAATTTAAAATGCGCATATCTGCCGTAATTTGCAAGCTAGAGTCGCAAAATTTTGCAGGTATGTTACTGGTAACTCCCCCAAAGATCGATAAAAAAATTGGATGGCCACGCCCACTCCACCTACCTAAACCGATACACCTGTTGGTGTAAATCGATAAAGCCAAATATCTCGCGCAATTTGAAAACTTAAGTCACCAAATTTTAAAGGTATATTGCTAGTAACACCCTTCATAAATGTGTAAAAAAAATTTTGGACCACGCCCACTCCCGCCCACAAAAAACGATAAATGCCTGTATCTCCCGCAATTTAAGAGCTACAGTTACCAAACTTATAAGGTATATTACTAAGATCGAAATGCAAAATATTTTGGACCACGCCCACTCCCGCCCACAAAAAACGATAAATGCCTGTATCTCCCGCAATTCAAGAGCTACAGTTACCAAACTTAGAAGGTATATTACTAAGATCGGGCCACGCCCACTCCAGCCCCCAAAAACGATAAACCTATAATGCATTTAAAGCTTGGTTCAGGGTATATGGTAGTCGAGCTCACTCGACTACAGCCTTCTTACTTGTTTATTTTCAATTAGAAAAACTAAAAACTAAATCTTAGTATCTTAAGATTTCACATATATAAATAATTAAAAAAAAAAAATACAAATTTACAGCGATTCTCTAAAATACTAGCGGAGACAGTAAATATAATGATTTGTATCTGAATTTTAGAAAGGTTGTATTCCCATTTGCACTTTTTATATGCTTTACAGGTATAATTTTTTTTAAAGAATAAATGATAATTATGAAAATAGAAAAGAACCCGGTCAAATTCTAAGGATTTTTGATCGGATATTTAGAAGTTTTTTTTTTTAATAAGTATGAAGTATTTAAAATCTTTTTGCCATTTGGAGAATGTTTTTTCTTAGCACATGATTCAAATGCTTTATTGTAATAACCCTTTATGGGAAAAAGCAAAAGAAAATATTAGTTTTGAGTTTTGCTCAAATATATTATTTAATCTAATCTTTTTGCAAGTATAATAAGCTAATTTTTGTTTTCTAAATATAATATAAGATATTTATTTTAAAATTAACTTATTTAAAAATTTGTACTTTTAAGTGTCAATTGAAAAAATGTATCTACGCTTTTAAAATAGGAGCAAAAGAAACAAAACCGTTAATCAGATTAAGTATTTATAAAAAATATTTAATGATACTGACTGTTTCTTTTGAGAATTTGTTTCCAATTGAAGTCAAAGTCAGCCCATTTCCATTTCTCCAATAACATCAATTTTCCAAATATCAATACCTAATAGCAACTACTCGTAGCCACCCCCCATATGGCTGATATTTACCCACAACATCGTCATGGTAACTTCTCAAGTAAATGGCAACGAGCCGTGTAAACTGACCACTGGCTCATATATCATTTAGGTCAATATATGTATGTAGATGCTTGCATAGTTGACGGACCGTTTTCCCTATAAATAGCACGTGTTGTAAGTTGTCGTATTTACCCGTGTTGTTGTTGTTGTTGTTCTTGCTGTTGTTGTTGTTGTTGTTGTTGTTGTTGTTGTTGCTGTCTCTCCGTCGATTCGACCTTAGCATG
This sequence comes from Drosophila kambysellisi, assembly GCA_035042185.1. Taxonomy (NCBI): domain Eukaryota; kingdom Metazoa; phylum Arthropoda; class Insecta; order Diptera; family Drosophilidae; genus Drosophila; species Drosophila kambysellisi. The sequence continues at coordinate 963,855 of JAWNLS010000946.1, read as the reverse complement.
TGCTCATGTTCCATGTGCAATGATTTCATGGAAAAGCATTCGACTCGGTTTTTACGATCTCTTGTTGTCCGTCCTTCTGAACACTTTTATTCCTAACTAACTGTTCTGACCTTGTTGGCATTTTATTTTTGTTTGTCTGTTGGTCTTTTATAGCTGTTGACGTTCGCTATTAACAAGATGACCATTTGCATTTATAGATGTATATATATACATATATGCAGATATATATATGTATATGTGTGTTTTGGTACACTAGATATCATTTTGGAGTTTGTTAAGCCACGGAGACTTTTGGCAAGGTCAATGAGATCGTGAAATTATTTATTATTACAACTAATGCAAATGAGTAAGTAGAAATATATATCGATTTTCATAATCAGGGTTTAACCTTTACAATAATATTATTACTACCCATTAATTCTTCCCACTTTCTCGCAACCATCTCAATAGAAGACTCTGACTCTATTTATGTTTTTAATAGGAAAAATAGGAAAATGCAATTCTTGATTAAAATTAAAATTAAAATTGATCGCAGATGGAACCTACCTCTGCCCATTGGGAAATCCAATCAAAGGCACCAACATACATATATGTATATATGTATGTATATTCCTGCTGCTTATATGCTCACATAAAGTTAACAGACCAATTAATTATGGTCATTGAGCATTGGTAGACTGTGTGACAGGCATGAAACACGAGCGATCGATGCAACGCAACGGTGCCCCAATCCCATATCCCGAATCCCAATTCCAGACACACACAACAGCAACGACAACTTGAAGTGGCAGGCAGGCTATGGCTGGAAACTTGGACTTGGACATGGGACATAGTTGATGTGAATGTGGATTGGGATGAGTTGGGATCGGGGATCAGGCATCATGTACGGGAATGGGAACGCGAACGGGAACGGGAACGGGAACTGGAACGAGGGACCACACACATCGTGTGTGTGACGGCGATAAAAATCACAGCATGTTGCAAACAGCACAGAACAGCGTTGCATGGATGCTGTTGTTGCTGTGGGCAAATCTTTTGACAGTTGTGTTGAAGCATAAAGATGCCAAACAACAACAGCAACAACAGCAACAGCAACCACAACAACAACAACAACAAACACATGGCTAGTAAGTGCGTGAAAATCTATATGTATAAATGTGAACCGCCGTCACAGAGGCCCAAGCACCAAAAGCGCATCAATCAAACGGCACCGCCAACGCCGCAAAGCAATCCCCACAAACACACACACACACACACACACACACACACACACACACACACACGCACACTCACACACACTCGCAGTTAGTTCGATCAATCATTTATTATGGCGTCGCTGAAGGCGGCCCCATCAGGCTTCGTTGGTGGTCCCCGGGATCCCCCAAAGAAAATAGTAAAATATTTTCTATGGTACCCTTATACGAGTAATTATTATTTTAATTTTATATTCTTTTTTTTTATTTGTATCATTTTTTGTGTGTTTGCTTTTGCGGCTTTATTGACTATGTTTTGGGGAGGCCTGGCCATTTGTAGCCACTTAAAAATTGGATTTTGAATTGCTTGTTCGATCCCAAAAAAGGACGCCAGCAAATTGACATTTAAAATGCCTCACACATGCTGACATTCAACAAGTGATAATGCACATTAGATCGACAATTGAAATAATAATATTTTTGAGATCAGATCTACATATGTATTACCCAATTATACCATTTTTTTAAATTGTTTAGAATATAGTTTTTTGAATAACTTCTGTGTATTTGATTGCCATAAAAATGTACATCAATTTTTTTCTTTAACGTAATTTACAGCAGACCACAAATTAAAATAAAATGTTAAATTAAAATTAAAATAAGGTGCCAAAATTGTATATAACTTAAATTAAGTTATTAAATTAATAATTTAAGATGACAAGAATACAAAATTAAATAATTTAAGGGATAAGGTTCCAAAGTTTTAAGGATTAGAAAAATCCAATCAAAATAGTAATAAGTAAAGTGAAATAGCAGGAAAATATAAAAAAGATAGGCAAATCTCTAAATTTGTAGAATAAGAAAGGATAACCAGAGATCGAATTATTTAATTGTATGCACACTGTGAAAAAAAATCAACAATACTCAGATAAGTAAGGATATTTAAAGTGTATATGCCTATATACCACATGAATCTCTGATACAGGGTATAGAAAATATTGAAATTCTTTCTACAGTTTGATCAAATTAATTGCAGCACACAGCCAAATACACAACAAGATAAAAAAAACAAAAAAAAATATGGTATAAATAACAACAGCAACAACCACGAAAAATTAAGCACGCAACTTTGGCCGCCCAAGTTGGCCAAAACGCTGTTGGTGGGCTGCTGACGTCGACTGCGGACTGCGGACTGCGGCTGCGCTGCTCCGAGCAGTGAGTAAACGTGAAATTTAGTTTGGCTGCTCTATTGATATTGTTGTTTGCTGTAGCGCTTTTATGGCCACATAAATATGGAAATTTTTCATTAGCAATATCCGTTTCCGATTTATCTTAATGGAGTCCCAGAACTCTCTTGTTGTTGCTGTTGTTGTAATTAAGAAGGGGCTACCGTTTTTTCCCCCTTTTGGCGTGGAGCGGAGATTCAAACGAACATGTTGCATAAGCGACGCCGACGTCGACGACAACGTCGCGTTGGGCTCTGTGTGTGGTCCTCTGATTGAATGTTAAAGCTTTGGCCAATGAAAGCGGCTATTAAGTCTGGCCAGCCAACCAAGACACAGTTGGCAACTTGGGTGGCAACATGCCATTCACCAATCACACACACATACACACACACAGACAGAACAGCACAGCACAGCAGCTTTGTGTCTATGTATGTCGGCGGCGGCGCCGCAAAAAAGAAAGCGCGTGCAACAGCCACAACAACAACAACAAAAAGCAGAAGGAGAAGCTGAAGTTGGAGAACCAAGGGGGAAAAACTCAACCGACCGGAACTGCAACTGGCGCTATATGCAATTATAAGCTGGATGTGTCCCTCTCTATTTCCCTCACCCTCTATATGTATATGTGTGTGTTGTGTGTGTATGCGTGTGTGTGTGTGTGTGCAGCAGCAACAATAACAAACAGTAGCCAAGATTTTCCTTCGCTAAAGATTGACAGTAGCAGCGGCAACTGCACTTGAAACTACACTGCTAGAAATTAAGCAAAATTCAATCACATATCAAAAATAATCATCCTAAAAAATATTTTTGTACTTGTTAAAAACTTAAAGCGATTAAGGCTGATTAACAAATATATTTATTTATGATTTTATATCATATTATAATATTGAAAATGAAACTGTTTTAAAATGAGAACAATAAAACTGAAAAAAATCGTTAAATGATTTTTCGGAATTGCAAAAAAAAGTTTTTCGACAACAATTTTTTCTTTTCTAGTCTACGATTTTCCCACTTCCTAATATGATTTCAAAAGTATGTACAATTTTTGCAAGTGCAGTCGTTGTTTGGTTATTGGGAGCGGGAACCACTGAGAAGAGAGATGATGTGTCCAGAGATCCCAAGCTGCTAACTGCTGAGCAACATGTTGCTGTTGCTGCTGTTGTTATATTTTGTTGCTCATCTTTGTTGCGCCTTGTTTTTGATCTTTCACGCTGTAAATTATACAGCAGCAGCAACCGCAAACAACAACAATTTTATTTGCTGTTTGTTGTTTTTGTTGTGATTGCTTTGATGCAAATTGTTGTTGTTGTTGTTCTTGTTGTTGCCTGGCTGCTATCTGCTATCTGCCTGGCTGTCAACAACACAAATAATTGTTGGCAACATTGCATGTGAAACGGTTTTTTCTTGTGTTGGCAACACAACGTTTGCTTGTCATCATTTTTAGTGTATGCTGGCGGGCATATTTTAATTTGTTTGATGCGACTACAGTAGAGTTTGCCTATGCGAAAAATTACTTAAGTTCCCATGGTACAGTTTTAGTTTTGCACTTCTTTGGAACCCTTTTGCTATGCTAAGTTATAAAACGCACCATAAAAAACCAACATAAAAAACCTTGTTTAACGATTTTTTTCGCGCACAATAGCTTCCTAGAAGAAAAAATTAAATCCAAACGGCTAATAAAGATTGTTGTTTTTTTTTTTTGTTTTTGCTTTTCGAATAAAAGCTAAACTCGTTATTTTAGACCACACACACAGAACGGGGCTGAGGCTGTGGCGCCCAGAAGCCGCGGCGCACACTTAAAAAGCCAATAAAAAACAACAACAAATAATTGCTAATTTTATGCTCGAATAAGAAACGCAAAAGGATCAAAATGGGCCTCAAAGCAACAAAAACAAGAACAGCAAGGGCAAAACAAGCGGCATAAATTAGTGTGAGCGAAATGGCATTATAGAAACGTCACGCACTATCAAACGAGAAAATGATCAATGGGGGCACATACACCAACTAACAGCACGGCAGATAAGGACAGGGAGACGCACAGAGAAAGAGTGAGACAGAGCCACAGCCAGAGCCACACACAGCGAAGCGATAGACCACCCATGACGAAACGACGAATTAAAGGCCACCCACGAAGAGCGAGCACATGTGCATGTGTGAGTGAGTGTGCGTGGTGGTGTGTGTTTGCATGAGTGAAAAGGCCTTTGAAAACAAATTCAGTATTGGCTATGAGAAGGGAAGAGATATGCTGAGAAGATAATTGAAATATGTACAACCTGAACATGTGCGCTGAAGTGGGCTCACACATAAATTTCAAAATAATAAAAAGCGGACAGACACAAGAACAATAAATAAATAAAAAGCAAACATGTGTCCGCAAACATATAAACATATATAAGCATATCTGTATAAGGCATGTCAAGTGAAAGTGTTAAATTGTGCGCCTACAAATGTGACCTATAATTTCTGCGCTTTATATTACGTTTAAAAATATTACATTTCTTTTGGCAAGCTGTTTTTCGGTTACTTTTCATTTGTAGTGTTGCCAGATGTATTAAAATTAATGTGTGAAGAATATCGATATACCGATAAGTCACTAACAATTGGCAGCATTTGTTCGCCGGCGTTGCTGGTTTTTTTTGTGGCTTCTGTGTCAGCCTTATTCAACTAGAATTTTTAACAAATAACTGTCCACTGTCTCTGATTTAATTTTCAACTTTGTTAAATTTATTGTTGCACGAAGATGCCACCAAAAAAGGCGCCAGCAGGTCCGAGCAAAAAAACGGAGCAAAAGAAGAAGGAGAAGGTCATCGAGGTGAGGCTCAAATTGCTTGTGCACGTCTGTCCGAACATAACCTCAATTGGCAGAAACCACGACAGACAACGTCAACAAAGTAAGAAATCTTCTTAATCTTTCATCTCAACAGGATAAGACATTTGGTCTAAAAAACAAGAAGGGCAACAAGCAGCAGAAGTTCATTCAGCAAGTACAGAAACAGGTGCAGGCCGGTGGCCATCATCCACGACCGGATGGCGACAAGAAGAAGGATGAAAAGGAGAAGAAATTGGCCGATCAGCGTGAGCTGGCGATGATCTTCAAGCCAGTGCAGACGCAAAAAGTGGAGAAGGGCACCGATCCCAAGTCGGTGGTGTGCGCGTTCTTCAAGCAGGGTCTCTGCACCAAGGGCGACAAGTGCAAATTCTCCCACGATCTGACTCAGGAGAACAAGGTGGAGAAGCGATCGATGTATGTGGATATGCGTGATGGCGACGACGATCTGATGACAAACTGGGATGATGCCAAGCTCAAGGAGGTCGTCGACAAGAAACAGTCGGGCGAAAAGCAACGACCCACAACGGATATTGTATGGATAATCTTTGATTTTCTCCATGGCGCACATTTATTTAACTAAACCTAAATCTTGCTTACAGATTTGCAAATTCTTTTTGGAAGCGGTGGAGAAATCAAAGTACGGCTGGTTCTGGGAATGTCCCAACGGTGAGAAGTGCATTTATCGTCATGCGCTTCCACCAGGTTATCAGCTCAAGCGGGACAAGAAGAAGGAGGATAAACCGACGGAGATCTCGCTGGTCGATCTTATTGAGAAGGAGCGTGCTGCGTTGGGACCGAATCAGACGCGCGTTACATTGGAGTCCTTCCTCGCCTGGAAGAAGCGCAAACTGCAGGAGAAGAAGGCGAAACTTGTCGCCGAAGAGGAGCGCAAAAAGAGCGACTACAGCAAGGGCAAACAATTTGGTATTTCGGGTCGCGAAATGTTCAGCTTCAATCCCGATCTGGTCGACGATGGTCCCATGGAGGATGGCGACGCTGCCTTCGATATCTACAATCGTGAGGATGATGACGATGATAACACGGTCGAGTTTAAGGAACTCGATTTGGCCGCACTCTCGTTGGCGGCAAAGGAGGTGGACGGATCCGGCACCATTGCGTCCAGCACAAGATTGCTCGATCAGGCAACTGAAGCAGCGAAAACCGCACAGGCCGAGGATGCGGCGCCAGCTGCTTCAAGCGTTGATAGTGAGCCCGCCATCAATAAGGACCTATTCGTTGATCTTGATCTGGGCGAGCTTGACGACTTAGATCTTGACGACGACGACGAGGACGATTAGGCAGCCAGATTAGCCAGCGAATTTAACGCTTTGTTAAAGTTTTGATATTTGAATTGAATTGCAGCATAGACACACACACACACCTAATGAATTCTGCCTTTAGCAACTTTCGATCAATAAAATTGTGGCTTTCACAAGTTCGCTAAGAAATGTATCCTTTTAAGCTAAGTTTTAATATACATATATATATTTTTTTCACATGCAATTTACATTAATAGTTAGGTACTAAAAGATCTTTATATCACATTTTATTCATCTTGAAAAAGTTTGTTCATTACTCCATTATTCCAAGCTGTGACTACAGCCGCGAGTTGCTGTAGGACACGTATATCGATCCTATCGTTTGCCAACATTCGCCGCACTCTTTGCATAAACCAATTTACCCTTTTTGACTTAAATACGCAATGGAAGTCATTTTTCTCATGGATGAAAAGCTGATTTCTCGTTGCATTCCTTTCGATTTTCACTTGTGAACAATTCCGTTCGCAATTTCCTTTTTTTGGACGCTTCTTGCAGTTGTTTTGTTTTTTACTTAAGCATTTCGATCTTGATGGACAGTTTCCGCGAGCAATTCTTAGTGCAATATCAGATATTGAATAATTTCAGAATTTATACAAGTTTCGAGTAAAAATTATAAGTGTGAAAGTTACATCAATGCTAAAGGTATATTGATAGATCAAAGTCAAAAGTTCGAGGAGAATTGTTCATTACTCGGGCATATCTTTGCGGACTCTGATGAGTCCAAATCTTCCGAAAAATCTTTAGCTATTTCGACTTTGCCTTGATTCTGGCAAATCACGTACCTTAAGCGGATTTGGCCGAGTTAGCGCTATTAAGAATTTTGTCGCTGATTGCAAAGGATGGTTATTTGCAGAAGCTAGAAATTTTTCATGGGGATCACTGGGGATCTTCTGTCATTCTTAAATATTATGCAGTTCTTTGTTGTACTTAATTTTATTTAACAATAATTTGTGCATGCAATAGAATCAAATAATTCTAGATATAATATTTAAACAAAAAGTGATAGCTATGCAGCTACCAAAAGCCAGGAGGTAGTACACCCACAGCCTGTGGAATTTGGCGTTCACGCAAAAATTTCGAGAGCAACATTTCGAGACGCGTCTTGGGACCGCCCTCATCGTAGGCCGTCAGTTGCGGCATATAGATTGTCTGGATGTACAGTAGAAGTTTCAAGAAGTTTTGGCCATAGGTGCGCCATAGCTCGAAGCCCAGTGTTTGGAGCATCTCCATGATCATGGTGGCACAGATGTCGGGCAGCGGCGTCACATTCATTATGTGCGTCAGCCAACACCATGCCTCCTCCAATCCAAAACAGTGTGCGGATCCATCCGCCTTGCGACCAGGCGTAATGATAACTGCCGCATAGAGTCGGGCAATTCCCGTTTGACGCTTGAGGAACATATCCGGCTTTTCAAGCTCATTATTTTCGGATAGACGATAGCCCATTGTCTTTAGATACTGCTCGGGTGTCTGACCCGACTGCTGAGGTATCACGTACGGCACCAGATACGGTGACTCCTTGTACATATAGGCCAAGAAGATCTTGCCAAAGTCGGGCAGCAGTTTCCAAAATGTAACAATCACCGAGGCAAAGGGAAACGCTGCCTGAGGATTACTCGATATGGCTGTGTCTGTTTGGCTAACGAACTTCTTTGCCATCAGCAAGATGCAATAGTCCCGCGCGAGTGGATGATCATTAATCGTAATCGTTGTTCCGTCCGTTGTCCTCACCGGCTGTCCGGCAAAGAAATTATACAACTTATCAAAGTTGGTAGTCAGATGTTGGGCACTGGCCGCTGTTATAGCATTCAGTGGTACGTTGATCGTACGCTGGCAGTTGGTGCGATACTTTTTCCATGCCTCGTCCGTTTGCAGGGGCTTCACTGCATCCACCTTGCCCTGGTAGAGCGCAATGATCTCATTGTAGAAGGCCAGGCGGGTGGGATGCACATAGCTGTGCGAGATACTGCTGCCAGTTGGTGCTGTTTTTACTTGTGGCGCCGCCTGAGCATTTTCCTGTGCCGCAGTCGCTGCTGCAGTTGCAGTTGCTGCGGCTGCAGCTGCATCAGCGGTTGCTTTCCGCTGTGCCGCTTCCAGTTCCTGTTGTTGTTGCTGCTGCTGCTGTTGCTCCTGCTGTTTCTGTTGCTCCTTGGCTTCGAGGATGCGTTGCTTTTCCGTCTCCTCCGCTAGCTGTTTGGCCTTGTTCAGCAACAGTTGCTCCTGCTCCGACAACTGCGTGTGCAAATTCTCATTAACTCTATCCAAACTCTGGCAATATTTCTCTGCTTTGAACACACAATCCAATTCGGGTGGCTCAAAGTGGGCATTCTTAATCTTAGCCACCAGCTGATCAAATAGTTGCACCAAATCACGCAGCTCAGCATTTTGGGCGCTGCAGGCTTGCACAGTGTCCTTGTCCAGTGAGAGGAGCAGTTTCGTGACCGTCTCGTATTTCTGGTAGAATCGCTGATGATAACGCGAAACACCCTCGATTGTCAACAGATGCAGTTTCTGGTTATTCTGCTTAAGCAGCGCCTCCTGTGCACGCTGCTGCGTATCTAGCTCCGCTTTTGCCAGCTGCTCGGCCTGCTGCCGCAAATGCTTGTCGCTCTCCCATTTTCTCACACGGCTGCTGGTGAGTTGTTGCTGTTGCTCGGCTTGCTGCAGGGCAGCTTGCCGTTCTTGGATCACACTCAGCTGCCGTTCCTTGATCTGTTGCAGCTGCTGCTGCACACTTCGCCTGCATTCCTGGTCGAGTTCTCGCCGGACAATGCTGGCATTTATCTCGTCCACATCGGGAAAGTTACATTTGATATCCACTGAGTTTGCCTTTAATTTGGTGTCTTTTTTCTCAACTACAGTTGGTGCAGGCGAAATTGGTGCATGCTCTGGCTCCTTTCGCACCTCCTGTCGTGGTGGTTTCAAATCCGGTCCAATTGTCCGAGGTCCGGTGCCGCAAAGAGAAACCAAAGCCGCGCGTTGCAATACGGCTTGCACACGATCCCAAACCAAATCATCCACGCTCTGCAATCGATTGCGTGCTTTTAAATACATATACAACACTTATTAGGATTCACAGTAAACTCACCATTGTTATTATTTATAAAGGGCTTGTTAAGTTAATATTAATAATTTATTGTCCGGATATTAAGTGATCTGACGCGGTTTAGGGAAATAAAAATAAAGAATTTAGAGATGGGTAGCTGAGTTGAAATATGAACTAGTTCCAGTTGGCAAACTTGAATTTCATTTTTTTTAAATTGGTTTTTAATTTAACAGGGGATATTTTAATCATATTATAAAATTATTCATATTATATGCTTACTTTTTACTATATATGTTACATTTTTAAACAAAGCAGTGATTTTCATGCTTATCGTCCATTACGAACATACAAATTGGTGAACCGATAACTCCTATGCATGGAACTGTGTTTGAAACAATCGATACCTGTTAATTTAATGTATTTTCGATCGCGGAAACAATAAGAACATAATAAATTGAGTGTTGTATTTAAAGCTATGCATACTTAAAGGACAATCGCACATTTAGAAAAATTTTGCTCCATAACTGCCATCCATTTCAATCAGCTCACATTTGCCTTTCTCCTCGAGCAGACGCAAGGCATTCAGCAGCACAGCCTCGTCCACATCGTGGAACTCCAACTGGGTGGTATTCTCACCCGAAGCTATCTCGTACAACGTGCAAATGCTATTGGTTTGTCCAGTCTCCTGAATCCAGTCATAGACCATATTTCCATATTCCTCCAACGTGTGCCCATACACTTGCCACTCATGTCTCTTTTTATCCAGCGGTGCAGCATGTCCCGACTGCTGCAGTTGCTCCAGAATTAGCTGAATGAATTCCGGCGAGAGGCGCCGATTAATTGCCTCATTACAAAATAATGGCGAGTTTTGATCGTTGATGCCAATCGTAAATTTATTGTTGTGTTTGAGGTATTTGAGAAAGAGATCTGTCCACACCCTAAATTGTTTCTGGCGTGTTTCCTCATGCGGCTGCAGACTGTGGATAAATTGTGGGTTAGCTATTTAGCCCATTGGTTTCTATTGAAGATACATACGTGAAGAAAGGCGGAAATGTATATTCCCAGGGCCATTGGAACTCGGCCATTGTTTGGTTTAGATTGACGTCATGTCACTTGACAAAGCTCAGCTGTTTAACTAGAGTTGCCATCAAGCTATCGTTACGCTATCGTTACCAATAGCGATAACTGATAACTTCCGCGTGACAACAAAACAATTAAAATTGCTATTCCAAGCACGATGAAACTTATAAATGTTTTCACTTTTCTGCTTTATTTGTCTTAAATAGAAAAATTGTGTACATTAACATTTTTATTCCATAGTTTGAGATGATCTCATCTTTGCTATTTTTTGTTTTTATGTAATTCTTACATTTTCATCCAAAAGTAAACATGTAGAGACAAAAAGAAGTTTGTAGATATCGGCATTTTGCTTAGCATCATATTCATAAATATCCATTTACATATACATATACTCATATCAGCTATATATTCTTGTTCAATATATTTAAAGTACTAGGAGGCGCAACACTATACATTCAATATTTCAGTTTTTTTTTGTTAATATAGATTTATTTAGTTTTCTCTTAATTTTGCTTTACCAGCTGCTTTGCCTTATCTGCATTAATATACCACTGCCTGTTGCCATTATTCATTTTGCAATCCATTTTATATCTATTTAAGTTTAATGCTGTTAGTAAATTTAATTTTCTTTACTTTACTTTTTTTTCTTCTTTATAAAAATTAGGAGCATCTTGTGCTTTAGAAGTAATTTTCTGTGTTTTCTTGTGCTGTATATTTTGGTTTCTCATTTGCTGTGTTCCAACTGGCATTTGAAGTAGGCTTGATTTATTTATTTAATGGTAATAATGATAATTTTTGTGTTCATGCTGGGGGTTGAAGAAGGAGAGCTGTGTGCAGGCAGTTTACATTTAGTTAACGCATACTTTGCGTGGTAAATACGAATTATTTGTTTAGTATTATTATGTTTTTGCACTTTGCTTTTGTCTTTATTTGGTTTTTGTACACTTGCGTGGAAATTCTCTAGAGCCATCCATATATCGGGAAACAAAGAGTGTCTCTTGTGATAGTTCAGTTTTTGTGTTAGCTAGTTTTAAAGAGTTTTACAGTTAGTTCCTAGTTAACAAGTGAGGTTTGGTTGAAATCTTTTTTGTTTACTATAAATGTAAGTAGGTATATGTTACTCTTCATTCGGTTTTGCTCCAATTGTGGAGTTATGTACTTAGCATGCTCGTGTTGCTATTTCTAAAGATATTTATATATAGCAAAATAACATTTTCTTGTCTCGTACACATAGTAAAGCGATCTACTAATTCTCTTTATTTGAAAAAATATAATAAAGAAAATTACAGAATAAATGCCCTATATCTGCTTGCTGTGCTTAAAGCATATTGATGAAAATGTACACTTGAAATGCTTTGCTGGTTCTCTTAAAATTACCTTTAAATGAAATGCAATAACAAATGGCATACAAATCGAATCCGAAATAAAAATAAAATAAAAACAATGCGCATTAGATTTGTTTCGCATCTGGGAAACAAACATGTCTGTGCATCGTAGCTTAATTTACAGCACGTTTCGAAATCATGTTTTCAAAAAAAATTAAAGGTCTTCTAAAATTGTTGTTTTTGGTTTATAAATTTGAAACAAATCTCAAGCTTAAATTTATGTATGTATCTTAAGCTCTTAATAACCGAACAGAGAATCAAATAAACAATAGACAGCTTATAAATTACATAAAATACATAATACGCTCGCTCTAAATATCATTTACATACAGTTCTTAGACGTCTTATACATATGGTATTTTATAATATGCATTGTTATAGTTATTGGTAAACTATTTAAAAATGGCATGTGGTCGACATGTATGCGCTTCACATATCGTTACTATATATATTAAATTATACATATACATACAGTACATACATTTATTATATATCGAGTTGGTTTAAATCGAGACACGAGCATTCCATTCCGACAATATCAATATTTTCCATTTGCATATTGAATTTTAGCTTGCTCCGCATTGGTTGCTTGGTTGGTTGGTTGTTTAGCCTATGGTCTAATTGAGTTACATATACATATATAAAGTTTTGGGATTCTCGAATCACTGCACGTATAGCATGACATGACAGCATGTTGTTTCACACATATGCTCCATATTTCGACTAATGACTAATACTAGAGATATAGCTAAACCTAAGCTACAATTTTTGCCTAAGACGACGATCGGTTTCTCTCAGCCAACTGCCAACTGCATTTTTGTGGAGGGCTGCTTGCTCTGTCTGCTACTGCTACAACTGTTGATGCGGTTGCTGTTGCTGCTACTGTTGGTGCACCTTGATGCTGCTTTACTTGGCCAATGGCTCCAGATAACAGCGCACCGTATTATTCTCATCCAGCATGGCGGATAAATGACGCGCCTGCTGCTGTTGATGATGGTGGAGTTGTGGTTGCTGGTGCTGGAGATGATGGTGTGTGGGTGCAGCATGTTGCTGTAGGTTGCTGTGCGATGTGTGCGACGACGATGATGTGGTGGACTGCGGTGATAGTTTCTGTAACTGCTGACGCTTTTGTGCGGGCGTCTGATTGGCCGGTGGCAGCGGCGGTCCTGCATTACCATGGCCAAATAGCTCGTTAACCGCCAAGCGTGCGCTCGGTGACTTGGCATTCAGCTGCTGCTGGTGTTGCTGCTGTTGCCTGTATGCGCCACGCATGGAGCCCTCACCAACGCCGCCGCTAACCCCAAAAACCGCACCATTGTGCTCAATGGGATGGGCGATTGTTGCTCCTGCCGATGTTTGCGGTGGCGCTCCATAATCTAAAGGCAAGCCATTCTTGCGTTGCTGGCGTCTGTAAATTTAATTAAAAATTAAGAGATTATTTTCAATAAACATAGAGTGTTTATCACAACTTACTGAAACCGCCGCTTAAAATCCTCATCCTGGAGCGCCATTAGTCGACGCATGCGCTCATCACTTTGAGGTGGCAATCCATGCGTATCATCATCATCCATATCGCTCTCATTATCTTCATCATCACAGACGCTGTCGTGCAGCTGCTCCGCTGCGGTCACCTCGTCGTCATACTCATCATCATCATCGTCGTCGTCATCATCATCATCGGCTGCACAGCGTCGAGGCGGTGGTTTCTGCTTTGCCTGTAGTTGCTGTTGCTGATTTCTGGAGGTGACGCTGCCACCACTAAGGCTACCACCGCCATAGCGACTCCCGCCTGCGGCAACTGCGGCGCGCATGCTATTAAATACGCCCGTGCCGACGCTATTGTTGTACACCTCATCCACATCAAAGTCACCTACTTCGTAGTGCTGGGCATCCGAGTTGCGGTTACTCAGTATCTCCTCGTAAACGGGGCCATCGCCTCCGCCGCCATTGCTGCTGCCGCCACCGCCTTGATTGTAATAGGCATCGCCGCCAAGTCCCTGGCCCATGCCCATGTTCATGCCCAAGCCGATGCCCTGGCTAAGATCACAGTTGGAATGCTTATTTCTATACTGCTGGCGCTGCTGTTGCGCCAACAACTCCTGCTGATACTGCGCCATGTGTGGCGGTGGTGCTGGCAACTGTTGTTGTCCACCAGCACGTCGTTGCTGATGCTGCAGATGCAACAGATGTGCCTGCTCTTCATCCGACGATAACTGTTGATGTTGTTGCTGCTGCTGACGTTGCTGGCGCACCTGCTGCTGCTGCAGCTGTTGCTGATAGTAGGCGGCATTATTGGGTGGGTCCACTGCCTCTGCATAGTGTGGATACGCTTGCTGGGCGGATGGCGGCGGCTGTTTCATGCCGCTGGTCTTTTTATATGATGGATAGAACAATACCTGTGAAGCGGGCGTGACGCGACTGTGCAGCGAACCGCTGGGTGAGGCGGGCACAGCGCCAGCGCCGCCTCCACGCTTCTTTTTGCCATGTTGGTTGTTGTGCTTCTGTGTCCAATAGAACACCTCATGTGACTGCTGCGGCGAAGCGCCACCGACACCGCCACCTGGAACCCCAGTATTGTTGTAGTATTCCCGCTGTCCACCAGTCTGCGGATGCTTCCAGCTGTAGTAGTCGGGTTGATGATAATAGGATTCACCTGGCTGTGGCTGCAGCTGCTGTTGGTGCTTGTGGGCAAAGATCAGATGCGTCGAGCCGGCTGAGCTAGTGGGCGATGCATGTCCCACGCTAGCCATTCCCGTGGAGCGCAGTGTGCCACGCTCCAGAACAACAGCACCAACAGGCGTAGCTGGCTGCAGGCTGCCCGCAAGAAGGCCACTCTTCAGTGTGCGTCGCTGCTGTGCTTCGCTAAGTTCGCAGTCGGATCCAGCGCCCATAATTATGGCATCATCATTAGCTGGCTGATCATGCTGATGCTGCTGCTGCTGTTGCTCCTCATCGTGACCATCATCGCTCGAGCCCAGTGGCAGCTTTGACTTTGACTTGGAAAGTGTGCCAGCCGAGTTGGTAGCACCACCACCGCCGACACCACCTGGTCCTCCATTGCCGGCAACAATGCCCGAAGAAATGGATGTTTTGGAGCAGCGCAGGCATTTTGGGAGCCAAGCATGCTGACGCACATATTTGCGATACTCGCGTCGTATCTTCTCGTTCTGTATGCAATGGAATACAAAGATGTACAGGCCTAGCAGCGTATTGAAGCAGACAAAGCAGTAGCCATAGACGGCGGCCACATCCTCATCCAGTTTGGCGCCGCGCAAATAAAAATAGGCACAGCACCAAACGGCACTCAGCAGCAACAAAAACACAAACGAGCAGCGTATGTCAAAGCTAGAAAAACAATATATTATTAAATTAAAGGAAATGTTATCGATGTCATAGACTGTGGAATAGAGACGACTGCAACATACCGCACATTGGCCAGACGAGTGTGCTCCTTGGTCTTCAGGGCAGTGCGTGATTTGCGACGCATGATGATCCACGACAAGAAGGTGTAGCTAATGGCAGCCTGTTCAGAGAGTATCACGGAATTAGGCAAATGTTTTGAGGATTTTTTTGTTAACTACTTCACAAAAACCTACCACAAAAAAGATCAAAATGGGTGCCACAAAGGTGGCATAGAAGAGCGCATTGGCTTCCATTAGGACGCAGTAATCATTTCGAAGCGTATAGGTGCTCGGATTGATGCCCAGCGAAATGGCAACCACACTCAGTGAGAGGCCATAGGACAACAGATAATAGCAGTTCACCTTTGGCGTCTGATCCACCTCCAGCAGCAGCTCATCCGAAGTGAGCGTTGAGTACGAGTGGAAGGCTGTGTTCGAGTTGTGTGTGAAATGTTGAAGGATGGATGGATTAGAAACAGAGCTACGCTGGCAGATCCCCATTAGTGCTTACCTTCATAGCAAAACCAGGCGGTGCCCGAGAGTATGAAGCAGTGGAGAAAGACGGTTATGAACCCACAAAATATGCTTGTTTCGGTCTGTTCGATTCCCAGCAGAAAGAGCAGCTCAATGGCCAACAGGCAAATGTAAATGCTGATATAAATCGAGGTTCGTGCAGACTGCAGAAAAAGAGAGTGCGAAATAGAGAGATAGACATAGACACGTAGAGATAGAGAGAAAGAAAATTGTAATAAGTTTAAGTTTGTCACAAAAAAAAAAAAAAAAAAAAAAAATTTTAGATCTTTAAAAAATGCGAACGAGGAGCCAAGCCAAGCAGAATTTGGAATCTGTGTTGAAAAGCACTTCACAATTCGATTACAAATATTAATTCCGATTCCACGAACCTAAAGTGGACAAATTTTGGCTCAAACTTAATTTAGTTTACAAATAATTTCGGTGGTTTTTGGTGGTGAAAATATCCAGAAAATAAGTAAATAATATGACTAATACAACATTTAGCGCATATAAATAAAAAGATAATAGAAGATATATGAATGTAGAACAAGACACGAAACAAGCAACATAAACATACAAAATACTACACAATGAATAAACACAAATACATAAATATTTACAAGACACAATTAAAAACAATTTTTTATTATTATTTAATTAAAATACACAAAGAAAATTAGCGAAATGACAAAAACGAAACTAAATGCATAAATATGATCTTGTTTTAAGTTAATTTTTGTTAAAAAATGAAATGCACATAAAAATTATATATTTGTTAAGAATAAATCGTTTTTAAAGCATGCCAAAAATTTAACATTATTAAAAGGAAGAAGTTTCACACCTACATTAAGGAAAATGCGCTAAACTTAATTTAACTACACACAAATTAAGTAAATAACTATAGCTAAACAGATGTTCTCGAGTTCTAGCAATGTGAGGTTTAAATAAATTTTGAATTAAAACAGATCAACTAAAAGTTTGATCAATTCCTAAATGGTTACTTATAATCACGAATAAGCCTTTCACTAAAGTCTTCTTCTGTTTGGGAAATGGGTTAGTCAAGGCTTACATATACAAAATTTGTGTTACTTAAGTTTTATATCACATGTGCAGATCTCGCCCAGTGGCGGCGTATCTTTGCAATTTTATATCTAGCCGTCAATCAAATATATATATACATATATATATATATTTGTAACAGATGTCTAGCGTATGCAGTTATTGTATTCCTAGTATATCCTAGCCTAGCCTACAATTGTGTAATTGTGTGCTTATTGTTTTCACCACCACCACCACTTATATTGCAAGTCATCCATATTAGCCTGCATTATAATGTTGTTCGAGTCCAACGCGTTGCTGCCACCATCCACATTCAGATTGTGATTGTGCTGCTGCGTATGCTGCTGTTGCAGGTGTTGTTGTTGTTGCTGCTGTGACTGTTGTCGCGCTTGCAGATAATTGTGGCTAATGTTTAAATTGTTGCTTGCGGCGGCAGAATTGGCAGCAGCTGAGCCCACATTTGCCGCATGTTGCTGCAGTGCAGCAGCGATCGATGCAGCCGCTGCCGCAGCAGCTGCTGTTGTCGTTGTGGTCGCTGCATTTGCTGCCCCTGTTTGCGGGCCGTGTGCATGATGTAAATTTAGATTCAGATTATTCATTTGCATGCCACCGCGTTGCGGCTGATTGATGTTGTTGTGACTGTGCGAGAGCACCACTGCCGCAGCGGCAGCTGCAACCACCTGCTGCTGCTGTTGCTGTTGTTGCAACTGTTGCTGCAGATTGTAATTTAAATTGTTGCGATGCGAATTGCGTATTGAGTTGTGCTGTATGAAATTCGTATGCTGCTGCTGTTGCTGGATATTGTTGTTGTGATTGTTGTGGTTATTATTGGGGCCAGTTGGCGCAGTTAGTGTTAGAGATTCGTGAGTCTGATCGCGTATATTATTCTGCTGGCGTCTGCTGCTCCCCGCCCGCTGATGCGGCAGCTGGGTGGAATTTGCGTTTCTTACCTTGACGAAGACCCCGTTGAAAAGCTTGAGCGTGAGCAACGCTATTATGATAAAGACCACGCAAATCGCAACACTAATGTAGATAAAGATGCGCATATTGCCATCGAACATGGTGAATAACGAATGCTGATGCTCATCGACGACATCCATAAGAATCGCAAAGTTGGTCAAATGATTGCAACTGCAAATACTGTGCGTTCGGTTCGTCGACTCCAAACTGCAGCCATTGGCGGACCAAGCGCTGTAATAGGAAATATTTATGTGTCAGAGTTCGATTATTAGCTGTGTGTTCATTGTGTAATTACTGGTCAATGTAGTTCCAAAATACACAGGTGGGATTGCTAACGTTCTCCGTCTTCAGATGCTTTAGCACCAATTTAATTGGCTGCGACAGCTGGATGTGGCGTCCCTTGCCCAAACTGGCCGAGATCACCTTGCTGTTGAGTATGCGAACGCGCTGCTGCATCTCTCCAGCATTTGTATCACTATCGTTCGACAATATTGCTGTATTACGCACTGGACCGAATGAGAGAGAGATTATATAATATATATATATAAAATATTATTTATTAACCAACTTACCGTAACTACGTGCGCTTTTTAAATCAAAATGATCATAGCTGGGCTTGAGTATCGACTCCAAGCGATCGAAGGCGGCAAACACAATGCGCACCAAGCCACCCTCGCTGTTCTCCTTGAGAGCAGTGCGTGGCAGTTCAATGCGATCCGAACTGAGTGGCCACTGATCCGAGTCCGGAAAGACGACATTGCCTTGTATAGTCTTGGTCTCCAAAACGCGAACAGAGAGCACTGCAGCAAATATATATATTTGAGTAAATAATACCAACTGAGGTTAGTAATACTGGATACTTACATATATTTTTGACTTTTTGTACAACATTACGCTCCCGGATGATGGTATCGGCAAGTAGAAAGGCATTGTATTCCAAGCCAGTTAGCAAGGAGGTGGCAACGCGCATTTGATCCTCCTGATTCAGATCCAACCAGGAAGAGAGTTGCGATTCATCGAGCAAATTTGATCCAGTTTTGACAACACCATGCAGCAGCTCCATAATGATTGCTTCGCGCTGTCGCTGATCGGGAAACGTTTCTTTGTCGTGCAGCATCTTCTCAGACATGGTCTGTATGATCTTGGTGGTGACAAGCATGTCACCGCCATAGAGCGTCTTGCTGCTGGTCACCTCGGACAGATCGTTGGCAATTGAAATTAACGACGAGTCCCGCTGATTGACACGCATCTCGAGGCTATTCAGCCACAGACTGCGGCACTGCGTCAAATCAGGTGTCAACGGATGCCACGTGGGCTCAAAATTGCGCAGTCGCTGATTCTGGTTGACTTTGTGGGCCATGCTTACGGGTGGCTCGCAACTGCTGCTATTGTGCAGACAATCGCCACCAGCACTGGACGGCGACGGCATTGGTGTTGTGCTGGTGGCAACTGGCATCTCATCATCGTATTCATCGTAGCCCGCATCGAGCACTCGCTTCATCAGGACACAACGCCACTTGGCGATGCCAGCGGCTCCGCCTGGACATGGCTGTACGTTGACGTCGCCCACCCGTGTCATGTTCCAGAATAGATTGCGTGCATGCGTCGGTCCGCAGAATAGCTTGGACTCATCTTCCGCACCCATGCCTGCCGCATTTAGATTAATGTTATTTATGGTGCGCACCACGCCACCAGGTGCAGTGCCACCAATGTTCAAGCTGTTGTTGTTGGCGGCACTAGCCGCTGTGCCGGGCGTGCGATTGGCTGAGCTCTTGGTGGTCAGCAGCGTGCCATCGTCACTGCCGCCCCCACCTACCCCAGTAAGAATGCGTGTATTCGATGGAGCAGTAACATTGCCAGGACTTCCGCTGCTGGACTTGGTGGGTGCGGTGTCATCGGTGTGATGATGATGGTGATGCAATTGCGGCGGTGGTGGCAATCCATCGTGTCGTCCGCCCGGATGCTTAGTGGTTGCACTCGTTACTCCCTTAAGCCTGCCACCAGGTAGCGATGCTGTGCTGCTGCTGCTACTGCTGGGCGTGGCATGCGTGGGTGGCACACCATTGATGCCATGAATGCCCACAACACCCGGCAGCGTTGGCAGACGCTGCGGCGGCGGCTGTGGCGGTGGCTGAATTAGACCGCTGCCATTACCAAATATGGGTGGACCATTGCTGAGCACCCATGGCGGCGGACTTGGCCTATTCGTGGTCGTCGATGTCTGCGCTGCCGAAATGCATTGATAATGCGCCTCCAGATACTTGTGCGTGCCGGGACAGGGATCACCGAACATGCTCGTGGCCGCCAGAACACTGCAGCTTTGCTTGTGCGAACATCTGCGAATGCAGAAATTTATTTGATTAATTAGTTAACAACACATATTTATAATTGGCATACAAAATTATTAACATAAATCATTTTCAAAACTTACTTTGAGTTGAGCACTGTTAGGCTTTTGGGAAACATGCAATTAACGCTCCATTCTACATTGCCGTGATCATTGCAGATGGTAATTGAGAAGCGTCCGTAGTTCGCCCGTATCAGATTGATTAGGTCGCCCGGTTCGCATTCAATGGTGAGTTTCTTACCTTCGCAGGCGTAGGCTGTTTGGTATTTGGGTGCTGCAATAATTTCTACATGAGTTTGATTGATTCATATACAGTTTTGCATATATATAGTAAATGTAATAACAATATATAAATGAATGTGGGGACAATAGAGAAAATAGTTATTAGCGCTGCGTTGATTTGTTGTAGTTTGGTTTTGGTTTGGTGTGTTGAATCTGTAAAGACACTTACTGGCTATATATGAGAGGGCGAGGCTGGGCATATACAAAGGTAATGTGGATATATCATGATACACGCTTTTTACGCTGCCAGCGATATACTTAATATGTGTGGTGGGTCGGGTCGATAGCGATGCTTTCTAGCAAGTAGAATAGTAGTCATAAATACCAAATCCTGCCAGGCACAGCTCCACTCAACTTGCGGATCGGCCCTCGTTCCGAGTCTTATCGGTTGCCGTCGCGTTCGTTGACCGAGTTTATTGAACTGCAAGACAAAAGTTGTATTTGTATTTATTCGATACGCTTTCTGCGCAGATAAGAAATTTCACACGACAAGCGAAATTAACTATTAAAATTAATTGATACTGTTGACTTTAGAACTTTTGTTTCATTCAGGGAAGAAGTCGAAGCTAGATTTGGTTTTTTTGTGCTTTGTGCTGAATTTTTAATATTTGTAATTTAAATTTGTTAATACATTTTACTTTCAATTAAATTGATTCTTTTTTCATTTTTTTTTTTGACGACTGACTTTAGTTTACAATAAATAAATAAACCTAAAATATAGCAGCGGATATAAAAATAACTATATATGTATGCAGAAATGACTAAGCCAGCTAAATTTTGTCTGGTTTGGTTTCAGTTACATTGTTCAATTATGGTTTGTGGTGTCCGATTTTTGGCCACAATGGAAATAATTCAGTTTCATGACCTAATTAGGGGTTAAAGGTCACTTACCACAGTTCGCACTTCGTCGATAAGCTGCATAGCGAAACAAAGGTTGGGAACGAGCCACAAATGGAACACAGCTAAAAGTAAAAAAAAAAAATAAACAAAGGCGATTAGTCACATTCCCCTGGTATACTTGAGTACACATTTACATGGGATATCATCGAACTGAGCAAAGATAAATAAAAAACAAACAAAGCAAACAGCAGATAAACACAAAAATGGAGTCTAAAAATACACACAGATATCTGCGTGTATTTTTGTTTGCATGAGTTTGTACACACCCTTTATTTGCCGCTTTTCCAGCGAAGACTCGTTTTCTTTGTACACTCAAATTGCATTCGTTGATTGCAGTGCAGTCGTCTCACAGATAGAGAAAAGTTGACTCTGGCTGCGCTGCTCAAACACGTATCACACACACACACGAACACAATCAAGTTTTTTCAGCTGCAGCAGAGACTGCGCTGCCTTGGCCAGCGGAGCACCCCGGCTGTTCTTTGTTCTCAGCTCTAGCGTATGAATTTTCAAGTACATTTTTTGAAACAAAATTCATGTTTTTTGTTTCAATTTTCCGCTGCAGTTAGTTGTTTATATTAAAAATGTTACTTTTAAGTTAATTTTGTTGAATAATTTAAGTTTTTTGTTGAGTTCCCGCAGAGAATGCGACTGCACTTGCTGACGTATGCGCTGTATCTAAAATTGGTGGAGTTGGTTGTGAAAGTCGCTTCTGAAGCAAAACTGGTTTTGCTTTGAACTTAGATTCGGGTTTATTGGTCACACTTTGCTATTCATTTGCCTTTAATTTAATAGATTATTTCATTCATTGCTTGAATAGTTAATTCACATTCTTTTTCCAATAATTTGAACAATTAAAAATGTTTATTAAATGCCGTTTTTACATATTTTTGGAGACTGCAAATCACGGACGACTTTCTTTCAGAAAAATTCTGTATACTTAAATGAACCGTGCTCAATACGTGCGAGAAGGACGGCAGCATAAAGGGAAATTTGGTGCTGCCAACTTGCTTGCAAGGCGCACATATTCAAATTTCTATGTAGATTTTCTTACAAATCAAACGTAATATATAATAAAAACGTTAAACATATGCAGGGCTACCAAAATATAGTTTCGTATTTACTTTAAATAATATAAATTAAATCAAACTGAAAACTCAAGTGCACGTGTCTAATGCATAATATAATGAACTTCTTATCAGACAATTTGCTGAGCTGAACTTCCTGAATAATAGTTGCTATAAAATAGTAATTTGATTTGTGGGTGTTTAGTGTAATTTATTATCTCGCTAAGTGCATACAGTTAAAACGCGCACTTAAAAATTAATTTATCTAAAATTATTATGGCAAAGCAAAACTTTTTTATTGTGTTCATGCTAATTTTAGTTATTCCGTTGTTCTTACAAGCCACTGGAAACGTTTCCACTCCTAAGAAAAAGGAAGCCATAGTGCACCAACCAAATAGTACACAAATACAAATTCCAATTGTAAATCAAACAGTTACGCCAAAACCAAAGTTAGCAGAATTTAAAATTGATGCACACAAGACAATCAGCATTAGTAAAGATGATCTCAATGATCTGCTGGACGTTTATATGGATAAATTAGCTGAAAATGCAGCGACCATTCAGCAAAAAGACAACGCAATTAATCAGTTGCAATCCAAAGATAAAACAGATGACGATCAGCTTAAGCAATTTGAGGAACTATCGACGGCATGTAAGGCACAAAATGTATCTATGGGACTGATTTTAACGGAAAAAGACGAACAGATCAAGAGTTTGCAATTGAATAGTAGCATTTATGAAACGCGATTAAGAAGAAAACAGCATTTGTTGACATTGTATAAAAAACTAAATACTTCTAATGCAGCAACGATAAGCGAACTGAGAGCTAAAGTAAAAGCTTTGGAATATAGGATCAGAGAGAGAAAAGATGATTTGCTGGCCGATTGGGAGGCGGCTACAAATAGTTGCTTGCCCTATGGCAAATCCTTGGGTATCCATTTGATACAACTGCCGGATTTTCGACCATTTCTCGTGCCGTGCGATGGTCTGTCTGCAGCTGGTGCCGGGTGGACGGTTATCCAGCGACGCTACGATGGATCTGTTGACTTCTATCGCAATTGGGATGGGTATCGCAAGGGATTTGGTAAACTTAATGGCGAGTTCTTTCTGGGCTTGGAGAAACTGCACAGATTGACCACATTTCAACCACACGAGCTTTACGTATCGCTGCGTTTGTTCAATGGCACAAACCGTTTTGCCTTGTACGATGACTTTGTTATTGGCAGCGAGAGGGAGGGCTATGAGATGAAACTGCTAGGTCACTATCATGGCAATGCTAGTGATGCAATGCGTACACATGATAAGATGAAATTCTCCACATACGACAGAGACCACGATGAATTCACTCACATCAATTGCGCTGCATATCATCATGGTGCTTGGTGGTATGATTTTTGCTCCCGCAGGTAGGTCAACGGTTCATCCAACTGGTACTGGTATATTTAATATTCATTTCATTCTTCTAGTAATCTCAATGGGAAATACTTTAGGAGGCAAACGGATAATGCCGAAGGCATTTTTTGGGATCGCTGGTACAGCTTCAAGTCTTTGAAGTCCGTCCAGATGCTTATACGACCAAAGAGCTCCAAGTTTAATTAATCCATGAAAAGGAACTGTCAATTAATGTTAGTAAAATAAACATATTTCATACAATTTTGTATTGTGGATCAGTTGTCAATTTGCGGCCGCTTGTTTGATAATTATCCAAGCTGAGAGATGAGCCACCCAAAACATTTTGTGGCGTCTAATATTTCTACGCCCATTATTTCTCATTATTCTCTTTCTGTTTCAGTGTAAATTTTATTTTTATGCCTCACTTTTAATATTGGATTGTTAAAGTTTATCGCACAAGTCATTAGCACAATTAATATTCCATTTTATTGTAATAAATAAGTGAAATCCAATTCAGTTATGCATCGTTCTAGGAAAAAGAATAAAAGGAAACTGACGCACTAAATGTATACATAACTTTATTAATATATAAGATTCTTTTATTTATATATATAAATATTTGGATCAAATACTTGAAGTCGTAGGTTTGAATTCCCAGCAATGATATAGGCTTAAAGTTTAATTTTTTTGTGTTAACATATGTTGTAAATATATAGTATGTATGTATATATAAAACTGGCAGAATAAGGCAGCTCTTATGAGCTAGCTACAATTTTAAAATTTGTATATATATGTAGATCAAGCTTAAAGTCTATAAATCGAATTTAAATATTTGTATAAATTAAATAACAGTTAATTTGAATTATATATATATAAATATATCTAGATTATGTGTATTTCACACTTAACAATGTTGAGATCGTTAATAAAAAGACGTTGACAATTAACTAATAATAATATATTCTATGGATAAAGAGCGGATTATTATTTACAAGCCTATCAAAAATGTATTTTAATATGTTTCTCTTTTTCTTTCTTGGAAACCTGTCGCTCTCAACTATCATTAAGGTAATTTACAACATCCAACTACTAATAGAAAATTAAGCGTTTGATTAGCGATTAGGCACAAAGTACTTTCGTGGTGGGTAATTAAGTAATTGTTGATATATATATAGACGATATGATAAGTACACAGGTTACAAGCAAGTAGCTCAAATAAACCTAAATCTATTTAATTGTTTTGTAAATATCGATGGCGATAGATTATTATTTGTTGACTGATCTAATCTATGTTTCCTCTTCCTCCTCCTCCTCCTCCTCGACATTCACCTCCAGCTCCTCCTCCAATTGCTGTGGCTGCTTTTGCTGCTGCTCCGCATTGTGTTCCCGCTTCCGATGCCAGCGTAGACTGGCGAATTGTGCAAAACGCCTGCCACAAGTTGCACACTTGTACTTCTTAACCGCCAAATGGAGTTCGGTATGTTTCTTGAGGTTGCCATAGGTGGTAAAGGTCTTGCCGCAGACGGTGCACAAATGCTTGCGTATATTCAAGTGGGCATTCATGTGATCGGTGAAGCGATTCTTCTCGTAGAAACCCTTATCGCAGATGGGGCAATGAAACGTGGACTGATTGAGATGCGTGCGCCGATGGATATCAAAGAAGGACCACGTCTTGAAGGACTTGCCGCACAGATCACAGATATAGGGACGCTCCCCGGTATGGGTGCGCATATGTATGGCCACCTCGGTGGAGGTAGCGAATCTCTTGTCGCACTGTTCGCATGCATAGGGAAAGTCACGACGATGACGACGAATATGCACTGTTAGATTGCAAGGCATTTGGAATCCCTTGCCGCACAGGGTGCATATAAATGGCTGGGTGCCATCGTGAGCGGCACGATGCACCTTGTACTGATCACAGGTCTTGATCAGCTCCCCGCACACATCACAGCGAAAGGGGCCGAGATTTGGTTCGAGAAACTGACCCAATTTCGCGTGCAGCAACGGAATGCTGCTCGAGCCGGAGGCATTGGTGAGAATTTTACGCTTCTGCGCTGAGTAATCCTTGCGCAGCTCGAACAGCGTCTTTTCCAGCTGCGCAGGAGTATATGAGCATTGAAATGTGGTGTTGAGCTCCTCGAGCATTTGACCCAATGCCTGGCTACGATAGGCATTCGAGCGGAAATCGGGATGATCCACATCCCACAAAGCTGGATAGTTGCGATAGATCTCCACAAACTGCAGCTGATCGTCGGGGGTGTCAAAGCTGATGCAGCTGGCATTGATGAACTTTGTCCTTTGTATGGTTTCCACGACGCCCTTTTTCTGCGGGTTAACAATAAATGTTTTTAGCCTGCTTAGTATTTTGTAACTAAATTCTTTAAATTACCTTGCTTATCTTGTTGAAGATCTGATCCTGCAGTATCTTGTGGAGAAACTCCAACTCATCGTAACACCAAAGCTTTGGCAGATAGAGACCCTTGTGCTTGATCACCATGCGCAGTTCCTTGCGATAACGAGTCCTCAACTTTTGTATCTCCTTGAAACACTCCTCGCCACCCAATTCATAGTTGAGCTCCTCGCGCAGCTCCGCCGAGATCTCCCGATACAGCTCCTTCTTGGAGCAATTGTTGTAGTCAAAGTGTTGCGGATTCCACAAACTCTCCTGCCGCCGGAAACTGTCAATGATGCAGCTGAGCACCTCACGATATTGAGCCGATTTGGTCGTCGATTCATTATCGCTCGACTTCTCGCTCTCTGTGGATTCGCTCTGTGTAGGTGAGATTAATTTAGGTAGATTGAATATTATTTAGTTTAATATGAAAAAAATAAAATTACAAATGGTATAATAAATTGGCATAAAAAGGCATAAGTTTGATTTGAAAGTTGGGTATTTAAAAATTGCTAATACAAAAATTATATTTGTCCTTCGATCGGTTTTAAATGTATTCTTATATATAAAATAAATTTATTTGAAAAGTTCATAAGTTCAATTTGTAAAGTCAGTTTATTAAATTTATGTATAAAAAACTATGGTTTTTTCTTCCGATCAGTTTTCAATTCATTTTAAAATTTCTTACAAATTTCGTAATAGCTGCTTTTCACAAATAATTTTCTCTATCGAATGAAACGAATTGAAAACTTTGAACAATCGGAAGCTCAAGACATATAATCAACTTTGGCAATTATCTTAAGCAGCAAATAACTTTTGCATTGCTTGTGGCATTGTGGCCTTGCGGCATTGTGGCATTGTGGCATTGTGGCTTACCTTTGCCTCCCGTTCGGCCCGCTTGTGCTCGATGACGCCACGCAAGAAGTGCATTTTCTCAAAGTACCAGAGTCGCGACTTGTATTTGCCACCCAGCGAGTTCAGTTTGCTGAGCTCGCGACGATAGCGACCACGTAGCTCCTTAAGCACCGCAAAGATTTCGGGACCAGTTAGGGGCATCTGAAAGACGGCCTGAAGTGGTGCGGCCAATTCACCGTATACGCTCCGCTTGGCATTGTATTTGTAATCGGGATGTTTGGGATTCCAGAGTTTCTCGTTGCGCTCATAGGCCACCAGTAGGGAGCAAACAAACTCTCGATTCCGCTCCAGTTCGCGACGCGAGCGCTGAAGTTGGAAGATGCAAACAGTTATGAAGGGGCAAGTGGGGGAATAACAGGTCACCATTTCTGATTGCATAAGTGTGCTGTTGCTACATATAGTTTTCAGAGAGGGTATTCTACATTTGCCATGACGTGTGCAACGCTTGACAGCTTAGAAAATATATACATTCGTGATCAGCAGTCGATAAATCATATGTTCATCTAGTTCTATTCGCAAACTAGTCACTTTTGTTTTAGAGCCAAGATAAAACATGAAACATTATCATATTTTATTGTTGTCAATATATAAATATTTTCATATTAGACCACAATATCATGTTCCATATATCTGATAAAATATGATCATATTTTATTGTAGTGAATATATTTTTGGACTATATCAGACCACCATTTTCATATAGCAGTTACAAGTGTTATTATAATAGCTAAACAAACTGTCATGTGAATAATTTCTCAGAAGGGTATTCAAGCATCGGTTTGCCAATGTCAGCAGAAATTCTCTTTGTTGATTTTGTTATTATTGTGTGTTGGTTGCTCACCAGCTTCATGTCGACGCTGCTCGCAACGCTGCTGGTTGGCGAGTTGGGGGGCAGCGGCGTTGGTGGCGTCGCTGGTGGTGTTAGTTCCAGCACATTCTCCTCCTCCAGTTGCTGTTGTAATTGTAGATGCAACTGTTGTTGTTCTTGTTGCTGTTGCTGTTGCTGCGTTTGTTCTTCTCCATCAGCAGTTGTTGCAGTTTGCTTTTCCGCGTCGCGAATCTTGCGCTGCATGGCCTGTAAAAGCGAAAAATTAAATCGCATAAATAAATACGTTATCGTTTCTCATAGCTACACCAGTTCTGCACTCAGTCCAAGATCGTTTTTGATAATCATGCAGAGGGACTTATAGTTGTAGTGCAGTTTAAAACTCATGAGAGAAGAAGCCTGTGACCCCATTAACTATATATAATAATATACGTATGTTTGTACGCATGTCCGTCTGTCTGACTGTTTTTTTTTTTTTACTGAACCTCGGAACATATCTGCCATTATGTAGTAACATTCAGGAATGCTCAAACGGAAATTCTTTCCACTTTCATTTGCCAAGCGGAAGTCTAGATGCTCTACTTGAAATAGCAAAAAAGCTTTCCATATTAAAAAAAATGGACTCCTTTAAAAGTAAATAGCTATTTTAATAACAAAAAATATAAGATATATAATATATACAATATATCGGTTGAAAAAGTATTTCTTGCATCAGCATTTTTAATTTTATTTACCAAACTAACAGGAACAAACTCATTAGTTACGAGTTTTGTTACGCAGCTAACTAACTACTATATCATATAGCTGCGATATGAACAATAGATCGATTTTTTTAAAATTTATAATTCAATTTTAGAGCAAGAGTGTTTAATCTTTGGTGTGCCTTAGTGATTCGTGCTTGTTTGTTTTCTGCTTCTTCTCTGTGGCATGTACAGAAAAGGGAAAGTCCCCACAACCCCCTCAGATATCGTACCAAAGAACTGAGCAAATATCTGGGGGTATTGGCCTTTGGAATTCTTCACCCTCGTCACCGGCAATGCTTATCGTTCACTACACAAAGTTATAGTTATGTATATATATATGTATTTATATGTATCTTAAATACAAACAAACAAACATATCGAGACATATAAATCTATTGTTGTTTCGGATTTCGTGAAGCTCAAGTTTTCTGAAAATTGTCGTATTTAAAATAAAACATCTACATATATACAGTATATACAGTCTGTACACACACACACACATATATATATATACATTTGTATATTTATGCAAGCATGTGTATGTTAAGAGTTTTACTTGGTTGTGAATGAAATCTATGAATAATTCAAGGGCATATCGCATGTGTCATATGAATGCGCTGATTCTTTTATTTATTTTTTAGATCGGTTCACAAGGGAGTTTCGCAATACCTTTTGTTATCAGTTTTGTGCACATAATAAAAATAAATGAGAATGCCACACACAAGAAATATATATGTATAAAATATAATAAAAAAACCCTTTAAGGCATGACTCAAACACTTGGAATACTCTGTACACAAATACATTTATATATAATAATATGCAGATGTAGAAAAATTCACATAGTTATTTATGCTCCAATAAATCCAAATTTGTGGGCAATTTCAGATAAGGGCAAACAGTGAACAAATTGGAAAGCTTGGACTAATTAAAAGCTTTGCTGGCATATAAAATACACAAATGCATTTTAATTAATTCATTAATGCAAAAGTGTGGCACGTGTCCAATTTTAGCGCATTTAAGGGATCCAAAAGGCGGCTTTATCAAACTAAATTAATTTGTTTCATAACATATTTTAAAATACAAATTATAAAATTAGGAATGCTCTAGTGAAAAGTAAGCTCGACTAGAAGATACCCTTAACGTATTCAAAAGCGAACTCGTTTCCGATATTAAAACCAACATTCAGAACAATTTTTAAAAATCGACATATTTTTGGCACAAAGTTTAACTGAACTCATTATGAAGAAAGTATATTTGCAAAACACAAGGTTGTGTATTGAAAAAAAACAGAGTTTTTATTTTCTTGTATCTTTTTAAATGTATATCATTTAATATAGAGAAACTTGCCCATTAGAATGATATAAATATCTTTTAAGTGTGGCTTATTACCAAAATAAGTAATTTATTAAAATCGTAATATGTGAAATGGTAAATTGATCAATAAAATATGTAGTATTGGAGAAATTACAAATATTTCAATTTTGGCTTAATCGATTCGCTACAATATATAATATATACCTTGTGGGATCGGAAATGTTTACGTCTGTTTATTATATTATATTATATTTTTTAAATAATTTTCCACGTACCCTTTGTTAGGGTATAAAAGGTTTGTATTTAAAAAGTCGAGTGCAGTATGAAATCAAAACAATTGTAAATTAATCCTACAACGTTTCCCATATTTAAATTGTATATAAGGAATTCGCATATACAAATAAATAATTAAAATTAAGAACAAAAACACTATTGACTTGCAGTTCACTGATATCGAATTAAAACAAAGCCAATAATTCATGTTTACAATTTAACAACAGACTGTGCATTTTGTGGTGCGCTTACTGCCAGTATTTGTTGGCCAAGTTAATGCAACTCTAAAATTGTAGTCTTGTCGGTTTGTTGACATTTATTTTGTAGTGCAGAATTATCTGGATTTCACTTGATATGCTGAGTGCCTTGGGTAACACAATAGTTTTGTTTATTTTTGTTTTGAGCCATAATCGCAAATTTAAGTTTTCGCCTGATGATTGTCTTGAATTAAAGGCGACAAGTGCCACAATTGTCGAAGCTGTCTTTTTACAGTCTTGTTTTTGTGTTTGTTTTGCAATAATTGCTGCAAGAATCAATAAAATTAATGATTGCCTGCACAGAGATAAAGAAATGGAGTACACAACATGCCTCTCAATTGGTATTCAGTTAATTTCAAGTCATTTATATGAGCTCGTTAAATACGCTTTTCAGCAAACTTTCTGACTAATAGGCTGACAATTTAAGTTGAAGCTTTCGCCAAACAGAAAAATCCTAATTAGGGTAGTCCTTGGACAACAAATTGATTGCAGGTAATTTTTCCAATCAGTGCCAAAAAAAAAAAAAAGGAAAAGCTAACAAAAGGTCGACTGATTAATGACAGCACATTTATTTTCAGTGCCCTTGCCTATGGACTGTCCGAAACCTTGGCCTTTCTATTGACTAAGGCCCAATGGTATTTTTTTAGCTAACTGAACAACTCAAGCATTTGCGACCTTGACCTCAATTAAATGTGCAACTCAAAACAAAATGCAAAAGAACAACAAAATAACAACAAATAAAAGAACGATAACAGACAGTGCAGATAAATGTAAAATTCATTTAATGTCTGCGCACAAAACTCAAATCTAAATGTCGACCACACACCAAAAACCCAGCCCTAAATGAACACCCCAAAAAATTGAGCGTAGCAAAATTGTAAGTGATGCACGACTAAAAGATGCCCTGTTATTAAAATAGGAAAAATAATAATAATGACATAATTATAATATATAAGATATTATAAATTACAAGACGTTTGAAAATAAACACACTTTAATGAATTGTAAATATCCCAATTAGATTTAAAGAGCACAAGCTCGAACATAAATCTAAAGATAGGAAAATGTCCCCAATAATCTAAAAAATAATATGTGTAGTCTGAAAATGTTTACACTCAGCTCATCAGCTCTTAAAGTCTCTAAGATTGACTATATCTTGATGTTGAACAGAAATATATGTTAAAAGATTTTCAGATGACTCCTATTCACTTGTTTTTTTGGTTTTGGTATACTAATTTATGTTTATCTTTTATCTTGTTATCCATTTGAGCACAACAAACAAATGAAATCAATTAAATAAACTTTTCAATATTGTTAACAATTATGCAACTATGGTAACTATATTTATATGTTATTTATGTTATATATATATATTGGTATAAATAAATAATGATACATAATTATATATTTATTATATATTACTTTAAAACATAATTGTATCTTATTTATTAGTGGATACAAATTAAACGAAATGAATTAAATGAGAAACATTAATAAATAAATCATATAATAATTCTGAGTGTATTAAATCCTAAAATGCTTTGACTCAGAAAGAAAAACATGATTAGACCTAAACTTGTGAAATGCTAATAGCTTAGTAATAGGGTAGATAAAACGTAAGGGAGAAGAAACACCCTTAATAAACACTTAGATTGTTTGCAGGGTATGCAAAAATATGTGTATTTATTTTTGCCCCTCGCTAAAAAGTTCGTTCTGTGGTTTTTTGGCGTTGTCTGCCAGGTAGTGAAGAGAAACTGATTGCTAAGGGTGGGGCCGTACATGAGTTCTGTTGCATGCCACGTTTACAATGTACACATACATATATATCTATATAAACACACATATGTGTATTGGTAGTTGCCGCAAATTGTTTAGCAGCTGTTTGTTGTTTATTTCTGCAGCGAAGGCGCGCAGTTTGTGGAGCGTGCCACACAATGGCTGAAAAACACTCAGACAGAAACGATGACGTTCGCGATTTGCTCCTAGTTTCAGTGCCCCTGCTCCAAGGGCTCCATTTGCTAAATATTGGGTGTGGTATTGTGTATTGTGTGCCATGGCATGGCATGGCGCCATTTTAGGGGGCTTGACCACTGACCACTATTGATGGAAATGGGGGCTCTCTCTGCGTCATGGCGGCGTCTGTTTACTGAACACGCAATTGAAATAATTGATCCAGTTAACAAAATTGCATAAAAATTCAATAAAAAAGCATTCACAACAACAACAGCAAAAAACAACAGCAACAACTGTCTGCTCGAGTCTCGAGCGAATTGAAACCCGATCGCACAACCATTTATCGAGTTAGGTTTCTATTTATAGGGTATTCTAATTTGTTCATGAAATTTGTAACGCCTTCTAGGAGATGTCTCCGAACCTATGCATGCATATTCTTAATTATCCAAGTCGATAAGATCATGTTCAGACCAACTATTACCTCAAGATCTTGATTCAATTTAGGCAGTACATATGTTTGAGAGGGTTGTATCCCTAATCGCTCGATAAATGAGTTCTTGCAAATGGGTATTGCTACATTATTATCGACATCAGACTACTATATATATATATATATATATATGGCTATCGTAGGAACAATTTGACAAAAACAAAGTTATTTATCTTTAACCAGTTGTCCTAATCAAACTCTCAACCTATTCATGTAATTATGCTTATAACTTCTACAGCAAATTTAGGTATCGACAGGTTTACTCCGATCTGCAAGGGAATATAATCTTCGGCGTGCCTTGGTCTTGTTTCTATTGTGTTTATGCATCTGTTCCCTCTAATGGAAAGGGGTCGAAACTTGTTAGAACTGTGAAGGGCAGCGAAGGGGAGACAATTGTTTTGCGGAGCGAGGGACAGAAAATCACAAATGTTGAAGTCGCTGTAAATTATTCAAGTGTTGGGTAACACTAGAAACATAAATATTATTTTAGAGACCAACAAAATCGGTTCAGTTTTAACAAAGCTATGTGGATGTGGAAAATTTCAACGCAGCGATTTTTTATGAAAACATTTTTACGTCTTCTTGTCACGAAAAAGTGACAACATTAAAAACTCAACTGCAAGGGTATAAAAATGCTAAGCAAAAAAAGGCGAAATAAATGGAGGTGACCTCGTTTTGTTGCAAGTAGAACAAAATTAATAATGCAGCATTCGAGGACAAGCGAAGTACGCTTGCTGACCCAAAGGACATCTCAAAATCGAAAGTTATTTAGCACTATAATCACTCATTGGATTGTGTAACACTTTGGATTGAAAGTGTTTTGTTGATAAGGAACATCCGCAGCGCACCACGCGGTTATTTTAGTAACAGATATGGTATTCAGGGTGACGACTCAACAATCGAGCAGCTGCGTCATCGTTTTGCGACAGAGAGTCGAGTTTATTCTTAACAGTAGCTGGAGAAGGGGTTTCTTTCATGCACACAGAAGTGCACTCGGAAAACCGATTGAACTTAAAATTAGAAAAAGTAAAACTTAAGTAAAATGCACAAATATTTAATATTATTAAGAAATGTTTTAAAGTTTTAAAGTTGCTATTTAATAGTGTTTATTCTGTGTTATAAACATACAAAAATAAGCTAAAATCAAGAAATAATTTTTTTAAATTGCTCTTAAATTAGGAAAAAATATAGTTGAAACTTAATTTCTTTATAATAGGATGAGGTGCCACTGGCAATTTGAGGGAAATTAATTTTTCAGAGTGTACATGCTCAATTAAAAATGATTGTTTATTGCATTTGTCACTACCAGTAGCACATACGTATACATGAAAAATACATATATAGATTGTATACAGTGTATATGCGGGTAACGCAATCAATTCCTTTGATGATGGTCAGTTTATGGAAGGCAGCTGGCTCTCGCAGTGGCTCTGGCTATGGCTCTGGCTCCAATTTCTTATGTGCCCCACACAAATTAATCAACAGACATTTCTTTCTTTCTCAAATGCAGAACCAATTGGCTAATTATCAGATGGGTAAAACGTCACACACACACCCCCTCACACCGCCCACCCATCAACCGAATTCCAGCCATTCAATCAGACCTCTAATTAGAACGCGTTCGCTAAGCGGAATGCGTGACTGTAAATGTGGGAGGGGTGATTGTGTGGTTGTGTGTGTGTGGTGCAGTGGGTCTGGGTCTGGGTCTGGTTTTTGGCCTTAGTTTCTCATTCCGTTTTTATATGCGAGTGCAAATAAAAGATTCATGGTAATACCATTAATACCACGTTTAATACCATTATAAAACATTGGCCCACAAAAGAAAACATCGTGGCTATAAAACGGTGTCAAACTGTCGGCCATTGCATGGAATAATTGAAGTTTAGGTTGATTACACATTGGGTTTGTATATTTAATACGAAAAACTTTGCTCGTTTGGGGCTTAACTAATATGTATGGAATGTTCTTGAATATAATTTTATCAATGACTGAACACAGGGTATATCAGATATTGTTGGAGCGAAATTTCCCCGTGTCAAGGAATGCGTGGATAATAAAAGTAAGACTGAGTCCCACCAACGCTGTGTAGTCAATCAGCGTTTATTCAACACTGGTACTTTTCAGTATGAGTAGCCATTAATGAGAGACTTAACATAAGTATCGATCCACGATTGCATTGAATGTAAAATAACATAATTTTCAACAGTTATAACAAGGATTTACGCTTTCAGAATATAAAATTGCTTCTTTCGCGAGTCGAGTGCAAATCTGACTGAATCAAGTTGTTCAAAATACAAGTAAAAAATGTATTTTTATAAACTTGATCAATATTCAACTTTAGTTAAATAAACATTTTTTCATTAAAAAAAAAAAACAAAAAAGACTTATTGAGCTTAACGGTTAAAGAGCACCTGTCAACGTTTTGTGCCATTTTCTTTTGACACGACATGCGTGGCGCTTATTTGTATGCTACATAAACAAAATGGGAAAAATAATGCCATAAAAAATTATAATATGCTCACATGATAATCGCAGGCCAAGCAAAATGCAAAGGGCCACACAACATGCAAGAGTCAAAGCCATCCAAAAACTCAAAAACAGACAAATTGATACCCTAAACCAAATGGCAAACTATATTATGTATTATGTTTTTTTTTGTGCACTTTCTTTTATTTTGTATGTTATTTTTATTTTATACTTATGCAACCTCCACAACTGCAGCCCAATTAAGTCTAATGGACTATGTGCTTTCCTTAATTATAGGGTATGAGCTCGGTACTCATGCCAAGACTCAAAGCCAACGTGCCCATAAAGTAAGGTGCACATTATTAATTCCTAAGACTATGTGACACGTGTACACAAACGACTGTCCCCTTACGCAAGCCTACACTCGGAAAAATTTATAGCCCAGTATTTTTAAATTACGAAATTCACTCATTTTTTCTTTAATTTCAAACATGATTTTTGTATTTTTTACTTTGCGGTAAAATATATATACACATTTTCGAATGGGATAATAATTACTTATAAATGATATAAATTTTCCTGCTTTCCTCAATTCCTGCAATATATGTTGGATCATTTTACACAATTTTTTGCAATAAATTTATTATATTCATTATTTTTTTTTTTTAATTTTAATTTAATTATTTACTTTCTATAATATTGAAATTATATTTGACATTTTATTGAAAATTTAATTTTAAATTTTTATTTTTATGCTCATTTTTAAAAATAGTAGACTGACTGACGCACATTAAATAAATTAGTAAATCAATTTTCGCAAATTAAAAAGTTATTTCTAAAATATATATAATTATTTTTGTTTAAGTTTTAGTTTTAATGCTTAATTTGAATCTGTATTTTTTAAATTAAATTTTAAACGTTATTAACGTTAACTTAAATTTAATTTAAATAAAATTATAAATAAAATATAAAATAAATATAAATAAATTTAAAATGCATCAAAATAAAATGATGTTTCTGTCAAATGATTCGCTTAGTGTAGGTGCCGCCATAGATCCAAAGCCAACCGAGGATACCGCAGCACTTACACTGGCCAGAGATAATACTCTAAGTATTCCTGATGCAATCAATTTCAGTTGCTAATGCGCCGTTATTAACTTATTTGTGCACGTGAATGGAGCAACTTATACCATAAGACAAAAACTAATAGTTTCGCTCGTCAGTCAGTCAAAAGTGCGGACGTAATTAAATTAGACTGCTTATAAAGATCATGACGGTAAATCACATGATCGATCAGGTGGGTGGATTGGTTATGGAATGGCCAAAAAAAAATAATACCAGTGGCTATCAATAAAACAAAAAAGGCAAGACTTGCTAAATATATTTTAAATCAAACATGTTAATTATTTAATAAGTGCAACTGATAAAAATTTAATTATTTGTTTTGGGTTTTTATTTAAATGAATGTTTTCACAGCGATTAGCATGCAAATTAAACGTAGGATTCGAACACACTCAAGAGACCTTGAGAAACAGCTAACAAAATTGCAAAAGAAACCGATTTCACATCTTAGTCATTTATATTTATTAGCTTTAACCAAGTAGAAGGTATCGAGCCAGCCATAATTTCGTATAATAATAAGGTTTATATCAAATATTGCAGCTCATTCTGAAAAACCTTGTTATCTGAAATATATATTATTAAATGAGTATCCACATTAAACGATTAATTCCATTATAGAAAGCACAACCAAAAAATGACAAAAGAAATACCTTTTGAAGCTTTTAATATGCTCCTCATTATCAAAATCAAGATAATCAAAATAAACATTTAAATTGGGTTTGTCATTCTTATTTTTAACTTTTTAAAAAGCAGAGCATATCGAGAGAATTTTAATTTCTTTTCATGCTGATTTGAGAAATGTTACTCAAACTTGTTATCACAATTAATCACATTAAACTCATATTGTAAAAAAAAAAACAGAACAGATTTATTTTCGATGACGATTAGCCGTGCAACAGACATTGTAAATTGTATTAAATTGATAAGATAACAATCGACATATGATGTGGGGTGGGGGTATCAAAGTGCTTTCGTTTTTTGGGCGGATCACGTTCCAATTCATATGGAAGTCTCACATTATATTGGCTATCATATTGCGATTTCCACACTTTAGTTTGTTTTGTTTTATTTTCCTTCCAGGTAAGTTGGCCAATGATTTATGAGTTCCAATCGAAACAACGTTGCGATAGGTTTTTATGACAGGTGCTCTAAATTTACCAATTTGCAGGTCTTTAAATCAACATTAAAACCTCCTTAAGCCCAAAACCAAAAGAGCACCGTTCACCACAGTTGGCCTGGCCTTATCTACTGAGCTGTTTTCAATAGCCGACTAGCATCGACAGCAAAATCGAAGTTATTTGATTAGCCAAACACAACCGGCGCCGATAACACTTACAAGTGGGTGAGTAAAAGATGCTTTATGTAGGATTGCATTCGGATTGGGTATTGGATCAGTGATAGAGTTGTTTGCTCGAAACTCGAGCTAATGATCTGCTGCACGGCTCCATGGAAATGTACCTCAAGTGGTTCAAATAACGTCATCATTGTTGCTCATGTTATTTTTTTATTTGGGTCAGATTACGCATTTGAAGAGCGATCGCGATCGAGATTTGTGATATAGAAAATAATCAATTTAATTAGAGAATTTGAGAATACAATGAAAGCATTAGTTATTGTTGTGAAATTTGGCAGAAAATTAATTGCAGATAACGAAATATGCAAACAAATTGGAATTTCTCATAAATTCAACATGTAAAATGAATAAAATAAATAATGAGCTTGTTTGCTAACTATTCATTATACATGTACTCGGCCCACTGTGCGTGTGGTCTATAGAAAATGTCAGCCTAATCGAAGCATAGATAATTTGCCCGGCCTGTTTACTTTCACGGTTTATAGATAATGGCAACGTCAACGTTTACAGGCAAATGCGCCCCCAGACCTACCCGGTATTGATAAAAAAAAAAAAAACGAATAATGTACAAGTGCTCCGACGTAAAAAAGTGCTATTAATGGTAATTGTATAGAAAAGTTTTCTTTTTCTGTTCTTTTTGTTTTTGTTTTTTTGGTGTGGCCTGTCTGCGACATTCGTATGTCTCCGGGTTTTGATATTGTGCTGTCGATTTGGGGCTGATATCGATATTCGGTTAGGAGCGGTTTAAGCGATAATTCAACTTGTGTTGCATGTATATATAAAAATAGCAAATGGTTTGAAATGACGATAATTCGACATGATAATATTGGAAATATTTTACATACCCCGCCCGTATTCAAGTGTGCACAGCATATTGTTCGCTTAGAAATCGAAATAATGTTTGCTTTTCTGTCAAACAATAGAATATACTTAAAATATGTGAAATAAAATACCCGCATATTTTTACATTCTCAATAAACATTCATTACATTCCCAATAAACATTATTAAAGTGTCCAACATGCTTGAATGCATTATTCCGGACTACATTCGAAATTCACATTTGGCACACGAAAATTTGAAGCGCATTAAATTTATTCTCAAAATTTGTTT
This sequence comes from Drosophila kambysellisi, assembly GCA_035042185.1. NCBI lineage: Eukaryota > Metazoa > Arthropoda > Insecta > Diptera > Drosophilidae > Drosophila > Drosophila kambysellisi. Next base: position 924,641 of record JAWNLS010000946.1, on the reverse strand, counting down.
TCACAAATAAATTCGTAAAACAAGCGTAAAGATTTTACAACCAACAGACATACATATTGATATTTTTCTATATATACACGAGTATATGTCTTTTGACATATGCATACGATTTACGTCTATATATATAAGTGTGCACGCCCGATTTTGGCTCGAATGTGCTGTCAAGGTCGCAGTTATCCAAAATGATTGCGACGCATGGGCAAATTATGAAAAAGGCTAGAAACGCTCATATTTGCGTACCCCCCAGTGTAAATGCACCGCTAGACATAACAGCAATTAAAATGTTAATTTTAGTAGTCGGCCCTTCTGTGTTTTAATTGCAAAATTGTAGCTAAACTCCAATTAGAAATTGGGCCACACTTCATTCTTTAGTTTTTAGCGAAAATAAAAAAATTAAAAACTGAAAACAAATTTTGCAATGCTAATTTTTAAGTATATGTTATTAACTTATGTTATGAATTATGTCAACTATGTCAAAATAAAAACTTAATTTGTTTTTAGCGACGAAAAGTAATTTGAAAAAAAAAAAATAAAAGAAAATATAAACAAAAACTGTTCCCATTTAGATGCTACTAAAACAAAACTTCCAAGTCGAAAGGCCTGTTTTCCACGCATCTGTTGTTTTTATTTTCCTAGCGCATAAATTATTATGTGTTTGCTTTTGCTGTTTTGCTTTTTCTGTTGTCATGTGCATTGATTTGGTTGCTTTTGGCATCAAATATACAGTTAGTCCAGAAAATCTCCATACTGAAAAGACTTTCCGGACAGTGCACAAAAATAGATAATTTTAGTTTTTAAAATTTCACAATAAACTAAATATATGAATATTATTAATTTTAATGTTAAGTAGTTAATAAATATCCAATTAATAGTAGAAAAATACGTAAATAATTAAAAGTCAATCATAACATACATTTTTTGGCAAAAGAACTTAGAAAATAAAATTTTTTTGTAATTCGAAAAGACTTTCTGGACTAACTGTATGTACATATGTACATATACAGTGTCTACAAGCGAATTAGAAGCAGCGTCAAGCAAAAATTTCAATTGCCTGTCATAAACTCATTATTAATTATTTTTCAAAAATTCCAGACCCATGGCAGGTACATGTATTGACCACCAAAATGAATATATGACCCTAATAAACGGGAATTTCCAGACCTGTTAGGTCGGGTTATGCAAAAAAACGACCTGCTTTATGGTGCAGGCGTATTAAAAGCAGTTACATTATGTACAGTTAGGTTGCAAAAACCTGGGTTTTCCGCCTAAAGTTGAATATTTTCGGTAAGAATAGACCAATCCTTCATAGTCAGTTTAGTTATATTCTGCATCTGGAGTGGAACAAGCCTACAAGGACAATAGGCAAACGGACTACCATTGAGCAAAGGAAACTCATCCTGGAACACTTAAAAATCGGATATTCATATCGAAAAATAGCTAAAATTGTCAATCTAAACACCTCAACTGTATTCTACATCATTTGGAGTTTCGTGGACGAAAATTGGAAAGAGGACAAGGGAGGAATGGCACCAAACCCGATTTTCACCGATCAGGACGAGCCGAGGATCATCAAGATTTCAAGGGAAAATCTAAAGCTATCGGCTCAAAAACTGACTCAATAGGTGCAGGATGAAATAAGGAAAAAGTTCAGTATGGGAACTGTGCTCCAAGTTCTGCGCAACCATGACTTTAAGGCCCGAGTACCACGGAAAATTAAATTTGTAAAAGCAAAAAATAGATGGTCTAGGATGACGTTCGTCAAAATCCACTTGGACAAGGATTTGGAGTTCTGGAACACAGTCATATTTGAATATGAGTACAAATTCAAAATTGTTTGCCAGGACGGATGGAATTAAGTGTGGCGACAATACTGAGCTAAATCCCAAACACGTAAAGGCAATAGTCAAGCACGGCGGAAGAAATGTTTTGGTATGGGCATCTATCTCGGCAGCCGGTGTCGGAATTTTGGTGATAATTGAAACAACAATGGATAAATATGTTTACTTTGATATACTAAAAGAAAATTTACTCCAAAGTGCCGAGAAGCTAGGAATCCGACGTACTGTCCGGATCTACCTGGACACAGACCCCAAGCATAATTGCGGAATAGTACAGTCCTGGCCCCCACATGATAGTTCCACCGGCCCAGTCTCCAGTTTTAAATATTCTTGAAAATTTGTGGGTTCTGCTGGAAAATAACATCCGGAATCACAAGATATCCAGCAAACAAGATCTCAAAAATGCTCTGCTGGAGGAGTAAGGAGCAAGATCAGCCTAGAAACTACCCGGAAGCTGGTATCTTCCATGAATAATAGGTTAAAGCAAGTTGTTAAGGCTAAAGGATATCATACTAAGTATTAACATCCTTTTACACTCGAAATATTTAACTTTTTTAAGACTGCTTCTAATCGGCTTGCACATATTTTTGGATATGTTTTCAGTTTTTGTCTAATTTTAATTAATTAATTAATATTTTAATAAAAACTAAAGTTTCTATTTCAAATGTGATATAACATTAAACAAATTGGCATTAAACATTTTGAATTTGTTTCCTTATTTAAACTTTATAGCACTTTAAATTTTTTGCTAGACACCGTTCAAAACCAGTTGAGAGACACTGTATGTGAATATGTATAAATTTTTCCACAAAAAATTTGTCAAAACCCAAACAAGTGGAAAAGTGAAAAAAATTGCGTCGCAAAAGTAAAAATAGCGATCCACTTTTCGTGGGCTGATGAACTGTCTGCCGATGCCTCCGTTTAGGCACATTTTGGACACCACCAACTTGTGCAGTGAGATAAGCAGGCAGCAAAGGGGCTATGCGAGTAACGAGAAGATCTCAAAAGTTAATAAAATCTCGACTACGATGTACATATGTACGCTGTATGTCGGAAAATTTCTTCTTTTAGCCTGATTCCATTATGCCCAATTATTCTTACATGCACATTCTTAACATTTCGCGATTCCATTAACGCGTGAGTGGCAAATTTACCGTTCGACTTAAATAACACAGCTGATCAGCTTATATTTAAAAGGTTTTTGCTAAATTAATTAAAATATTAAACCAATCATTAAGAAACAGATTTAAAAATTAAAAGGATTTAATTTATACTTTGCGGTAAATTAAATGAATTAAATTATAAATCTAATTTAAAAAGAACTCTTGTCTTTCTGGAAATGTGGTTTTAATATTATCGTAGTTTTAATAACATTGAAACGAAATTCGTTAAGTTACCGCAAATCTCTAACATTCGCAACATACTTAACGAATGTTGAATGTTCACAATTTTTCCGCTTATGGGAATGTTTACGGACGGCAATTAGTTTTTACTACCTAATTCAATAAGCTAATAAAAAAACAATCAGTGGATTCATTTAAATGTAAAATATAAGTTGATAAACAAGTATTTAGCTTGTCTTCAACTATTTTCTATTTATTTTCAAATAACAACTTGTGGCTCAACTTTACAAGGTCACTAGTCTAGCATACCATAAGTGTTGCATGGATACGAGGTATTTAAGAAAATAAATATAAAAACGCGACACAGTTTTTAGTATTTTGTGGCATTGCCAATGTTGCCGCAAATGCGCCGTTATTTTGAAGGTCGTATCCGGGCCACTGTTGTTGTCGGGGCTTATTTACAAATGGCCCAACAACAACAACATCAGCAACAATTAACGGAAACCCCTTTTTTGCATTACGGAATCGCAGGAAAAACAATGTTAAACATCGAGAACATCAGCAAAATGCCAAAGAGCGTTAGGAGAGAGTTGGTCAGCGAGGGGGGGGGGGGGGGGGAGGGCTATAGACAGGTCAAAGAATCAACGATTAACTTACCACGCGCCGCGTCTCATAACGGTGCGGTGTGGTGAGTAATCCCACCGAGTCCAAGGGTGTCGCTGTGAATGTGTGTGCATGTGTGTGTGGGTGTATGTGTGGAGAGGCAATCGTTGAGTCAACATGCAGCAATTCAAATGCATCCATCGAGTGCAGCAGTCGCGGACTTCGCTGCTCATCCGTCGACGGCGGCGGCGATGGTGGCAATGGATTTTGCATAACATAAACATAGTCAATTTCAGCTGGAGTCGCAGCTGCTGCTGCTATTGACGAGTTGCCAAGTGGCGAGGCATTGTTGCTGTTGCTGCTGTGGTTGCTGTTGTAGTTGTTGCTTGTTGTCTGCACGATGTTAACCAAGTCCAGAGCCATGTCCATTTCCATGTTCCAAATGGGTGTAGTATTCTCATTCCCATTCTCATTCACATTCTCATTCCAATTGCACGTTGTTTTTTTCAAGCGTTTATTTGTTGTGGTCAAAGGAGGTGTTGCTGCTGCTCCCGTTGTGCTTGTGTCCATATTCATTATCATTAGATTTAAATCGGTTTGTGTTGTTTGCTCGATTTTCTCATCGCTGGCAACAGCAGCGGCATTTTCATAGCGCCTTCGCATATCCTGCATGTGCTGTGTCCGTATGTGGTCGATGAAGACGGACAGTTGCAGACAAATCGCCGGACAGAATGCACAATTAAAGCCAAAACATTGGACATCGGGTGAGGTTGTAATCTCACCGCACTTGTGAAAATATGCATAGTCCTCGAGCTGCCAGTGAAGAGGAGTTTCAGTTTCAATTGCCATCGGCTGCAGCGATAATACTGAATTTGTTATTTCTACGGCCATTTCAACCAAAACATGTAACAAAAAACACACGCACTCCTTGTAAATTGGCAACACAAACTCACACTTGGACGACACGGCACGCCGACTAATCGCTAGGTTCCTTATGTACTTATTTATTTAATATTTTGTTGTTGCGCCGACAACAAGAACACCAAACCAACTAAACAATCGAAACGGACGCAGACGAAGCGAGCAAGCGATCAAGTGTAAAAAGTGCGTTGCGGACCCCCTTTGATGGGTATGCGTTGCAAACAGCCGGCAAACGAAAACTGTTGTTGTTTTTCAATGTTCTCTTGCTTATAAGAATGCCGAAATCATTTAGCATGCATTCATAAGGTAGCGTAGTGCGCAACTCTCTCATGCGACACTCTCTGAGAGCGTAAGTTGCGAGAGAGACTGTGACGTCACACACATTTTTGGTGCATGCTCTTTATACGCTTTGTGTTTATAAAAGTAAAAGTATTAAAGTATTATTAAATTTTGTTCTCTGCAGCCAGTAGTAATTGTATAGTCCCGAAATATATATGCACTTTGTGTGTCTCTAATTTGCTTAGAACTATGAACATCAAAAATTAAAAGGTGCCGCACTAATTTTGAAGTTTGGACTGCCAACTTGTTGCTAAATAGCGCGCCCTTATTTGTTTGACGGCGTACCAGTTTCTGCTTGAGGTCTAGTACGCAGATAATTAAGAAACTGTTGCAAACGAAAAACTTAAAAAAAGGTGAGATCTTTAAATTATTACAGTAATAACAATAACTGTTCATTAAATTATATTATTATGCAATAAAATGACATTTGTATTCGAATTTATTATATTATCTTCATTTTATTATTTCTGTGTAATTTTCGAGTCTTCCACAAAAAATATAGTTTTCGATCCATTTCTGTTCAATTGGTTGGATTCTAATATGCTTGTTCTGAATGACAAAATAAATTCACATTGCCGTTTCTATGTAATAAAGTATTTTATTCATTAGGAATTAATTATTATTAAAACAAAGGTTAATGGCAAAATTTTAACAATATGAATTCGAAACCCTCAAAAATTATTTTCATATGTGCATTAACTACAGGGGTTTTTATGAAATTTCTTTTGTAATGTAACTTAATGTACTCTTCATAGATTAAATTGGGATTTTTGTATAAATAATACGTTGGTAGTAAATATATATGTGTGTTATCCTAATTAAGGATTTCCGCATCGTCAAGTTCGTCTTTGATCTCGGCTACGGTGCCACCAATCGCATCCGGCAATATGCACTCCTCCGGCTGCGAAGGCAACTGATTGACAATGAAAACTTTACGATTCGATGAGGAATTTGTAGCTGTTGATGCCGATACACTTGTCCCGAGTATGGGGACACCGTTGACAACACCAACGGGCGTCGCTTTGTCTGCCGAAATTATTGCTGCTGCCTTTGGGAGCAAACCTTTCGAATTGCGTGATGGATAGACCGGTATCATGTTGCCAGAACCCACGCGCTGCGTGTCAAGAGTAACAGTGGATTGTGCCGAATTAACCACAGCGATCTACAAAAGGATAATTATTATACGGTAAGAGATTTGCATATTTGATGTGTTACCTTGCTTCTGGCTCTGGGCACCATAAGGATGCGTGAGCGTTGCAGCTGCTGCTGTGCAGCGACTGTTGCAATTGGTGTTCCCGCTGCCAACGAAGAGCTGCTCGTGCTGCTGCTCGCTGCTGCTGTTCGCAGTGGCGATGATTGATTCGTTTTGTACTGGTAGCCAATAATGTTCCTCTGCTTATCGTAAATGGGTCGTCGGGGTTCGGGCGTTGATGATGATGAAGTCGGACGCATAACCTCTGGCGTTGCAAGATTTTGACTTAATGACTTGGACTGCCGCAATAAGCTGCTGGATAAGGGTGTTGAAGCGGATGAAGTCGTTGATGTCGCTGGTGCGGGCGTAACAATGGAGCGCAACTGGGGCCTGGGCGTAGTATTGCTGACTTCATTCAAATAATATACATAATTCTCCAGCAGCTTGGTGCCCACATTCACATCGATGGGTAGTAACGGGCTCGTGCTTACGATCATCTCGACAACCAGCTGTCGCTCCGACACATTCATTGCAATCGCTCGCCTGGACAGGCTTTGCAGCACCGCATCGAAGAGCTCCACTTGTGTCTGGAGCTCCATGCGCTGCTTATCTAAGGGACAAATGGGCGGAAGTTGCAGCAGTCTGGGTGTAAGGTTGCTGGTCACAGATGGTGAACTGATCACCGGTGTCGCCTTTGCAGGAGCAGGAGTAGCAACATTTGGCGGATGCTGTATCTTTTTGAGGATTGCGCCAGTCGCAAGCTGTTCAGCTAAGCGACTAAGATTGTTTGCAGTAGTCAGTTGTGGAGCAGCTACGGCGGCCAGTGGAGCAAGCACTGCTGCTGGTGGCGATGGTGTCACCGTCGTTGTCATTGTCGCCGTTTGTAGTACTTTGGGCAGAGCATTTTTGGTGGCCAGCTGCTGCAATTTGGCGAGCACCTTTTGCGGTATATTCTTCTCCTTATTCGAGATGACCTTGGACGTCATGACCATGCAATGGGGTAGCTCCAGCACCTGCACCTCAACCTTCTCATGCATCCGTGTCGGATCAATGGCCCGTATTGGCCCATCCAGATTGTGGCAGCAGTAATCGAGTGCCACGTGACCAAATGAGCACTGCGAGCGCTTGGGATACAAATACGTAAACATTTTCTTTGTGAATGAATCACTAACGCCGCTGCTGCTGGCCGATTGAGTTGCTGAATTGCTGCTGCCAGTTGTGGTGCTGGTGATGGTGGAGCTGGTGGTATGGCTTAAGGCAGTGGTTGGCTGCATGCAATTGTCCGCCGTTGTCGCTGCCGTTAAACTGTGCGTTGTGCTCGAAATAAGTGGAGATTTTTCTGCTCTTGTTCGGGTTGCAACATGGGACACATCAACATGCATTTGCTCCGGCTGTGGCTTATCCACATCTTGCTCCGACTTGACTTCCAGCGATGGCAGGGGCACCGGCAACGGTACAGATTTAATCGCTGAAAATCTGGGCAGCAATTGTTGTATTGCAATCAAAGACGTCATATTTGGGATTGGCTCAGCTGCCGGGTCTAACTCGGCTTGGTCAGTTGATAGTGGTTGCTCCACAAACTCCAGCTGCTGAGCCTTTAGCCAGTTTTTTAAACAGTTGCGATTTAGACGAACGCGCAACTTGCGCAGCTTTGGCGGCAGCAGCTGTGGCGCTAGATGCAACTTATTTGTGGTTGGATGTTTTGCTGGTGGCACGAGTTGTTGTGTTCCTGTTTCGGTTTCTGTTGCTACCACTGCCACTGCTGCAGCTGCTTGTGATAATATTTCGGGCAGAGCCACAGTGGCAGCCGTGATGAGCACGGGAAACGCAATGCTTGTTGTTTCCAGCTTGGCGGCGGTCGTTTCTTTCAGTCGTTTGACACTTGCCGAGTCCACAACGAATTTAGCTGGCATTTTGCGTTTGCGCGACGAAAGTTGCTTCACCTGTTGTTGCTCGGACAACTGAGCAGCAGATGCAGCAGGAGCAGGTGTAGGAGCTGTAGTGGGAGCTGGAGCATGAGTGGGAGCTAGAATAGGAGCTGAAGCAGGAGCAGGAGCAGGAGCAGAATCTGAAGCAGAAGCAAGAGCTGAAGCAGATTTTTCAGCCTTCTCATTAGCACCGTAAATTTTTAGCAGTTTGCGTGGTTGGCGCTGCGGCTTTGGTTGCTGCTGCATTGCCAATTGTAGCAATGTCAACCGTTGCTGTTGCTCAGAGGAAACACTTTCTTCTTCTTGTTGTTGTTGTTCTGGTGTGGGCGTTGGTGTGCCTCCTATGGAGCGTGTGTTACTGCCGCCACGTTTAACATGAGATGGTTTCGCAATACGTGCAGCTCGCTTTGTGTCTGGAGTCGAAGAGTCTGGTGTGGCATTTTGGGGATTTTCGACAGTCACAACAATTGGCTCCACAACTGTGGTTGCTGTTGCTGCTGATTTTCTGGTGGCCAACGACGGACTTTTACGTTCTGCTTCTGCTTTTTTAAGCAATTTTTTGATAGTCTCTTTCTTTGGCAGCGACTTCTTAGCTGATTGAGCAGTTGAATCAGAAGCTGCAGCTTTGCCTTTTTTTTTGGTTACCGGTACAGATTTACGTGACTTTGCTTTGCTGCCGTCTGCTGGCGTGTCTCCTGCTGCTGACAAGGATTTGGCGACTGGTCTTATCGTTGCTCCTGCTGCTGGTGCTGTGGATGCTTCCGTCTTTTTAGCGCTTCCCGCCTTTAAGGAAATCAACTTCTTTACAGTTTCTGCTTGGGTTAATTTCTTTTTGGGTTGTTGCAAAACTGCATCGGGCACCAATGAGACGGAGATGTTAATGCCACTGCCAACTGGCGATGATTCCACTTTCTTAAAGGGTTCCACCGTTGGATTGGAAGTTATGGCCGTTGTCGTTATTATTACCGAATTGTCCACTGCCAGTGGCGGGTCGGGGCTTAGCAATGCGGCAAGACTGCTTTTCACCGGCGGCGCTTTTTGCAATTCGGACTTTCTGCCCAATACAGTCTGCACCTTTGACGTCGCTGATAGTTGTTTTTTGGAAGTGACAGCCTTGCCTACGTGCACCACATCGATCGTTTTGAGCGTTGTTCTTGGCTCTTTGGTCGTCTTTTCTTTGTTGTCCTTGCTGTCGTCATGAAACATAATTGTGTCCACGAGCTTCCGGCGCTTTGTCGACGGCTGCACATCCATTTTTGTGGATTTGCCCATGCGTCGCAGCACTAGAATTAAATTAGATTTTATGAATTTCAAACTTGAATGCATAATTTAATGAAACACTCACCCGCCTTCCCAGTGGACAACTCCCTTTTTGGCGGTTCTGGTGGTGCCATTGTGTTACTCTTCCGGGCATTGCCGTCTTTAGTCAGCTTGCTTTTGCCTGCCACTGAAAGACAGAAAGAGCGGATTAGGAGAAACAAAAAGAGTTAGCTAACGTGTTGAATGTTCAAAATGAACTGGTGTAAATTAAATATTAATTAGTAATAGCTATTAACCATCTGACTGGGTGGCATCCGCTTCCGCCTCGGAGCTCACGGAATTGATGCAACCCTTAACGGTGCTCACGCCTTTCACGACACTTTTCGCGACACCTGTTGTTTCTGTGGGATTAAGTTGAGTAGTAATATTATCCATATGCTGCTGTTCACTGCCAGCAGTTTGTTCCGGCTTAGAGTCTGTTTCAATTAGTTGTTGATCTTTGGTTGCAGTATCCTTATCCTCAATTAATTGCTGATCGATGCCAGCAGCAGCAGAATCCTTCGACTCCTTTGGATGTTGATCTTGTTCGTGAGCGTCTTCTTTCTCATCTGGTTCCGGTTGATCCTTAGCCTCAGTTTCAGTCAGTTTAGCTTGCAGTTCTTTCATCATCACATCATTTGGCTGTTCATCTTTGAGTTCATCACAAGTTTCCGCGTTCAGTTCTTGTTGCTTACTCTCTATTTCAATCTGCTGAATATTTGTCTCAGTAGCTTCCTCTGTCTCCGCTTTCTGTTTTTCTTCAATCTCTGACTTGTTTTCAAGTAGATCATTTTCAGCATCTTCCTCCACCGGTTTCTGTTCTTCGATTGCAGTCTCGTTTCTATCTTTGCTTAACAACAACAGTTGATCCACAATAGTCTGTTTTGGTTGCGATTCGTACGGAGATTGGTCTGTGGATTTTTCCGTCGTCCAACATGTATCAATATTCTCCAAGGAGTCGTCTTTCTCCGCAGATTGTTCTGAGTCCTTAGGGGTCTCTACAGCATGATCCGTTGACTCTTTATCACTGCTGGTTTGGTCTTGATGGAAAAATTGTGATTCCTCTGTTAGCGTATCCTGTCTAATGTCCTCCAAATCCTGTTGAGGAGGAGCAGGTGTTGTAACATTTTGAACATCATTTTCGAAATTATGGCACAAAGTAGTTTTAGATTCTGTTTCCACTCTCTTAAGCAACACGCGCAGCTTGCGGCATGAACCACTTGAGGAGCAGCTGCTGGGCGTGTCTAGAGAACGACCGTGTTGCATAACATCCAAATCTGAAATGACTTGAATCCCCGCTGCACTCCTGTGCGTAGTTTCCTTAGCGGGAGTTTCCATAATTTGCGACTGATCGATTGAGTCTGGAATTGAAGTTTCATTATCACTTTGATCCGCCTCCATTTTGTCTCTCTTGATCGTCTCCTTTTTTACAGTTATTTTTGGTTTTGGCATTGATTCCGTTTCATCAACGCTTTTAGACAGCTTCTTGAATTTAGAAGCACTTGATCGAGTACGCCTCGTTGGCAAGGTCTGTTTTTGAGAACGAGTCGATCGGCGAACTGGTTCACCTTTTAGGAAAAAATACTGAGTGCTTGGAAATAATGTATTACGTGTTTTGACGGACTCCTCGCTGAATGGTGTGGCTATCCGTTCTTCAGACGATTCTTTCTGTTCTTTCGCAACAGTTTCCGTTGATGTGGTCGGCTCCTGTTCTGAAACATTTTCAGTCGTTAGTCTCTCACCTAATGTTTCTATTTCTATATTCGCAACGTCGGCTAGCACTGGAATGTCGGTTTTCAATTGAGGAATCTCTGCACTTATGGGTATTTCATCAATCAGCGCAGGATGATGCTTAGAATCCTCAATGGTCTCTTCTGGCGATCCTTCAGCCTCAATCGGTTTTTCGATTTTCATTTTATGCCTTTTTCGGCGAGATTTCTTTTCAGTTAAAACTAAATTAGATTTTTCCTTTTTTAATTGCTGCTTTCGCCGAGTATTTTTGGTCAAATTTTTTGACGTAGACGCTTTCGAGCTGCGTAAATGTCTCTCACTTAAGGATTCCAAATCACTTATAGCTATCTCAGCATTGTGCTCAACTGTTGATTGTTGTGGTGTTTCATCATTATTATTATTAATAAACAATTCTGTCGCGTTTGTAGACGAATCGCTGCACTCCGCTGTTTTATTGGAATTGCAAGGACTATTGCGATTGTGCGTTGGTTTCTTGGCTAACGCAGGATCATTCTTAAGCAAGCGCTTACCGCTACGACTTTGCCGTCCTGACAAAATTTGGCTGTCTATTAGGCTCTCTGGCAATGGACTAGCCATGACTGAAGCAGAACGTAACGCTTTTCTCGAAATTGGACACATTGTTGTTCGATGAGTCGAGTTTGAACTTTTCTTGGATGTTGCCACAACAATTAAGGAATTAATTTCAGTTTGGTTTTCCGTCGCTTTTTTTGTCATGCTTTCTTCAGCTTCTGTCGATTCTTGTTGTTTATCTATTGTTTCACTTAAATTTCCTATATTTGCCTCCAGTTTCTGTCCATCAATTGGTACACTTCTCTTATTGATCCTCCCTTGCACAGTTTCTATTACATTTGAAGTGCTTTTGTCCTGGCTATGATCCATGGTTATGTCTGCGCCTTCCCCAATTGCAGTGCTTAAGTTTTTATTTTCAGTTTCTTCCAAAGTCTTTAAGCATGTTTCAGGTTTGACACACTTCACAGCGCTAGCATCAATAAGGCATTCAGCAACACTGTTTTCCGCGAGACAGCCTTCAACAATTGTTGGACCAAGTTTATCAATTGGGCTCTGCTGCTGCAAGGATGCTTCTTCTCCGCACAGATCACTTAAGGTGTCGTGTTTCTCAAATGATGCTGCTGTTGATTTAAGTTGACTTTCTGCTTTAGTATCCGATTCAGATATTACTGGCTCTTCCGTTGCAGCATCATTTAACTCTTTTCCATTTTCATTCTTAGTTTTTTCTATTTGTATATCCAATTCGACGCCAGTTAATTTTGAGTTCGAATTATCAGCTACACTGACAAAAGTTGAGTTGTTATTGTCAGGCAAAACCTCACTGGATTTCTCAGTTTTATTCTCCGAACTTGCAGCTTTTGGTTTAGGAAATTTTTTTTTTCTAGGTCTGCCAGGTTTGCGCTTTGGCTTTGGTATTGCGGGAGATTTCGTGTCCAATGAAGGCTCCTTATTGGGAGATTCCCTTTTCGTTGTTGTCGTTGATGTTTTTTTTGCTGTTGTTATTTTCGTTGGCGACAGCGGATTGCATTTGCTCTGTTCCTCTGTGGTGGCGGCTCTGCTTTTTGGCTGTCTTCCACAGCGACCACGTTTCGCAAATGTTTCATCGCTCTTGGTCCGACGCATTGGCGCAATCTCATTAATTTTCTCGTTGGAGTAGTTTAGCTTGCGCACGTGATTCGCGTTAAGAGAGGAGTTGGCCGACAGTTTGAAGGGCGATATACTACGCTGCTTAGAACCGGAAAGTTTCTCAAATTCTATGGAGCGCTCCGCATCGATCTTAATGATTTTCGCGGACAAATTTTGGCTAAGAAGCCCCAATGTTTCGTATGTAAGATTATTATCATCGTCATGATCGGCGCGAGGCATGTTGTCCAAGTCTCTGCTGCTGGAGGGGAGGCCATCGCGTTCATGCTCTTCGGCTGCAAAGATTAAAGACGATTCAAGTGTTAAATATGATACTTGTACTCCAGAAGTGTAAATGGAATTTGAACAAACTTACCGATTGGCAGCGCCTGATCAACGACATCATAATTATTAATCGCTGATGCAGTTGGCTGTTCAGTTGTTGTCGGTTTTGACGTTGGTTTTTCATTAGATCGCGATTTTCGAGCATTGCAAATGTATTTGTGTTTAGAGGGTGGTGATTCGGCGCCACTTAAATTATTTAAGTACAACTGCAGACGCTCGGTAGCGGCGTGCGGCGTTTGCTGCTGTTGCATCTGCGGCTGGCTTTCGTCATCGGAAACAACAGGTGTCACAGTGTCTACACGGTTTGTTTGACGCACATTATAAATATAATCAGAGGGTTGGCAGTATCAACTAGTTGCTTAATGATTACTTACCCGTCAACGATATCGCCGGATTGCTATCTGTTGATATATCAATTATCTGCTTGGATCCCACGCCATCCTCGTCCTCGGAATCGCCATACCCATAGAAATCCGATTCGTATTCATAGGACAAGTCGCTGTCAGAGTCATCGGAGAAATCCTTCAAATCTGCAATTTAGATGCAATTGAATATAAATTAAAGTACATTTTCAAATACTTAGCTTTGAATTCCAAAATTAACAAATGAGTATAGTTTTAATGTTAGAAATCATTTAATTGAATCTTATAAAATAATAAGTGGATTCTACCAAAATAATAATAAAAATATATAAAATAATAAATATATATAAAATAATCATAAGAATTTAAATCAAAAATATACTTACGGAGAGGATCCTCTTTGGGCTCATGCTTGGGCGGCTTGAGATCCGGTTTCTGAGCTTTTATAATGGTTATTGCTTTCTTACGATTGGCCAGCAAATGCACATTGGAGGAGCCACTGCTGCTGCTTGTGCCGTTTCTTCTAAATTCCAGCTTGAGGCTATTAGTCTTGCTGTTTGGCTTCATCGACGCAACACTTAAATTTGATTTGTTTGCCTGCGGCCGACTTTCAGCACTTTTCAACTTGGCAACGATGCTGCCGCCTTTGCTTCGCTGCAATCCGTCACTCAGTGATTTCTTGACTGGCTGAGAATTGGCTTTCCTTTTCAGTAACTTATGAGTGGCGCCCATCAGTGCATCCCCTATAGGAACATAAATACATATTAAAAGATTAACTCAATCAGTATTTCTGTTTAATTACATACCCAGATCATCTATTGAATCGTATGATTCTAAGCGATCTCGTCTTTTGTTCACTTGGCGATTGAACAATGCGTCCAGAGCATCGTTCGAATCGCTCGATGATGAACTTAAGCGACGTCTATTTCCTCCCTTGGCATTTGATCCGCCTGATTAAATACAAATGCATAAGCTATTAGCAAAGAAAAGAACCAGTTGCATTTGTAATTTGAATTACTTTCGGTAAGCATCTCGTCTTCCAGAAGCTTGCCATCGAATAGTTTTTGAAAAATATCCGCATCAATAGAAGAGGAACCACTCGAATCGGATGAGGTGCGTCTCCGCTGTGGAAGAGGCGCTTGATATGAGATCGCCCCAGTTGCCGCGCTTCTGTCGCTGTTTGTGTTAATGCCTGGCAATTTGTAAAAAGTTTTAGAAAATGATAATAATAGGCAATTTAGCATTTTGTTGCCCACCTGGCAGCACCAAGTCTTTGTACTCGTCCAGATATTCGATTTCAATATCCTCCATATTTTCTTGAATTTGTTTTGCCACGGTTTTTCTGTTTTATTTCTTTTTCGCTTATCGCGTTTGTCTTTTGCAATTAGTATTTTATGAAGTCTGGTGTTTTGTTATGAATTTGCGCACCATAGCAACGGTGCAGCAAAATCGCATGCACAGCGTATTCTAATTTATAAACACACCGCTAACCATTTCATAATTATATTAAGTTCACAATCTGCGAAATAAAAATGTTTTAGAGCCGCACAAGAAAAATGTAATTGATACACATCCTAAGAAATTTCGATAACCTTAAAAATTATATCGATGATTACAAAGCATAACCGATAGCAAACGTGAAATACATGTATGTATTTCTCTTATTTTATTTTACAAAATTAGGATCCCAGTAATTAACGAGAAATAATCGAGGCTTTGTAATCGACATAATTTATTTCTCCAAGATATGCATATTTTACAATTATTTTAAAAAGTTGAACAACAAATTTTTAATCAACTTCGCGAACGATATTACCCACAAAATGTATTTATTAATAGAAATAATAATAATAATAGAAATATTTATTCAATAGAAATAATTTTTTTATGCGCCAATGTATATTATATTAGACTCGAAATACAAACTTAACTTAACTTAACATATTTAGTTTGCTTTAATGTTGATGGTTTTATTTTTAAACTTCTTTAAAATTGCTTTACCGCCAACTAATTGACAAATACAACAATCTGAAAGAATAGAATTTATCGAATGGTCGCTGTCATAGTTACGTTGTCGGCCGAATGGCAGGTGACGTGGAACACGAAACCGACACGAAGAGTTGTCAAATTGATTTCATCGCTTTCAACACTTTTCCAGGTCAGCACGCATTCACTCACGAACTCAGTGCACATTTCGCTCTGAATTAAAATTAAACACCTGAATTAAAATGGTAAGTTAAAAAGTGCCTTTCAGCCGAAGAAGAGAAATTTAACGAAAAGTACCAATTGATAATTATAGCCTGCACCTGCAAGTTCCACATCCGTTGGCAGCGGCTCACGCTCGCCCAGCAAACTGTCGGCGCCACGTAGCGCTGGCGCTGGAGGCGGCAGCACTCTGAAACAGCGCAAGACAACAACAACAACGGCGGCCAGGAGTCGTGCACCCGGCGGTGCAGGCACTGGTGGCATGTGGCGCTTCTACACAGACGATTCACCCGGCATCAAAGTGTAAGTGAAGATTATATTTTTCGTCGGCTAATTGTGATTTTGTTGTTTCTCTTCATGTTCTTCCAGTGGTCCAGTTCCAGTGCTGGTTATGTCGCTGCTGTTTATTGCCTCAGTTTTCATGCTGCACATTTGGGGCAAATACAACCGTTCTTAGACATTTTCAACATAGCGCATTACAAGATACTTTCACCTCTCAACGGACGCGCGACCCAATTGTCGACGTCATCAGATTTCATACAAACAGTTCAGCCAAAACAACAACAACAAGAAACAACAATTTTAAGATCTGCATTCCGTTGTTTGGGGGCAATAAGTGTTTTCCACTTGAAATTAATTATTGTCTAAGCTTAAGTTACCCGTCGTTAAATGATAAACAAAAAACAAGCAACTAAATTGTAAATTTTTGTCAAAATTTTCTTTAATTTCTATTTACATACTTTGCTGCAACAAAGTTCTTTTATTTGATTGAAAGAGTTTCTTTGTGGCAAATAAAATCCATTCCACAATTTATGGTGGTCATGTTTTTCTCCATGTGCATTCATTTTGATTAATTTAAACATTAAATGTGAGTTAAGAGCAAATATGAATTTTGGCATTAAAATCGAGTTAAAATGACAAACTACTTTAACAATTTTCTTCTCATTTGGTTTACTCCATTTCTTGCTATGATTGTTGTTTGTCCCATGAAGTGGGTTTCCTTCAAGTATTTGGAGCGCATCGAGCAATTGCGTTCCGTGTGCTGCTCCTTGCCGCAAAGAAGGCAGCCGAGTTTTTGCCTCCCTTTTCGATTTCTACACTTCCAAATTCGGCAGTTACTCTCAATGTGTCCACGTTGTCCACAAATCCAGCAGCGCTGCTTGGACTGATAAAAGCCACAGTTGTGATTCTCACGCTGGCAGCAGCGTCTGCAGTTGGAGCAATGGACATAGTTGGGTTTCACGCACAGATCACACAGTAGGCAGTGGCGATAGATTTGTCCATTGCGGGAGCAACAATCACCGCAACGATCACAATGGACATTTTCTACGGCCGTAAAGCGATCACACTTTCGGCAATATTTATACCCCTCAGCGGGTGGCAGCTGGAGTAACTCAAGTGGCACATTGGTAAAGATGCGCACCGGGGAGCCGTAGGAGCGTCGAGTTTCACCCACATTTGTGTAGCGACGGTGATTTGTGTAGTTGAGTTTGTAGTCACAGATCAGCATTTCGGGCATGTCATCCGCAATGTAATTGGCCATGTAGTAAGGATACACCCAGAAGATGGGCAGTGGAGTGGCGGGCAGCTTATTAATTCGATTATGCAGACGGGTGAGGGATCGCAATGTGTTTGCTATCAGCTCCGTGCGACAGCCAAAAGGAGGATCCGTTACAATCAAGACACGTTCATAGCTGCAAGAGATAAGCTTTAGCTTGGGGGCAATTACTGCTAATCTACTAACCTGTTGCACTTGAGGAACTGCTCGAATGGTTTACTATTGTAGAAGAAGTGATTGTTGCACATGTTGTAGTGGCAAAATTCGTTGGAGCTCAAATGGCCAGCAAACCGTTCATCAAAATCAAGCAGAAAACTTTGCATTTCTGTGGTGCGTCGCAGGTGAAAGTGGAGTCGAGGTGCACCCATGCAAACCACTTTGCTGTGACAGACAGAAAAGATAATGGTAATTTGCAATGGGGATTATGTGGAAGGATCCATCAAACTGATAACTTACTGAATTCCTAACAATCGACACTGAATCGCAAAGAATTCGAGGGCACTTGAATCGAAAAAGTACTGTGCATGCACCTCGTCCTGCGAGAGTGCCTCCATATGATTTGTAGGATCAGGATCCTTATTGTTCCTCATTGACTGGGGATAATCGCGAACATTTTCTGGCAATCTTTGAAGTTTATTCCTTTGCCATTTATTGAATTCCATGTGGAAATTGCAAAGCTTTGAATTGCGATGAGCGGAACAGGCGTAGTAGCCATCGTTGGGTCTCTGACTTTGTCGATAGAATAGCACAGTGGGACCATGTGGACAACGTGGATGCACCTGCTCATCGTCCTCAATTTCCAGAAGCAGTTTATCCTTAATCTGAGAATATTTCTCCATTCAATTTGTTTCAACTGCAACCGCAATGTGAATTTCTACTTGTCGGCGCTGCCACCTAATTCAACCAAAACGTATATCGATATGTATTTGTAAGTTATCGATATGTAATTAGAATACTCATTGCAAGTTGCAACACGGAAGCAGCCGCACATTTTTCCATTAACTATCATATTAAGAGTACATATAAGATTATATAACCAAAAGATGAACAGCCTAAAGACAGCCACTTTGCGTTTTGCCAACTTGGCCACCACTGCGACGGGTGCACTGGGCAAACGTGATTTCACTCGCAGCCTGTGGCACATGACCAAAACGCCGGCGGCATCAGTTGGCGACCACGTTACCGTGTTGAATGTGCACAAGCCCAGCATTAATTGCACCTGTGGCTGCAACGTGCACACCAAGGGTAAGTTGCTTAAGAAAGAAATGGTATTCAAGATGTGGAGACATGACCCTCTTGCCACTGTTACATAACCTCAACAACATGCGACTAAACAACAGTCAGAGCCGAAATTCTGAAATAATGTTAATAATTTATTTATGTCAATAGGCGAACGCGAGCTGGTCGAGTTCCTCACCGAGGAGATTCTCGCGGAGCGTAAGGTGCAAAAGGGCAAAACGGTGCCCAGCACATTGGACGGCTTTAGCGTGAAGTTGACCGGTTCTGAGGTGGAGTTGACCAAGCAGACAGACAAGGAGAAGGTGATCATTAGCCTGAATGTGAATCACACTGTCGATAGCGAGCAGGAGCCAGAGATTAATCCCAATGCGGACAAGCCCGAGTTGGGTGAAATGCGCAGCAAGCCGCAATTCGAGGTGGATATTGTTAAGGGCAACACAACCCTCTCGTTCACTTGCTCCTATTTGGAGGGCGAGGCACAGGAGGGTGAATACAATGATGTCTTCTCCATCGACGAGATGTCCATTTACGAAGGCGAATGGAATGAAAAAATCTATGCCGTTGCTGGCGACGTGCTCGATGGCTATCTGTACGATCTGTTGATGAATGTGCTCGAGGAGAAGGGCATAAGCAATGAGTTCGCCGAGAAGCTATCCGACTTGGCTACCGCTCACGAGCACACCTCCTACATTGCCTTGCTGGAGAAACTGTCCAAGTTCACAGGTGGCAAGTAATTTCCTTGCTGGGTCTTCTGTTGCTAACTTTAAGCCATAAGTTGTGTAGATTTTTAAGTTTCCATCAGCAGTTGCCGCTAAACGATTTTTACCAACTGGATGGTATTTCGCACTAAAAACGTTTTTTCATCGTATGTGTTTTTAGTCCAAATCCAAAATAGTTTTTAAGTCAAGATGGATAAAAACAAAGATTGTTTTAACATGGAGCAATTTGCCAATTGTTTATCCAAGTGTGGCAAAAGCTCTGGTTTTTGATTAAGTGAAATACACTAAAAGAAAAACACTTTGATCAATTAAAATTTATTTTGTTTGTAAGTGTATTTGTCTCAGTTCAAAAGCGCGATGCTCCAAAATGTGGCGTCTGTGGCCTGTTTGGCGGCAATGTTTGTGGTCGCCTTGGTCCACCCAGTCCAGGTCGGGATTCGAAGGGCTCTGCATTGATGAATTGCGTGCAAATGGCACAGACAACCAGCAGGAAGATCAGAAGCGCTGACTGCAGTTTCATCTTAATAACGGTGACTTGATTTGAGTCTATTAAAGAATGGCATTCGTCAGTGGCTTTTATACCAAGCGGATATGATCCGAATACGAGCTTCATGGGAAACACCTAACCCGAGGGTCAGGTATGCGATAAGCACGCTTGGGATTCACATTTGGGGAATTAATATATGCCTATATTATTCTTAATATGAATATACACATGAATACATAGTATATGTAAACATATTTGCCAACTGATTAGTCTCGTATATACCATGTACTTTAGCATTAAATAACCAAATCGACAGTCGACAGAGATAGTAAATAAAAAATGATACATTTCAAACCATTTATTTTTATGCGAAATATTTCCACATTACATACACCAATTTCGTCGACTAAATATTATTTAAATCACCCATTCTATTTACAAACTTTAATCGTAATAATCCCGTGACAGGTCTATTTTTTCTACTTAATACTAATTTCTTTCAACATTTTAATATACACTTTGCATTTGGAACGAGCATCTTTTCTATACGTGTTTCTTTTCTCTTTTAATTTGGTTATATATTTTTTTTTTAGATAGTGGAGCCGCGCTTTTGCTTGCAGAGGAATGTGTCATCACACCCATTGGACAGCTTCCCGTGAATGTGGGACTCTGACTTTGCTCTGATCGTATCACCATGGATCGGCTGTAAGTCTCCAGTCAGTGGTCAACTTTTACCCTGCGGCTTGCTGGCACCTGCACCCGGAGAACTGCCACTAACGTTGTTGTTGTCGTGTTCAGTGGGGCCGGTGCTGTAATCCGTTTCAATTTCACGTAACTCAATTTTCTGCTCACGCATTGCACGCTGTGTGCAGAATTGGGGGTAATATTAACAATTATTGTGGCTTAATTATTATCATTTATTATGTCAATCACCCACCTTGACGCACTCCTGATAAACCTTGAAAATGGGCGCACAGACGGAATCATTAGTTTGGCCTTTGAGAAAACGTTCGGAGAACCAGTTGTTGAAGCAAGCATCGTATTGCTTTTTCAACTCATTACAATCGTCGCCAATGCTGTTCATGCTGCAGTAAATTTAATTTTTAATTGATAATTTTCAATTGTTAAATAATATGGTCAATAAAACGTGAGTCGGCGGCAGACAATTGCCAATACAATACTATCGATACATCGATATTTTACTCGTACTTTGGAATGTCCCTTCGATAATGGCTGGTACGCTGCTGACTGATAACAGGTCGATTTATGTTATTTGAATATCATTTATTAAATTAAGGATAATTTGACTATGCAAATACACTTAAAACCTTCTTCACCTATCGTATTATTATAAAAACGACTGCTTTTAGTTTTTCTGGTTTTTTTCTTTTCTTTTTTTATTTTTAAGTTTATTTTAATGAAAGACTTGCGCACTTTAGATTTTAGTTGATACAAAATGCATTTATCAATTAGTTTTAGATTTTTCTTCCTTTTTTTAACAAACAAATTCACAGAACACTACGTAACTGAAAGTGGATAAGCAACGAAATTGGAAATTGTTGTCCAGAGATAAGCGGATGAATGTAGACCTCCGATCCGGTGTGGCAAGCCAAATCGGAGGTCTATCCACAAACGAAAGGAGAAGCTGTTCCAATTTCGCATTCCCATTCAATCAATTGCCGCGTGTTATCCATAGAACTGTTTTTGTTTCCAATTCGGCCCGTCTGATGCGTCTACTCCTCGTCGATGGTGTGGACTTGTTGTTGCTGCTGCTGCTGATTTTGCTGCTGGTTCTGCTTGTGGTGTCCACGCTGGGTGCGATTGCGCTGGTTGCGATTATCGCGTCGCTGCCCGCCCCAATTGCCGCCCTGATTGTTCTGGTTGCGATTGTAGCCACGATCCCGATTGCCCATGTTGCCGCGCTGAAAGAAGTTGCCCTGCTTCATGTCGAACACCTTCTCATTCACATCGACCAAATTGGTGACCTTATCCACAAATTGCATGGCGAGCGCCTGCAGACGCGACGGTTCCGAACGATGCATAACAACCGTCTCGCTGGGATCATCCAGACTGGCCATCAACTCCTCATTGATGATCATCTTGCTGATGATCGAATGCACCTTGGGCAGTGGCAACTCATACATCTGCGACAGCGATGGTATGCTAATCGAGGTGTACACATTGGAGTAGGTGAACAGATACGTGCGCAACGATTCCTCCTTGATGAACTTGACCAACATTTCGCGAACGCGCTCCGACTCGTAGAACAGATCCCACACCTTGGTGTTCATCTTCTTGTTGACGATGAAGTTGGCGCATGCCTGCCAATTGCCACAGCGCATCGCTTTGGCGGCGGCGACGACATGCTCTCGCATCGATTCGGGCGGACCAACGAGAGATTGACGTTCCGAGGAGCGCAGCTGTTGGTAGAACGTTTTGCTGATCATGCGACGACGCGCATCGAATTCATGCGCTGCTATATAAGGTATCTCGAGGAGCATCGCCGACACTAGATAGACGCATTCGAGCAGCTCCAAATTGATGTGCATGTGGAATGGCATTTGGCGCTGTTTCTCGATCTTCTCCTGCTCGGCCGAACGTTCGTGTTGGCGCTGTGGGAGCAGGCCTTGGGCGAGCAACTCCTTTGGCTTGCCGGTGACCATCAGATCGACGAGACAATGATGGGCATCCTTAATGTTCTCC
This sequence comes from Drosophila kambysellisi, assembly GCA_035042185.1. Taxonomy (NCBI): domain Eukaryota; kingdom Metazoa; phylum Arthropoda; class Insecta; order Diptera; family Drosophilidae; genus Drosophila; species Drosophila kambysellisi. The sequence goes on along the minus strand of JAWNLS010000946.1, from coordinate 902,176 downwards.
TGCCTGAAGGCACATAGACCTAAATTGGCCATCATGCGATTGTAGAGGATGCGCGTCGATGGATCCGCTGCATCGATATTATCCTGCAGATGGGACATCAGCACCAGATCACGTGCCTGGAACCAATTGTCGTGCATCGCATGATGATAGATGTGCGCCAAGATGGCACGCGTCCTAATCCGATCCGTATCGTCCTTGGCATAGATAAACTTACACAGTTTATCCATAACCTCCACGGAGGACTGGACTGGTGCTGCTGGGGTGGCACCCGCTGTTCCCGTCGCTGGCTGCACCTCGCCACGCTTGCGCTTGAGCACTTCCGGATCGAACTTGTAGTAGAGATGCTCGATCTTGCGTAGATAGATGCGACAGCGTTCATTATTGCTGCCGGAGCGCTCAAAGTATTGGACAACCAACTCAATGGTCTTCACCACATTGACCTCGTCCTTGAGCCGCGACACATAATCATTCGAATGTGGATCGCATTCCTTCAGCAGCTTGGTGAACTCATCATCCAAACGCTCCACAGCCGCAAGGGGACAACCACGGACATAAAACGGTGCCGTCCCATACTCCTCGTGCTCCTCGGCGACACTCTCGTTCATATTTATATCCGGATTAGCCAGCAACAATTTCATCATGCTCTGCATCACTTCCAGTAAAAGCGCCCAATGTTCCAGCTTCATGGGCTCCGATATCTTCTGGTTGTAATCAAAGATCGCCGAAATGATGTTGAAGTGAATCTTGACGGCGACAGCGGTGCCCAGTGAATGCTGCTCGGAAATGTCGCGTAACTCGAACAACAGATCGATTTGAAGGCGACGATCTGTGCGCTTCTTGCCACGTGCCGACATGATCTCGATCAGCTTGGCCAGGACGAGGGGTATATCGATTTCCGCATCCTTTTCAAACATTTTCGGTTTCTCGACAACGTTGCCCTTGACGACGGTTTCCCATCCTTCGCCATCTTCATCGTCGTCGGCACGTTTGCGCACCTTGTGCTTCTGCTCCTTGCGCTTATCCTTGCGTTTATCGTCGTCCTTGTCCTCCTTTTCGGTGGTACGCTTGAGGAAACGTTCGCGCATATTCTGATACATATTTTCGTCCTCAGACGATTCCGTTTCCGATTCGGTGTCCGGATCCCAGTCAATTGAATCCTCAGAATCATCATCGTCCGCAATTACTTTTGTTGCCTGCACCGACGATTTCGCTGCCTTGGGCAACTCGGCCATTTTGGCGCTGCCTCCAAAACCGCCATCGCTATCATCACCGGCACGATCGGCATCGCTATCGTGGGCATCGCCTTCACCCTCATCCACATCGCTCTCCTGGTCGGGTGCCTCACGGAAACGGGACAGATCGTCCTCAAAGTCCTTAATATATTTGCGTACCTTCTGACGCAGTGTGCCCAGCGATTTCGAGTTGTTCTTGGAGAGATTCTTGCGTCCCTCCCGATCCTCCCACACCTCATTGATGAAATCCTCTAGTTCGGCCAGGCAGCGTATGTAGAAGCGCGGCGTTATTCCGTTCTCCTCCTTTGAGATGACGGGCAGCGCCTTGGTGTAGGCACGTGTCAAATCCTCAAAGCTGCTCAGCGTATTGGGTATGTCCTTAATCTTCTTGTGGTTGCGTATCGTTTTAATGATGCTCGTTAGATTCTCGTAGCGTTTCTCCTTTGTGGAGCGCACCACACGCTTTACCTCCTCTTCATCATCGCTGAATTGCTGTCAATGAAATTCAAATTTGTATTTTTATTAATGTTCTATTGCGCCAAAAGTAAGTTTTTTCCTTACGAAATTTTGGGCTTTGTTGTTGAATTGGGTTGGGACTTCTTCTTCGCTGGATTCAGATTCCGAGTCCGAGCCATTGGCAAAGAATCGCGACATGGTGTTTACTTCTGCTTATGCCGTTTTCTGCAACAAAATAAAAATCAGAACATGTATATGCATATTATAAATGCACATTAATTTTTAACTGGGGTGACAACTAATCGTTTGGTATTGAGGTTATGTGCAAGCGGCCAACATGGCGTTTGCCAAAAAACATTGACAGCCAGCATTTGGCGCAAATACAATGCTTTCTTGTTGTTGCTATACACGCATTGCATGTTGCACTTCTAGCTCCAACTTGTTTAGATACGCACTAGTCACGGTATTTCAATAAAACTTACAATTATTACAGCAAAACGATGTCATTCACAAGACATCAAAGAAAAGAGGACTAATACGAGTTTTTTGCAATCGATATGTGAAATGTAAGTGTATCGATGTTTTCAACCGATACTTTAAGTATTTTTCAACACTTGTCACTGTGTGAATGTTAATTTATTAAAATATATAAGAATTTATTTATAGTAGAGCAGAGACTATCTGATCTTTCCAAACAAACAATTTGCTTGCAATTCTAATTTTTAACTTAGTGTGATCACTAAATTATATTAAAAAAACACTCTCTTTGCGAATTGTTACCAAGCCGGTTAACGGCATTTTGAAATTTGTCGGTGCCAAGTGCGTTTGAACAATGATAGAGTATTGGCATTTATTATTTATGGTATTTAATTGTTCCAAATAGTAAAATGACAATCTGCAGAAATACAATTAAAATAATTTTTAGTTTATATGAAAAGTATAACTGCGCAGGCGCCTCTAAATGCCGGCATTGGGCTTGGTATAGTCGCATACCTCCACCCTCCCCTAGCTAATCGTTTGTTCCATTTGGTTTGTGTCTTGTCGACAACTTTTTGAACGCGCCAACAAGTCGTCTGCGTTCGCTTGTCGTGGCAAGTTCACTAGCTGCCCCAAACGGAACGGCGGAAGCGGCAAATCTTTCGTACAGCGCGAAATTCAGGCGTTAAAGTCAGTTTCCGGATATGCCTGGTGTCTGTGTTGAAACGTGAAAGTGATTAAAAAATTTTGAAATTTCAACAACAATTTTGCCAAGTGTTTTTTCCGTTCGCCATTCGTGCAAAAAAAAAAAAGATAGAAAAATACTGAAACACAAACGTAAGCACAACAAATAATAATTGAAAACTCATGTTGTAAATGTGTGTTTATCTCAGTGTCGTTCAAAATGCACCACTCGTCATGGAAATAACACATTGATCAGGTAAATTCAGGCAATTACAGAAATTTACTGACATCTGACAGCTGAAATCGCACAGATTTATTGGTTTGCAAATTAATGCATTTTCTGTACAAATGAAATGTCACATATTAAGTGCAGTATTCACTTCCATTTTTCATGAAGCGTTTTCTTTTATTTTTTCTTATCATTTAATTTTTCAAAGTGCAATGTTGGCCATAAATTGCCGTTGCAGTTGAGGTTAATATTTATCTACATAAATTTCGGTAACAAGTGTTTTCCTTTTCCCAAATGGCTTTTGTTTTCCTTTATCGCGTTATGCTTCCGCTGATTAACGCGCTTAATTTACTTTATCGGTTCTGGAGTGAATGCTAATTTTTGGCTGATCTTTTACAGCAAATACCATCAAACATTGAATCTTAGTTGTATACTAAGGAAATAAAGTATAATAATAATATATTGAAAACAAAATGTTTTTATTTAGTTTATGTGGCTTTAGTTTCAATCGGAGCATATCCTTCAAACCCATTGAATATGTAAGCCAAGTAAACGACGACAAAGTCATAACTCAGTACTTGGATTGGCTGCACAATCCTTGTATTGCTCTGGCAAATTTATGAGTCGGATACAAAAACCACAATCGTGCCACTTGCCACCTCTGGGATATATGAAGATGGACAACTTTAAAAGTGTAAAGTGGCAAACGTAGGGCGAAGAGTGCAAGGATCTGCTGTGTTCTTTGCCAAAGTGCAACTGTAACCGAAGGACGTGCGTGTGGCATCTATTAGCCAGCATTTGGTGCGTGGCTTGAGCGTGCTTTGGGCCAAAAACTATAAACGCACCACAGGCGTACAGATGATTTAGGTGATTTTAAGAGCGAATTCTGGGAGCCAAAAGACAGTTTATGGAAATGTTTACGGAGTTTGCCTACACTCAAAAAAAAAACCCAAAAGTATAAAGTTTTTCTTGTTTATTTCGAACAAGTTATTTTTTAAGTCTATTAAAATTAAATTTCAAGAATTAAAAATAAAATAGTGTTGAAGTGTTTAAAAATGCACTAAAATTAAAATTCCTCAAAAAAATACTAATTTCGAAACAAATAATTTTTAAATATTTGAAAAACTTTTTTTTTAAATTAGAATTTAAGTTTGAAATGTGTTTTAGTGCAAGTTCGTAAATCTGTACATTTTTTTAAAAATTAAATTATATGAATTTAAAAACTATTTGTACATGTGAAATATTAAAATACCAATGTTTAATTAACACACTAACTAACTTTATTAAAACTTAAAAAATCTAATGATAGAATTATGTGTAAGCAGGAATCTTTAATAAATATATTTTCAACATTATTGAATTTAGTAAAGAAAGATCTTGTATTTAAGAAATACATTTTATTTACAAAAAGTTGAGCTGGCCTTGTCGTCGAAATTATGGTAAATTTCTAAGTTTGAGTGAGATTTTTTTCGGAGTGCTATTGTTTGGCGATGTTGAGTGCCAAAAGGCTGTTCAGCAGGCGACTGCTGGACACAGCCAAATATAAAATCAGGGAGGAGTGTTCCATAGCATCCGATTTGAAGAATTTTTGTTTATAATTTGCCGACGCGACAGCGCTAAACAGACAGTGTCTAGTAAAAATAAACAACAAAGTTGCTAAAAATCGTAAAAATCGCTTACCTGAATCACAGCTATTTATTCGACGTGCTCGTGTCGGCCGAGCTATCAAATCTTATTTTTGGGTTCCTTTTTTTTTTTTTAAATTTTTTTTTTAATTTTTCTTGTGTGTATTACTGCCCCCGCCAGATTAGACACAAACACTCTATGACCTAATAAAAAATTTTCTTTGCTTATGCAAATATAAACTTAAAATGGTCTAAAATACACCCTGTATGTTCCTTCTGTACATTTATAAGATTGTGATTTATTACTATTAAAAAAATCTTAATTAGGGTTCATGATTACAGTTTGTTTTTAGTCAAAAGTCGAATGAAAATGCGTATTTTGTTTGCAATAAACATAAATATTAAAAATATATTTTGAAAAGATATACTAACATTTTCTGAATGGATATTGATTTTTTGGCCATTGTTTACAATAACACCTGTTTATCTATTTAGCATTAATTGAGTAAGACAGATGCCCATTAAAAGTGAGAAAAAATGGTATAATGGTTTTGAGAAAAAGTAAGTAACATGCATAAGCATCTGCGACTCCTTATGCTTGATCAGGAACAACATCCGAGTCGATATAGTCATGTCCGTATCTCCGTCTTTGTGAGCACGCGTATCTCAAAGACTATGAGAGCCAGAGACTCAAATTTAAAACCCACAACTTTAAAGGTGTGCCCTTTCACCTGATATATAGTATACACTGACATATTATCGATTAATTGATCTTTTTAACATCTGCCCAAATATATTTATTCATCCGATCCAGATTTCTGCAATGATATGGGTCGTTTTCATGTTTAAACATCTATATTAAAGATTTGTTATCTGTGTAAGCCCACATAACATTTTCTCATATTTCAATTTAAATATTTATATTATTAAGAAAATAAATTTCTAAATCTTCGTTTCCTTTACTAAATTAATCAGGTTAATTTCTCAAAATTTTATAAGAAAAATATGTCTAATTTCGTGTTATTTTTTTTTATGGGTAAACAGCAATATTACATTACTTTTTTTGTTCACAACTGAATTTATAATATAATTCTAAAAAAATGTATATTTTGTATATATAATTTTTCTATTATTAAGAAATATATATCTGGGAAATAAATAATCCTTCTTATATCATGACAGTTGTTTTTCATATATTTAAAAATTATTTCTAGAATCAAAATACTCTTTCTAGTTTTCAAAGCGACTTTTATTTAAGTCAAATTTCTGAAATACAGAGCGATTATTCTCTGAGTAAAGCCTCTACAATAAACAAATAAAACCCATACCAAATAAAAGCCATTCCATCCATCCTTAAGCCTTAAACATTTGGTAGTAGATAACATAAAAACAAAACCTATGCAAAAAAAAGTTATTTTTCTTTTATGTGTAGTTTATAACGAAATTAGTCTGTTCCCCGGGAGAGTTTAGTAGCTTAACATGTAATAAATTCTCCATCAACACTGGGGAAGCGCAATTCGACTGTGAGATATATTATAATTGGCCTTTACTATCCGTATATTTATGCAAAAATGTATGTGGTTCAAGTTGAGATTAGCAAGTTGATTACTTGATTAATGTGGCAGTCAAATGTTTTGAGATTCATCTATGTTTCAATGCTAGCACGTGGCCATTCTGTCTTTAGTATTATGGCCAAACTTAGTAAGCTCATTAACCCTCCCACTGAATATTTAGTGTTCTGTGTTCTCTGTTCTGTGTTTTGATCAATATGCCACCACATCCTGCATGGCTTCCCATTATAATTGCAAAGGAACCAGTCGTTTCTCTGTAACCCCCCCGGGAGTGACTATCATCAGTTGTTTGTGGTGGCTACTGAGCTCATCTCGCAACTAATTCTAACGAATAGCACTCATTTAATTTCTGTGTGCCATAAATTTTTAACATTCGTTAACTTTTCTCTATATGTTCTGATTCTGCTGCATGCGAGTTTGGCTGTGGTGCAAGCAGTCGTCACAGTCTCTGCTAAAAGTTTCGTAATCAAACATTTTTTCAGTGGCGGAAAACTTAGTAAATCAACCAAGAAGTAAACAAATTTTGCAATTACCTAATTTTAATGAAATCTGTCCAAGTTCATGGTTAAATAAACATAAAATAATTTTTGTATTTGTAGTTTGTTGGCATTTGAACAATTAATCACTGAAATTAATTAATAAATGAACAGCGAATTCGATTAAGAAATGACCTGGAAAAACTGATATGCATATGATATTTAAAAAAATAACGTACTTATTAATTGAATTATTAATAAAAAGAAAATCTCTGTTGAGCTACAGTTTAAAAAGTCTATAAAAGTGAACAAAGGCTTATAAATAAACTTTTTAATAATTAAAGTACACTTGAATAAATTGAATTATTATTATTATTTAGTTACAAAAGCCGAATTCCTTATGCAATAGCTTTTTATTGGTAAATTTCTGATTCTTTTGTTATTCGTCCAAAAAACACTTCAACAAATTAAATGTCGCTTAGCAAACTTCAAGTGCTTAAAATATTATACGAAGTTGCTTCATTTCTTACAATAGACGCAACTTGACGCAATCGGGAACACATAAGAGGCAACAGGATGAGGTGAGATGTGTAATGAAAAAGCCAAAAGAAAAACACATTTTGTAAACTTGTCAATGTGCAAAAACTTTTCTACACGCATTTATTGCTCTACTCTCAAAGAATGTGAAATCCTTCAAGCAGGATTTTTTAATTTTGTAGTGAAGTTTGTAACGCATTAAACAAAGCTTCTACGATACCATAAACAAAATATATATATTTCTGCTCAGCATTTCCGTCATATCACTATATCATTTAGCTGCCATAGGAATGATCGAAAAATGCTTTTGTTTAACAAGTTATCTTAACTAAACATGTCCAATATGTGCAACTAATTTTCCCAAATTTGGCCAACAATTGAGATCAGTATACTATATAATATAGTTGTTTAATTCGTTAAGCAAAATATATATAAATGGCAAGCGGTGTATCGCATGAGCAAAATAATAACACGACGACGTTGTTGAAGGTTCGAACATAGACTGCTGCCGAATTGCTTCGGCAGGTTTATTGAAAACTTCTAAATTATCTTACAGATAGATACAATTATTCTTATCCTACTTAGGAAATTATCTAGTTACATATTTACTGCTGCAAATGCGTCTAGACTCATTATCCTATCAGTTCGGAGAAGTCTTATCGCGGATGGTTTTATTACGGACACAATGGGTGCCGCGTATTGAACAATAGTAGTTAACATGGTAATAATTTGTTTAAAGTTCAGTTCTTACATAAACAGTTAACATAAACAGTTAAACATTTAAAATTCTTCATTGGAAAAATCTGTTAGTTTCTTCAACTTATAGTGAACTCAACAGACGGCATTTTTTGCTACGCTCTATTTTTTTTTATTTTTATTTTTTTTTATTTATTTCTTTTAGTTTGTTGTTTAGTTTGTTTCCCTGTGTTTTGTTTAGCGTGCGGCTCTCGTAGACTGTATTTAATGCCTTGTGCACCCGCGTCGCATGCTTAATATTAAACAGAGCCGTGCAGAAAGCGTTTTGTTTACTTGCCACTCAAAATGTGTGCTCCATTCCTGAGCTGCACTGCTGACACTCGACTAACTTTATTTTGGTTTTTGTTTATCGGCTGACTAGTTTGCTGACCATATAAAGCTGTTGGATAAGTCGACAACAGGGTTCCATGGGGAGTGTCCTGTGTTTGTAGTAGTAGTAACTGTAGTATGTGGCACCCACTCACACACACACACACACACTCACACACGCACGTACGCACACATAAGTCAATCACCACAAAACACAAAAGTAATGATCCTGAACTATGCAAGTGGCTTTTGTCTCTCCTTCACTTTGGGGTGAGTGTTGGCTTTGTTAAGACACAGAATTGGCTGTTCTATTCCTCTATGACAACCTCTATTGTTTTTGTCCTTTGATGAGCTTAACTCACCCTCAGCTACAGATGGACGAAGAACTCTATAAAAAGCTAAACGCTATAAGTAATGAATAGAACAAAGAGATTGAAGATTATATAAATGATTGCCAGTTATTTTTAGCTTAAACAAATTTAACTTAAATAAAGGAAAATACCTGTTGAAATTTTATGTAAACGATTATATAAATATACGGAGTTTCTTTCCAAAGAGCACTTGTATTTAAGAGACATTTTTCAATATTAACCAAGAAAATGTCATGAAAATAATATTGAACAGAATTTTGTATTTTTGAAATTTGTTAAATTATATAAAACTATTAATTACTTATAATTACAATAACTATACTTTAAACAACAATCTATTAATATTATATCAAAGTATTTTAATATTAATATATTATTTGTAAATTAGTGAATTTATTATTTAAACGAGCAGCACTGTGATGATAATGATTAATACAAATAATGATATTCTTATATTTAATATTTTTTTAAGCTAACTTTCGGCTTAGAAATTCATGTATTTAGTGCATATTTGCACTGGTTTTTTTTTTAAATAATTTTCAGCATCGATAATTAGATTTTTAATACGCATTCGAATTTCGCACATAAATGTGCTATGCATAATTGTTTTTTTTGGAGGTTACTCTGAAACCATCGAAACCACCAATTAGCGTTATTAAGTTGCGCGAAAAATAAAACAGCAAATTTACAAATTCACAAATGGCCCACTTTAAATTGGAGTTTTTGCCTGAGCTGAACAATGTTTAAGTTAAATATGCTTTTACCACTAATTTTTATACCCTTAACCCATTGAAAATGGGTAAAAATGGTATAATGGCTTTGTGGAAATGTATATGTAACAGGCAGAATGAAGCATCTCCGACCCCATAAAGTGTATATATTCTTGATCAGGATTAACAGCCGAGTCGATTTAGCCCTGTCTGTCTGTCCGTCCATTAAGATCGGACAAGAAACACCAAAGTTATAGTCGAAAATATATTTTCATATTGATCTCATTTCTATCATCAGCCGCAAGCATTTTCTGTATGCATATAAATAGGCGGGCGCATGTGTGAGAAAGAGATGACATGATAATCGACGCTAGAGTCAATATACATATGTATTTGTGTGTATTCTGCAGAGCCCCGATAAGTACTATTTCGTGTACGTATGTAAGTCTGTATGTATGTATGTACAGTGATTCCAAGCTTATTTCGGGCAGTGTCTAGCAAAAATTTGTATTGCCTGCCATAAAATAATTATTCATTATTTTTCAAAAATTCCAAAGACCCATGACAGGTACATGTATTGACCACCGAAATGAATATGCTTGTGAGCAAAAATAATCTGTTAGAAGTGTACTTGCAGAACTGAACATTTGGGTGCAAATCATCTTAAAGGGAAATTTGCAAAGAAAACTATAATATATTTAACAACTGGGTTAAGGGTATATCGTAGTCGAGTTAACTCGACTACAGCATCTTACCTGTTAAAATCAGCAACTGCTCAGTTAAAGAGAATTATATATTTAGAAATAAATCTGTCTACGCATATAAACTGCCTTGGACTTATCAAATTTAAGCAGAAGCTAGAAATTATTGCGAATCCAATGTGGATTCTCCAAAATCATTGACGCACGTTGTTATCAGTGGTACTTGATAAGAGCATCGTTCGATGTGTTTCTAACAGCCTCAGACCTGTGTCTGTATCTCTGACCAATCCTATAAAATGTCGGGATTCCGACTATGAACATTCAGTCTACATCTGTTTCAATTGCGACCAGTTGACAATAGCAGAAAAAAAAGATGAAATTAAATTGGATTGTCTTTGCTTTATGCATAAGTCTGATCCTAATCGAAGGCGAGTCCTCCATCATAGCTCGAAGTATTGAGGTAAGCAAAGAATAATAAAATATATTTTTTACAAGAAAATCTAATTCCAATATTTAACAGTCCTGGAAGGCATCAAGGAGTGAGGAGGAACAGTGCGGATCATATGCCTATAAGGCTGTGAAACCACTTATTAACTATCTTCAACTACTGGGGACAGAAGTTGACGAACTTAATCAAAATCTTGACCAAAAGAACCAAGAAATATCCAAATTGAAAAACTCACTGCAAGAACAAATTAATAGCGATGAAATCAAATCGAGGGAGTTTCAAAAACAGTTGGACGAACTTAATCGAAATCTTGACCAAAAGAACCAAGAAATATCCAAATTAAAAAACTCACTGCCGGTTCCAGTTAATAGCGATGAAGTAAAATCGAGGGAGTTTCAAAAAGAGTTGGACGAACTTAATCGAAATCTTGACCAAAAGAACCAAGAAATTACCAAATTAAACAACCCACCGCAGGTTCCAGTTAGTAGCGATGAAATCAAATCGAGGGAGTTTCAAAAAGAGTTGGACGAACTTTTTCGAAATATTATCCAAAAGAACCCATCGCAGGTTCCAATTAGTAGCGATGAAAACGAATTGGACGACATGACAGAAGAGTTGGTCGATCATTGGCGAAGAGTAGGGGTGATGACATATGATGACATATGATGATATGATGACATGACCACTACAATTAGTTGCAAAATGAATTATAATTATTAATGTAGTTACAATTGTAACAATAATATTGTAACAATAAATTTCTGTTTCAGTTTGAGTAAAAGAAAAAAATATTTAATAAAGTGTAAATTGTATTGGCATTAAAAACAATTATAAAATACAAATTTTGTTTTTCTTTTTCGGCAGCGCTGGGAGTTCAAATCGAGTTAAAATTTGGAGCAGTATTAAAAACGTTAGCGTGTCACGTATCCATTCCGATGTATATATATGAATGTATATATATTGGGGAAAATTTGAAAATTATCTGAAACGAGCCGGACAACAGCCGGATGAGTGATTGCCAACATGCATCGCACTGGTGTATTAATAAATTTATATGTTATTTATATTTACATAAATAAAAAATAATTCAAATTGTTTTTAAAACAGGGTTTAATTTTATTTGTAATTGACACATTAAAAATGATAAAGGCAGTGGAATACATTTTCGGCTGCTTAGAGTATATATATATTTTTGTATATTTTTGATAAGAATCAGATCTAGCCGTGTTCGTCTGTCTGTGCATTTTATATAAAACATACGCTGAAATTTCATTGAAAAGAGCGACAACATTTATGAATATATGTATATTGAGCATAAACATTTATAATCTTGTTTATAAATGCTTATCTACAGTAGAAAGAATAGAAAGTATTCATTCGCATTTATTTGTATATTTACTCTCAGATCGTCCATTTTCAGATTTTTTGCTTATGATTCATACTTACATATGGAGAAACTAAATTAAATCTTTCTAAAAATGAACACCAGTTTAGTTATAAATAATTATATATTTTTTATGTTTTTGTTAAATAAGTTTTAATGTTCCTTCGAAATAAATATATTCAGCTTGTGCAACTATTATAATAATCTGTAGATGAAATTAAACCCGGACCCAATCAGGGTTAATTGACTCAAATGACTCTCTGCATCACCTCTAAAACTCTTAACGGTTTTCTTTGTTTCTTCTACAGTAGATTTGATTCTATATACTCGATATCCAATTATGAATCATTTTCCAAAAACATTAAAATGCAAATTATGCAAATGTAATATGAATTGCAATTGTAAATATAATATTCATATAATTCGTGCATTCACAGATCTCAGGGCTCCAAATAAGACAGATTCGCATATTTCTATATTTATTTAATTGTCTACAAATAATAATAATAATAATAAATACATGTTTCTATCTGTCTACGCATATATGTATGTATATTGCCTTGAACTTATCAAATTTAAGCAGAAGCTAGAAATTAAAGCGAATCCAATCTGGGTGCCATATACCCATTAGAAATGGGTAAAAAGGGTATAATGGCTTTGTGCAAATGTATGTAACAGGTAGAATGAAGCATCTCCGACCCCATAAAGTCTATATATTCTTGATCAGGATCAACAGCCGAGTCGATATAGCCCTGTCTGTCTGTCCGTCCATTAAGATCGGACAAGAAAGACCAAAGTTATAGTCGAAAATATATTTTCATATTGATCTCATTTCTATCAGCCGCAAGCATTTTCTCGACTTGTTAAAATCAGCAAGTGCTCAGTTAAAGAGAATTATATATTTAAAAATAAATAAATGTTCCTATCTGTCTACGCATATATGTATGTATATTGCCTTTAACTTATCAAATTTAAGCAGAAGCTAGAAATATAAGCTGTCGTGTACCAGGCGCAGATCAAGTTTGCTTTATTTTTTCGATAACTTTCTCAGTTTATGAAATATCGATACATTTCGATTTCCGATAGCAATAAATTCCACAATTTAAGAGGCAGAGACTTCTTATTTATACATAATGCATAATTTATGCATATACATATTATTGATCAATTGCCAAAATTTCATTAAGATCGGATAAGAAACACCAAAGTTATAGTCGAAAATATATTCTCATATTGATCTCATTTCCATCAGCAGCGGCAAGCATTTTCTCTAACGTAGTGTTTGTAGCCATTCAGTGCGTGCATTTGAGTGCAAATCATCTTAAAGGGAAACTAGAATATATTTAACAACTGGGTTAAGGGTATGTCGTTGTCGAGTTAACTCGACTACTGTGTCTTACTTGTTTTGTTTTTGTTTTGTTTCATAAAATAATGCTAAGGTTCTCATTAATTAAGTAACTGAAGCAGACACTTTTAATGCAACGCTCGTCGAAACAGTTTTGATAAACGCACGCCCTCAGAATTAATGAAATGGCAGCATGACCTTTGCCCCCGGATATACACTCAAAGTGCGAATACAGTAACAGTATTAGTATTCGTATTCGTTTTCATACTCGTTTTGGTATTCGTATTAGTATCAGTATTGGTATTGGTATTGGGAGTGCTCTTTGTCTACTCTTTGCAAAAATTAATTTATCATTAGATGTCTCTTTTAATTTCCGCTTCACTGTTCCACATATATTTTGCTGCTTTATGGCAGCTTTTGTGTTTGGCACTAAAATAGATTGTTTATGACACCCCTGAGCGATGCTTGATAATTGATAGCACTTAGCCTTCTGATTAAAATCAAGTTATAAACTTTGTTAAGACTTGCCGATTGTTCATTAGTTAGTAAAATACTTGAATCCTGCCAAGAGCTTTAGCTTAAAGTGTAGAATTAATATTTTTTATTTGTTAAATATCTTTTATTATTAACTCTTTCTCATTTTAATATTTTGTAACCGTTCAATATGATTATGAAAAAATAATACAATCTTTGTCAAAGTCACTTTACTTTAAGTTTTTGCTATAGTCTTTTCCTCTGAAATTGATATAATAATTTATTTAATTTAAAATTTAAATTAATCTGCTGAATCAATGTTCACAATATAAACATATTAAATATAGCAAAATAAAATTATTAAAGAGGTCAAGACCGGCTCAAATGCCATTCCTTTTAAATATGTTAAAATCTTTGTCAGGAATCTGTACATAATTTGAAATCGTCAAGCCTGACTAGGCCAAATGTCAGCGGAAGACGTAAATTGCATGAGCCAAATTGAATTTGCCGCATAATTCATGGATGATGTAGCCGCTGGCGGTTATTCGCACACTTAATGAGCATGCCGCTCCAGCTCCAGCTCCAGTTCTCATTGCTCACTGCTGCATGTACTCCTCCGACACCTGGCATGTAAGCTGTCATGTAATTTAATACCAGCTGCCGACACCCAACCAATTAACTGTGGGCCATTGGTGCCGCAAATGGACTCCAACCGTCTGCCAATGGAATGGGTGACAAATTACAAAATGAAAATGATATATGTGTTGGGGGCGGCACAGGAGGCGTGGCCCAGACACCGTGATAGAAAGACGTAAAGCCTCTGTCCTTCAGCAAGCGACCATTGAGCACAATTTATGAGTATAAATTCAAACTGTTGCTCTTGATGAAGCTGGAGGAGCAACGTATCAGCACTGGATGCCCTGGAGGCACCATCAAAGAGAGATGTCAACAAAACTAGAGTGGCAAAGACTGAAAAGCGTTTTCTCGTATTATGCAAATTGGCGGCTTTTGCGCTTTGACGCGTTCATCCAGCGAATATACTCAAAATATATATGAACAACCCATAAAAAAAAACCACGACCAGAATTTGAATTAATGAGCAACAGAAGGAAATTCAGAGGGGAAAATTGTCCGCACATTAGCAATTTGCAGTAGGACAAGGGCCGCTAAAGGCGCCTGAGAGTGAGTAACCATCTGGCAGAGGTTGTCTAGAGGGTATCAGACTCAGTCTCAGCGGGATGCTGGCCGTGTGTCACATGCACGACTCCATCAAAATCGATCCAATATGTCTGTATTCAAAGACACCGTTTGGTTTTTTTTTTTTTTTTTTTAAATGTACATGTCGAGGAAAATTTACTAGATGAAATGCTGCTGCATGGTTTTAAAGTGGGTACACTGTCAAAATAAGGGAGTCCCTACATAAGTCGATGTCTTATTTGAATGCGATCTTTCTCTTACATTTATTGATTAAAACTTAGAAAAACGCTACCTAAAATGAAACTGTCCTGAAAACTTAAAAAATGTTTTAGTTTTTTGATAAAATTAAATAAATAATAAAATAAAAAATTAAAGACAAATTCTTAGCTTGAATGGCTTTTCATGTATTGCAAGGATGGCAAATCCTAAATTAAAAAAAATCTCTTGGAAATTCAGAAAAGAGTAATGAAATTTGCGCTCTTGACTGTTAGAGTAAATCGTACATTATATGAATTTATAAATAATAAATTAAATGTTTTGTATATGTAAAATCTGAAAATATTATTGCTCTATAATAATACAAGTAACAAAAAAAAAAAAAAAAAAATTTAAAAAAAGAATTCAGTGCACACATATTAAAAAACCCGATGAGAATTCGATTTTAATAAATACTCACCGAACTCATGTTAGATAACTTTGTAAGAGCTACCAATTTTTTTTTTTTAGTGTACATAGTGCCAAAGACTGGCATAACAGATCCATCATTCGAAAGTTATGATCAAGGTTTCATTGTGCTATCGCAAGGTTTTTTGTTTTGTTTTTTGTGCATATCTCCCGTTTCAGTAGCATTTTATGGATAGTATGTGTGTGTGTGTGTGTGTGTGAGTTTTAAATTGTCGGCAACAACAACAACAACAATAACGAGAGCTGTCATTGGCCGGCTTAATGTCGGAAAATGCCATTACTCAAGTGCATAAATCAACTGCGAGGGTCCTCATTTAAATGCACAGAGAGTCGAACAAGTGATGAGAGCAAAGGGAAAAAATGAAACAAAATAAAAATAGCAAAAAAAAAAAAACTCAACAAATGGGCAATTTTAGTGCACAATTAGCCTGTGTAATGACTGTGCCGAGAATTTTTGGGCTGTTTAAACAGCAAATGGTGTAAAATTCATTGGCATTTATAAAATTCACACTCAGTCGGCACTTTAACCAAATAAAGCTGATGCGATGATAGCAGTTTGCCTCACATGTCTTTTTGGCACAGAGCAAAGAATAAAAAATTGTTTGCTGTAGAAAAAATACTTCTCCGGCAGTTGTTGGCCCGATGAAAGTTTGGGTCCCGAAAATAATGAGCACTAATTGCACACAAGAAGATTACTGAATGTGCAAAGTGGACAGGAAACGGGAAACCCTACAGAAATTCAGCTGGTTGCCCCCAAGCTGATTGGAATTTTACATTTTATGTCTGCCACGCACAACGCACAACTTTAGCCAGTTTTTATTGCATTTTTATGCTGCGAAATCTCTGAACAAAATTACATTCTTGTAGATGAATGTTTTATGGTAGCAACTATCTGCCTCAAACCAAAATATTCGCACAATTTTGCGTAGATAGTCAATATCCGGTGAGAGCAATTTTAAAGCATACTTTTGGGCAATGCAAATAATGCTTTAGTCGTTATATAAATTATAGATATTATTTATTTTTCCACTTTATCTCGCACATTGCTTCACTTATTTTCGTAAATCTATTTTTAAGTCCACGCGCAGACTGCGAAATCAGATTAAAGCTGAAAAGCTGAAGATAAACCGCAGACTCCATTTAGACGCAAACAGGCAGCTGAATTGCAAACAAATCCGCACTTTAAATGTAACTACTATATTCAAATGGCTTGAAAGCCGCTTTAAAGTGTACTTTATATAATACTTACTAAGAGCTGAATCTCTGTGAATACTTGTACACAAATTGAAGTACTCGCAATTAAGTGACATCGCAATTGACTGCCTCATATGTAATTAAATAAGCTTAAGGGTCTATCTGAATCTTGAAGTGCTCATGTAAGTGCAATTATAATTTTAAATTCATAGTTAACTTTAAAGATCTAAAACTGAAATAATATTAATAAATGTTAAGCACTATCTGTTGGCAGCACAGATATTTTAAAATTTAAGTAAGCAAATTTTAAAAGTCTTATATAAATTGAAAAAATATATTTGAATTAAATAAAATGTTAATTTGTTTTAATAATAAAATATTAATATTATTTTACACAAATGTATTTATTCTAATTTAAAAACATTTGTATTTATTCTAATTTAAAAACATTTGTATAAAATATTAATATATTAATTTTAATATTTGATAATGTTGGAGCGAAGTTTCCCCGCGTCAAGGAATGTCTGCAAAAGAAAAGTAAGACCGAGTCCCACCAGCAATTATTCAACACTGCTACTTTACAGTATGAGTAGCCATTAATGAGGGACTTAACATAAGTATCGATGCACGATTGCATTGAATGTAAAATAACATAATTTTCAACAGATAATAATAATATTTTATACAATTATATTTATTCAACTTAAAAGCATTTGTATACTTGAAATCTATGTAAATCTATTAAATCCCATATATTCAAAACATAACAAAAATACATTTTCGTATTAATTTAACATATGAATGTTCATTTCCTTTATTTGAATATGTATATTTATTAAATCTCTTAATTTATTTCCAAGAAATTTATTATTATTTATATATATTCATAAAAATTAATTTTGCCATTACAAAGCTACCCATTTGTTTGGCCATATTCAATTACGTATGGCAAAATAAATGCCCTGTCACAAATCTTTTTGTATCTGCACCCCGCTAAAAAGCAGGAAGCTTTCCGATTTAGCCCTTAAACATTTTTCATGTAGTATTTTGGCGCACATTCATTTGCGACTGTAAAATGCTGGTAATTTATTACAAAATATATATTTGGGAATGGTTTTGTTTGCCTAGAGAGAGAGACAAGCTAATGACTTAACTGCATTTATTTGGAAACACACTAAGCCACAATGGTTGACAGATAAGATTCGTAGTTGCGAACATGAAATGTGTGCGGACTGTTTGCGTTAAGATAAAAGTGGCGAGTGCCCCAAAATTACATGCGACAGATTTTAAGTGAACTGTTTGATAAATTGCATTGATTTATCAAATCAACTCACTCATGTGAGTGCCTGTGATTGTGTGCGTGTGTGTGTGTCTTTGTGTGTGGGTGTATCTGTGCAGACACTCGATGGGAGTCCATAAAAATGTTGGCATCCAGATGGTCGCCAGATAAGCAAACGAGAACCTTTTCCCGCCCAGCAAAGTATCATAAATCAAATCACTTCTTTTTTTTTTTGGTATCGGCGTGGAGCGATTTAAGCTCGTTATTGATACAGGCTAACAGGTTTGTTTGTTGGCCTAATGGTACTGCTACCAAAAATAGACAAGTCTGTCTGTTTAGCAGAATTATGGTACAAATTGTTTATCAAATTAAATTGTAAAATGAATATTTCTTTACTCCTTTAAACGAAAAGAAAAGCTATTTTTTTGTCGCTTCTGAAAAAGTATATATATATTTTTTATATATCTTATATATAGGAACTATAGAAACTGTTCTTGTGTGAGCAGTGTTCTTATGATACAACAATTTTCACAAAAAATTAATAACATTAGGCTACTATATCACATAGTTTGAGAACAATAAATGGGTTTTTAATTATAAATATAAAATCAAATGTATTTTATTTATACACTTCGATCTACACTTCGATAATATATAATATAAAATAAAACTAATATTATCAATACAGTCCGTTCTGCAAGGGTATGTAATCTTCAGTGTGCCATTCTTAAAACTGATATCCGGTTTTCCCTTCCAGTTATGAAGCTGTTTTGCTTATGCTTTATGTAATTTGAATGTCGCGCTGTTTGTAAAATTCAATTAGCTAAGCGAATCACAAACAAATTATACTCATAAGCGGTACATATATATATATACATACATAAGTATGTATGGTTGTATGGGTTGACAGCCTTGAAGAGAGCCCTCCAAGCATTGTGTTAACAAATTAATTACGAGAACGGCAAACAATGGGAAAACAACGTAAACATTTTGAGGCTCAGCTAATAACTTTATTAAAGGTTCCATCGTGTCACAGACGATCTGGCATTTTCTACATTAGCCAAGTTGATTGAAATTGAAACAATGCAGTTTGACTGTGAAGCACTTAATTAGCCAGGACCGAAAATCAAAGACGATAACTTCTCCGACATTTAAGTCACTTCCTGCGTAACAATTCAACCAATTTACATTATTTACATTTGTAATTCTGTTGCAAGACCTTACATTTCAATTAGTTGGTGAAAACTTAATTTAACTGCCACTTCAAAAGATAAGCCCAATATAGTGGGAGAAGCCTCGTAACTGGAAGTGAGAAGTCGAATAAATGCTTGTAAATTTAGACCATAAGTGAAGTGGGCAAATGTTATTTGTATGTCAAGCAATTTATTTTAAGATATATATTTAACAGTTAACAATTCGAATTGAGGAAACATATTACCAAACAAAATATTACAGCACCTAGACGGATACTCAACTAGGTATTGTGATATTCTGAGTAATTGGCATTAATATAGGAGCAAAAAGTAGTTAAGCTAAAATTGGTCTAGAGTTCAGCAGATGATATCCATTAGTCAAGAGCAAACCCAGACTTGATATTCATTTGCTGTCCATTTTCGTTGTCTGTAGTTAATGGCCTCTAATTAAATGTGGTAGTCCTTAATAGTAATTTAAGGCAGCTCAAGAAATAAAGTCATAAATTCATTAAAAAACAATTTTAATCATCAAGTGCACAGCAAAAATGTATTTATGCCATTTAAAAAATACAGTCTATAACAAATTGCTTTCAAACTCGAAGTTCTGCATGTTGGCAAAACTTTCTCAACATTCTTTAGTACTTTTAAGCTTTTTACCTGGTAGTTGGCTGGAACTCAACCTAATTAGCTGTGCGCCAGTCCTTGCCACATTGATGAGTAGACAAAGGCGGCAAGTCATGGGAAAATCCAACAATATTCCCGAAAGACAGACCCACCCTTTTTGATTTCTGGATATCCTCTTAAAAATTTTAAATCTGAAATTGCCATTTAATGCGTGAAATTGTTTTTTATCATTGAAAAATATAATTTAACTATCTTCAGGCTCCCAAAGGTTTTTTAACAATAGCTGATCTGTAATTGAACGGATTAACTATTTTTTTTGCATTTTTTATTATTTTATTATATATATTTATATTTTATTATTATTACATTCTATGTAGTCCATAATTTTTAAAAAATAATTTCTAAAAATTAAGTACAAACGTTTTAAATTAAATTTATAATTTGAATTATACCACTAGTAAATTATTTAGCATTAGAAGGAAGTAATTAAATTAAAAATTAAAAAAAAGTATTACCTAAGAATAATTTTACTATAATATTATACATGAAAGAGAGCAAATATAACAGTTAACTTAACAACATTAATATTAATATTTATTTGTAGTTCTTCACTTTTGCTAGCATTTTACAAGTAGCAATTTGACGAAATAACAATAGAACCAAGTGCTCGAAAAATATGATTCAATTTGTGCAAAGAGCAAACTTCTAATTAAAGCAAACTCTGCGAAATTAATACAAATAATGCTTGCTATGTGTTTTTTTAAGCTAATTGCAAATGGCTTCAAGTTACAAAATTATGGCTCATCCAACTTGATGACCTTACACCACACAGCTTCCGTTCGCCCAGACACTTTCCACGCCAGGAGTGCACTGGCGAGGATACTGTCATTACATTTCCAGCCATTAACCACACACACTCGCACACCCAGCCACACATAGAGTGTGGTCATAAAATGTTAGTGACGCCATGGCAAAAATCGTTCTCCACTTCAGTGGGTCCTTTTTCTCTGAGACTTTCACTTCTTTGATGGGTGGTAAAGGACAGTAAAAGACTCTCGGAAATTGAAATCTGTACCTAAGCTTGACTCGGACTTCTGTTGTCATAAAAATATGAATGGAGCCATCCGCCATTTGCCATATTCACTTTTCGACCAGGTAACAATCGCGTGGATATATTTATTGTCTTACTTTCTTCAGAGTGCATCTCACGTCTGCTAACCAAATCTTATGAAAACACACATGGCAGCTATTTGGGTTTTTTATGATTTACATAAAGCTTAAGCTGAGATTTTTATAAGTTTTCAAATTCTACTTTTTAAGCTAAATCAAAATATATATAAATTGTGAATTTTTGAATAAAGGACTCTGAAATCTGCCCTTTAATGCTGATTGTATATTCTTTTATTAGGATGTCAGCAAGTTCAATGCACAATTTCACATTTTAAAAACTGAGCTTACTGAAACCAATTACAATTTGTTCCGCTTTAATGAATAACCAAAATCAACAGTATGTTTATTTCAATTTGTTATATTTGCAGTTGACAGAATACAAGAGCAACAAAAATATTTGCAATATTTATCGCTCTGAATTTGCATCAAAATGTGTGCATAAAAGAAACTCGAGTAGAAATAAAGAAAAAAATATGCATCAGGAAACCAGGAAAGCGGAAATTAAAATAATAGTTTTCGATTAAACCGTTTGTGATATCGGAAAAATTAAATAAGAAACGACGGCAAGCAAAAATAAATATTTCGACATGATGACGGGTTTACTGAGTGATATAAACAGCATAATGGATGAATCGGAGTCGACTCTAACGCCGCTGAATGCAACGCGAGCCCTCTTCGAACTGGCCATGACGACAACCAGCGAGACAATGATCTTTGATGAAAATGGCAACATCTCCTCCACCGAGACACCCTATGTTCCCTACGCCCGACGACCGGAGACCTATATAGTTCCGATTCTGTTCGCCATCATTTTTGTGGTGGGCGTGCTCGGCAATGGGACACTGATTGTTGTCTTCTTGAGCGTGCGACAGATGCGAAATGTGCCAAACACGTAAGTATTTTTCAAAGTTTCTATTTAATATGCATAATCAGTTGGGTTAACTTAGAGGATTTCATATCTTTGTGGACCCGAGTCGAATCTACTATACTCTATTATTATTATATTTAAAGTAATCTGAAAATAATCATTTTTTGTCCAATATCCAAGCACCTAACTTTCGGTAATTGTTCCTATATGATATAGTAATCCGAACTAAATTATTTTAAGCATTTTAAGTTAAACATAAACGGTTTTTGTCTGTCGAGCGATTTTTCCTATGAAGGCTATATGCTGTAGTAAACTTATCTTTTATGATTTTACATCTATCACATTATTTCCATTTAAAAGAATTCTTTTGATAGCTCAGATATCTGATTATAGAGTACTACATAGTCGTAAAAATGTGTTTCATTTCTACAAATTTTGGCACATTAAAATTGAGTTTAGTTATGCGCAGCAGGTGTGTGTGTGTTTTTGTAAATTGTGTGTGGTTAATTAAGTGAGAGCCAAAAGTCAAATGCCAGGTGGCCCAGTCAAGCACATAATTAAACTCGAAAAGGATTTGGGTTAAATTGAGTGGTTTTCTTTTAGCTGGAAATTACTAAAAACACACACACACACACCAATTTAGCTTATTAACTATTGATGCTGTTGAATATCTTAAAATAAATGTTGGCTCATGGCTTCCAATAAATAGAAAAGCAGCTTAGTTCATTTGCCAAAGTGCCTTGTGATAAATCAATTTGTTGTTAGTAAGCGCTTTGGCTACATTCTTACAGTGTACTAACGTGTGTGACTTTGATGGGCTTTAAGCATACAAAATCGCAAGAATTTAAATGAAACTTTGTCATAAAGCCGCATGTTGAATAGCGATTTTTTTCAGTTTATTACTTTTGTGGTAGTAAAAACGAGGCATTCAATACTTAAATGGCAACTAAGTCGATATTATACGACATTTTATGTAACTTTTTGATCGAAAATCCATGAAAATACATTTAAATTATTATTTTATGCTATTGCATTGGATTAAAACCGACCTGACTTTAATACTTAAGGATACAAATTTCGTAAATACTGATGTGATTTTACTATTATGGCGAGTTTCTATAGAATTTGGTATATATTTATGACTGTACCATTCAAATAATGTGTTTATATTTTGATTGTATCTGAAAATTTTTTGCATATTTATATAAATTAAAAAAAAATACACTTGAATTCACCTATTGCTTTCAAAGCGGCAAACTGATGACTATTGGATAACCTATATACATATATACTTTCTTAAACACTCAATTGTGATCTCAACCCAATGTAAGTCCTGCTAAAAGAGTAAAAGTCAAGTGAAGTTCAACTGAAATTGAGTTTAAATTATTTTGCTTCGATGAGCATTTATTGAAGCGAAAATATTTGCGAAAAACAAAACAAAGCAAGTAAGAAAACAAAACAAAACCCTTGATCCCAACTCTTCAATATATTATTGAAGTCTCATTGCCGAATGTCTCTTTTAAAAGTTAAGCACACTCTGTTGTAGGGATTTCTTTCTATCAAATTATCAACTTGCCACAAACTGTTGCATATGCATACGTATGTATATACTTATTTATAGGTTTCGAGGCTCTGATCTTGAAGAAACATTTATAGTAAAAATCAACTGGTAGATTCTGTCTTTAAATTACTTGCTTTTATTGCTATCGATAATTAGTAGGTATCGATACTCGTTAACAGAGGGCAATAAAATAAAACAAACTTGAATTTCTTTAGTGCTTGTATATTCTCAGAGATCAACGAGTTTGTACAGACATATTCGACTGTTGATTCTGATCATGAATATATATACCTTATAGCATATGCTTCGCACTGTCTGTTAAGTATTTTGGCACAAAATCATTACCCATTTAAAATGGGTTCGGGATACAAAATGCCGTTAACGTAATAAGCCAAATACGGATGCACTTTGTGCCACATACTATACATTTTTATATGCACAACGTACGCTGGAAATGTCAACTGATCGCATTAAACTGAAATTACATTTCTCCGAATCTCATCCAGAGATGAAGAAGCAAAGGCAAAGAGCAGCAGGACAAGCACTTAACTTGACTCTCGGTGCCAGATGCTTATCGGGCGGTGCTGCAGCAATGCAATTTGTAGTTGCACAAACAAAATGCCACAAACAGCTTACTTATTACTGTTAGTGACGTGGCATTAAAGTAAAAGCAATAACGAATGAGATCTCATTCTGAATAACAAATGCAATTCATTTGGCAGCTATTGCTGATGACGGATATACAATTAACTACACTGAGAAAAAAATCATATTCCAAATTAACTTATTAAGAAATTAAATTTATTTAAAGGTATTTTTTTCTTAAATAGGAATTTGTTTCACGTATTTATTGGCGTACACAAAACTCTAAAATTATTTTATTCGTTACTTATATTATTAATAACATTAGTATTTTTATATTTACAAAATTCCAACATTTTTCAATGTTTACAAATTCATGAAATTTAACTTGAACAAATTTACATTTTTAAAGCGTTGTGCAGCCATCGCAAGTTGGAATACTTCTTTATGAACTTTAAGAATAAGGGCTTTAAATTTTGTATACCCTTATTAAAAATATATTTCTTAATAGTACAAAATATTTCTGAAAAATAGAAAAATAAATTTTTAATCTGCAAGAATATCCATAATAGTATCTTACTTGGTTGCTATATAAAATCATCATCTTTTTTAAAATACTTAAATTTATCTTATTAGGATGTTAAATGACAGAAACCCGGAAAAATTTGTACTAGCCTACTAGTTAAATGTTTCATACACAAAATCTAGATATTCTAAAATGGTTGATGTGCAATATATTATTTCTTATTAAATGTTCATCACGTTTTGGACAGACGTGGAAACATTTTTACGACATTTTTGTACGATAGACGGAAGTCTTACAACTTTTACAGCTAGCATAGTCATTAAATAAAACACTTTTATAGCCATAAGTAATAAGCTTTAAAGTCGAAAGGTTATTTCATATGTAGTAACACTGAAGAAAATGGACACGTTTTATTTTAAGGGCTAAAAACATTTTCAAATTATGGGCAATGAAATGACATCATTACATTTACATTTACATTTTGTCCTTTTTTTTGTCAATGTAAATAAATGACTTCAACTATGCATATCTGAAAATGATTGAGTCAACAAGTATTTTTTGAGATTAACATTTTGTATACAAATTTAAGAAATAAATTGCGTTAACATTTTTAAAATTCTTGTATGCCAAAAAAAATTACAAAAGCGCTTTTGGGCAACTTGTGAATTAATTTTAATAAAGTGCCGTATAAATCAATTTTATCAACACAAGACGACAAAATTTGAATTTCTACTTGGCCAAGTTGACAGGGACTCGCAAATTTGCCCAAAAGTTTAACAACATAAATCAAAAAAGAACGTAGCACGTGTGAGCAGCGACCCTTGAGGGGGAAAGAAAAAAATATTAGAAAAAAATAAAATCGCCCTAGTTCAGGTGTCATCTGGTGTATCTAACTCTCGTGCAACAAATACTTACGTTGTGGCATCTTGAAGTTTGACAAGTATTTATCCTACAGATTATTATGCAGATTTAAATTTATGGTTTTTCAATTTTCATCCTCACTCCTTGCAGTTACATCCTCTCCTTGGCGCTGGCAGATCTGCTGGTTATAATTACAACTGTGCCACTAGTTGCCACAGTCTATGCGGTCGAGTATTGGCCCTGGGGCACTTTTCTATGCAGTCTCTCTGAATATATGAAGGATGTATCCATTGGCGTCTCGGTTTTCACACTGACGGCTCTGTCCAGTGATCGCTATTTCGCTATTGTCGATCCGTTGCGCAAATTTCATGCACATGGTAAGAAGTGTTACGACATTTAAATCATTTATCTTTAATCATCTGCCCTTAGGTGGAGGACGTCGGGCAACTCGAATGACCTTGGCCATAGCTGTTTCTATTTGGCTGCTGGCCATTATCTGCGGTCTGCCAGCGCTAATTGGCAGCAATTTAAAGGTAGTCATTTTAAAGGCATATACTTCACTTGTTTGCTTATTGCTCTTATTATTTTTTATTATTAGCCCCTTGGCATCAATCAGGACAAATCAATTGTCATCTGTTATCCGTATCCGGAGGCTTGGGGCATTAACTATGCCAAGCTGATGGTACTGTTGCATTTTTTGGTCTACTACGCCATACCTCTAGTGGTAATAGCAGCGTTCTACATCCTGATTGCGTTACATCTGATGTACTCGGCCAATGTGCCGGGGGAGATCCAGGGAGCGGTCAGGCAGGTGAGTTAATTATCTAGTGAATTTATGGTTCTAGTTTCATGGCGATTGATAGTGAATGCATATGATTGATGGATAAGCACGATGATTGATTCGAATTGTTTCCAACAAAACCTATTGAATGTGATAGCCAACGTCCAATTATTGATGATGCTTGAACGTAGAAGGACATGATAATGTGATAAGGATGTGCGTGATTTGAAACACGGCAATTAACAGAATCTAGTCGTGCTTACTCAAAGATAATATATACTCAAATTCACTTTGCATTTTTATTCAAATTGAACATTAAACCAAAGTAACTAAATATAACATTTCATGAACATATGTCAAAGACTGATCGAATTTATTATTCAATTGAAAGGGAAAGCAATAAATTGAATCAAATTTACGTAAGCAATAAATTTAATATTTCCGTGGCTCGACTTGAGTTCAGGAACACGTAAATGTACTGAATCAATAAAAGAAATTCTCATATTTTTACAATAATTTTCGCCTCAAGTGAAAATGGAATCCAACAGATTTATTATTATTGTTATTGTTATGCTGTTGTTTCATTTTCTTCTTCTTTTTTTTGTCAGGTTCGGGCGCGTCGCAAAGTTGCCGTAACGGTGTTGGCATTTGTTGTCATCTTTGGTATTTGCTTTCTGCCCTATCACGTCTTCTTTCTCTGGTTCTACTACTGGTAAGTGTCGACTTTTATCCAATACAACATCAGCAGCAGGAGAAGCAGCAGCAGCAGCACCACGACCACCACCAGCACCAGCGATGTGCGACATGGGATTTATGAATATGTGGATGGGCATCCGGCTGCCCATCGTTGCCCACTTTGTCAGCCAGATAAATGTGTCTGCTGTGAGTAATGCGGACACCATTCGCTGCGACTCTTTTGTCCTGGTCAATCAATTTCGAACAAGTCGCCGTCGCTGGCTTCTGACTCCATTACGTTAACACACATAAGCATTACATGCACTAAGAAAAAAACATTTGCTGGAGCTTAGCAAATCCCCATGTAATTGAAATCGGCGCAAGATTTAATAAGAATACATATTTTTGTAATATTGATTTAAAGAGCAAATATCAATTGTTTGATGCATAAAGTGTTTTTTATGCATACAAGAAACTTCAGATCTGTGCGGTGTCTTAACTATTTAAGTAGCAATTTTATTTGCGACCGATTTGCTGAAATATGACTTGTTGAAATATCTACCTCAGACTCTTCCATAGTGAAAAGTATCGATGTTTTCTACGATTACATTACTGTGTTTACATGAGTAAGAGTTAACAGAGTTATGTAAAGTAGAGAGTAGAGTTGTGTAAATTAACAGCTGATCATTCTATATCCGTTACATTTAAATTAGTTTGACCAAACAGCGATATTAATATAAAAAATCAAATTACAATCTTTTTTAATCTATTCTGTATTGTGTGAGAATATTTACAAATTAATTTAATTTTTTGCACTTGTTTTTTAAAGGTTTGTATACTTTGAATATTACTTTTTCCGACTTTTCTAGCTCTGCTCATAATTTAATTTCTAATCTCTTCGTCATATTTGTTGTCCGGAATTTACATAGATATTTTTGTTTATATTTACAGGCCCACTGCACAGGATGATTACAACATGTTCTGGCATGTGCTGCGTATAGTTGGCTTTTGCATGTCCTTTGCCAACAGCTGTGCCAATCCAGTGGCCCTTTACTTTGTGAGCGGGGCGTTTCGCAAGCATTTCAATAGGTATTTGTTCATTCACATCAATGCAGCAGAAATAGCAGCATGATAGCGATAATCAATAACCGATTACCGATAACAATGTAAATAACTGTTTACTGAAATTTGTAACTTACAACTTACAAATAACAAAACGCAACACCAACTAACAACATTACCCAAAATTCATTTCGCTCAGACACAAATCAAACTCACATTTCAAACTAAGAAATTGGAATTGTTGCCAGAAACTTGAGCAGATTTTTGATTGCAACTCGGATGGAATTTGTTTGTCTGATTGGCTTATTGTTTATCTGACGCTCAATTTGTCTTTGGGGAGAAACTAAAAAAAGTTTAGATCAGAGAAATGTATGCCACTCAATGGAACTTGTGTGAAATATGCCACGAAATAAGCACGAAACTTGTATATGTTTTAATAAAATTTTTCAGACGAAAACAAATACCTAAGTGCACTTACAAAAGAAGTAATTTAAGGATGCAATTCCACATTTGAAATGCATAATAAATGTATTTCAAAAGTGTTTCTCAGTTGGCCAACAATTTTCAACTTGAATAGAAAACACATTTTGCTAGCCAAAAAAATGCAATCAAAAATCTTTTCAAATTCCAGGCACTGATGCACACACACAAAATCAATAATATTTATTTTAAGCATGAAATGTATTTTGCGTTTGAATTGAATTGCGGCAATAACCACTCAATCTCTATCTCAATCCCATGCAGATATCTATTCTGTCGTGGTGTGAGTGGACGGCGCAAGAAGCGGAACAACGACACATTTTGCATGCATCGGGATACATCGCTGACCAGCACCGCTTCCAAGCGTTATCAGTCGCGGCACTCCTGCTATCAGAGCACAAATACACAGCGCAGGTGAGTGTGGACGATGGTGCCAAGTGTGTAGAACTAGCAGATACTTAAGCCGTCAATCCTGCATCCTATCACGCCCAACTAGCTGTCGACTGCAGGAGACAACCATAACGGCCCTGCCAAATGGCGGCACAAATGGAGCACCCATCACGGCCGTCTCTCACAACGATATGTCGACCTATGAGTTAGCGCCGCTGGGCGAGTTTGGTCCTTTGAAGGCATCGCAGCTGCCGCAGCGTCAACAGGAGTCGTTAATAAACTAAGTACAGGTCAAGCCCCCAACGGAGATTACAGGTCAAGTCAACTACCAGCAGCATAACTTAATATATATTCTGAAACTTGAATTCACTTAAATATTTCATAGAAATAAAGCCACATTGCAGAGGCAAAATTGCGATATATTTTTGCTGAAATCACTTTCAATTTTTAATCAACAAACGAAATTCGAACTAAAGCCAAAAACTATTAATTTAAGCACTCACCTCAAATTTGTAGTTGAAGGTGATTTAAGAAAGTAGAAAAACTTTGAAGATGCAGCAACTTGTTAAATGTTATTTCTGAAATCACTTTTAATTTCAAATCGAAATTCGCACAAAACCCGAAAACCTATCAGTTTAAGGACCCACCTTAAAATTGCTTTGCGAATTGCACGTTGAATGAGTTTTAGGGAACATCATTACTTTTATATAAAGCTAATGATAATTTAGTTGAGCTTGTGTATATATATTAAAAATTATGCTAATGTGTGTTTTCAAGTCTAGTCGTAGTCCTTAAGAAGTAACGATAACAATGTGTGTGTCATATTAAAGTATTGCAGCCGTTGCACGGCTTTAAGCTACCAAAAATAACACAATTTAATTAAATTTACAAATCTACAAATAAGATTTATGGCCAAGTTTTAAGCGAAGGACGTGCTTGTCATGCACTCAAACAAACCAAGCAAATCAATTCGAAATTCATTTGTCCTTCTGTACAAATACATAAATCAACACAAATTTAATATACAGCTGTCTGTAAATATATGTACATGTATTTATTGTCCAATGTCCAGAGATTTAAGTGTCGATTGTTGCAATAAATTTCAAATTTGTGTGCGTTAAACTTTAAAATTGTTTATTCATGTCAAAAGCTGAAAATGTGTTTTTACGAATAATAAAGTTATTATTATTATCTGGGCATGTTTTATTTTATAATGTTGCCAAACTTTGAGGCATAAACTTTTCATGCAGGGAAACGTGACCTCAAATTCGACACTAGGATAAAGGAGTGTCAGCAGGAAACTGCTTTTGGGACCGGTTTGATCCACTTTTATTTGGGTTTGGATGTGCCCTTCGATAAGGATGAGTCAGATTAATTGGTTAGCTTGGAAAACAAAGGAAAAAGGGTGTGTGCATTTAAGCCGTGTTTACCATGATTTCCGGCCAAGTAGCCTTTAACTCAAATTGAACGCTTCTTTTTAATTTACTTTATATTGCTGTGTGTCAGATAAATGAAATTGCGACAGCATTAACAACATCCAGGACGGCGTCGAAAAGAGGCATCAACTCATC
This sequence comes from Drosophila kambysellisi, assembly GCA_035042185.1. Lineage (NCBI taxonomy): Eukaryota > Metazoa > Arthropoda > Insecta > Diptera > Drosophilidae > Drosophila > Drosophila kambysellisi. The sequence goes on along the minus strand of JAWNLS010000946.1, from coordinate 871,693 downwards.
CCTCAGTTGTCAGCATCGCAACCAAGAAATTTCTTCATGGTAAAAATTTTGTTTTTATTTTGTTGCTCATATTTGGTATTTGCTTACCTCATATACCCTGGCAGAGGGTATATTCATTTTGATATGCTGTCTGTAAAGCAACGAATGAGTCGTTTTTGAGCCTTAAAAAATATATGTGTATTTATCAATACATTCTTGCAAATAGCTTACTTTAATTTAGTATTTAAATTTAGCTGTTAGGCAAGGGTATCTAAACTTTCGCTTGCCAAAGGAAGCTGTTCTTTCTTGATGCTTATTAAAAATAACGAAAGAAAATCCGCTTTGCGGGTTGGAGTGGAAGCTGAAGCTGAAGCTGAGGATGACGATGATGATGCTTCAGCTGCCACGTCAAGCTGTCATCTGGGGCAGCTTGGAGCGCGATTATTCGTGGCTTTATTAACTGTCCACAAGGTACATTTGACATTGCTTATTTGCGGCTGTCATTTAAACGTTTTGAATTTCAATTTTCGCATTTTTAAACAATTTAATTATGCAATAGATATCGCTCAAAGTTTTAATATTACCAATTAGCTGACAAAGTGGCTGTCAAATTAATTAGCCTAATTGCATGGCTTGATTTTGCAGTACAAGTTTTGTATCTGAAAACTGTGTAAAAAAAAAATATATTAAGCAATTTTTGTCTCTTCAAAGAAAGTTCAAGTTTCTTAATAATGTCGGAAAATTTAACTTTTCGTGTACAAAAAATGTATAGACAATTTTTGATTTCCATTGAATGGCATCGAGAAGGCCTTTGTTTTATTTAATTTGATGTTATGCGTAGGTAATTCGATAACCCATATCTTTATTTCCGTGTAGATGTAACCTTTGTTATTCATCCGGATTTGCGGCAAAATAAAATAAGTTACAATTCAAAGGAGACTCGTGGCTTCTTTTTTTTCAATTTCCGAGGAATTGTGGTGTTCAATTGAGTTGTGCTAAAAACATAAGCCAAAGTTGTCAACAACTAAGTTCTTAGTTAAGTGTTTTGTTGAGGTGTGAATTAAGTGTGTTTGCCATGAAAATAAAATACTTGTAATGGCATTAAGTTATTCATTTCTTACTTAAACGGCCATTAATACATTAATTTAAGAGACGACACTTAAAAACCGCAATAACACCAACAATAAGGAAAGCCATAATGAATGGATATAATGACAAAACACACACACAGACAAATAAGCCATATACACCTAAACACGCACACACACACTCACACTCACTCGCACACACTCACACACACTCACACACATTTACACACGCACACACGCATGTGGCGCAATAATAATAATGGCAAAGGCATATAAAACATATGGGAGCAAGTAGTGAGCGATGAAGGGAAGCTGCGTGTGGCATGTGAGGGAGGGAGGTGGGCTGTGTGTGGAACTGGGTGTTTATTGTGGCAAATAAATAAAACGATTCGAGACACAAATGTAAATACTGCAGCAAAAAAGAACCTCAAGGTGCAAAGTTTGGGGGCAATTTACGGTGCTGAATAAATACAATGTGGGGAGACGCTCGCAAATCGTAAATTGCCGAAAAGAACAACACGCAAAGCAGAGGGAAGGAAGTTTAATCTAGAACACACAATCAGTGTCTCACACACACACACGCACACACACACATGCACACACACCCACTCACTCATCCACTCACACAAAACTTATATACTTACACACATTAGCGGCATAAAAATTGACACTCAATAAGCGAGAGGGCACTTGTGGGGCAACCAAAACACACTCACGGGGGCTTACTTTCGTCTCTATGACTACACTCGGAGAAATATGTGACCTAGTAACTATTCGTGTCTGCCAGAAGTAGAGCTAATTAAAGAAATATAAAATAAATAGGAGATATAAAAAACTCCAAGTTAAAATATAATATAAACAATAAAAATTAAGAATTAATCTTGGTCCTGAGCGGCAATTAAAATAATATTTTAATTTTTTACCTATTCAGAAATATTTGCAACTTTCAAGCCGCAACTTATTAAATATATAAAAACATAAATTATTCTCCAATACATCTAAATCTGTTTTTTTACAACTTCATACTTCAAAAAAATCCATTTTATTGGTTTTTATGGTTTTTCCTATTTTTCAGAATTACATTTCATAATAATAAAAAGTATTTCAGGAACTTTTTATTATTATGAAACATAATTCTCAAAAATAGGAAAAACCATTTATTTTCTTATCTATTTAGAAATAATTTATATAAACTAAAACATTTTCTCATTTTTAATGTTATTTTAATTTAAAGGCGAGTTTTTCTGACTGCAGTGAATATATTTTTATTATTTTGCCGAATATGGTCAAGTTTGTTGCCTGACTGAGGCGCCACACCCCCCGTTGGTGTCGTCTGCTGCCGGCAGTGACAACCCCCAACCGAAAGCTGTCACCAGGACAACGTATGCTGCTCCCAGCTTGATATGCATTTTAAATATATAAATACCTATAAGGGAATTATGGATACACTACGAACTTATGCGAATGTCACATTTTCAGAAGCATCTGCTTGGCATTCAAGTGTGAAAATGTACTTTAAATATGTATACTTGATAAATATACATTTATGATACTTAGCCAACTATAAGTGCTATAAAATGTTGACCAATTCGATATAGGAGTCTGTACTCCCAACGAGGGGAAAATTATAACTTTAAGGCCAGATACATTAATCTCTGCAATAGATAGCATTCCTCAAATAATTAAAAACGATCGTTTTTATACATTTGTATTTATACAGGGTATTTTAATTTTGATTTAAAATTTAAAATTAATTTTAAATAATTTGTATATATATATGTACTTGCTATTCATCACATCATTTAATTTTATTTCATCATTCATTTGATCAATTATATTTCTATACTGTTTCAAGTGATTTAAGCCCACGTAAACTTGCGTGTCACGTATGTAAGGATGTCACATATATTTGAATTAAGTCAATTTAATAAACCCCAAACCCAGTTCGATTAACTGGCTGTCAAATACCCCTCACGGATAATCGCACGCTCCATTTAAAGCAGTCAAAACCCATCACCTGCTGACTTGCAGTATACTCTGCAGAAATTACACGCCCAACCAACCTCAGCCCCCTTTGGAATTCCACCCAGTGCATCCCTCAAAGCCACCCAGACACTTTGTTATTAGCCTGAGGCTGGGTGGCGCACAACCTCACAATTTATACGGTCCACACTCGAGTTCGAGTCTATTTTAAGCATTTACAAGTTTATTGCCAAGCCGGTCAAGTGGTCAAGTCCTACGTATGGCAATACTGGTAATCCTAGCCGAAATCGTCTTTGCCCGCACTCCTCTTCTTGGTGGGCAGCAATCACAATAGGCGGTCCCACGACGGGTGGTTTATGTGGGGGTAAGTATCTGCTTGCATCAAAAGGGTATTAAATACAGAAACCAGACACCAGTGGAAACTGAAATCAGCAGTAAGCACAAGTTAAAAAATTAAGCATACGACTCGAAAATTTAAAGTAAGCTCGATGAGCTGATAAATAAGCAACAAGCACTCTTTCCCATTCCACCCTCCCACTCTACAACCATTTAAAAGTGAGCACCTTTTGGGGATTATCAGAATGCCACATTTATGTTCATTTGCATTTATTGCTAGCTCATAAACAAAACTACCAACAATAAATAAAAACAAGATGCGTCAATGACTTTAGGGCACCCTGATTGGATTCGCATTAATTTCCAGCTTCTGCCCAAATTTGATAAGCAATATACATCCATATATGCGTAGACAGATAGGAACATTTATTTATTTTTAAATATATAATTCTCTTTAACTGAGCAGTTGCTGATTTTAACAAGTCGAGTTAACTCGACTATGATATACCCTTAACCCAGTTGTTAAATATATTATAGTTTTCTTGGCAAATTTCCCTTTAAGATTTCCCCAAATGTTCAATTCTGTAAGTACACTTCTAACAGATTATTTTTGCTCACAAGCATATTCATTTCGGTGGTCAATACATGTACCTGTCATGGGTCTTTGGAATTTTTGAAAAATAATGAATAATTATTTTATAACAGGCAATACAAATTTTTGCTAGACACTGCCCGAAATAAGCTTGGAATCACTGTACATACATGCATACTGACTTACATACGTACACGAAACAGTACTTATCGGGGCTCTGCAGAATACACACAAATATATTGACTCTAGCGTTGATCATCATGTCATCTCTTTCTCACACATGCGCCCGCCTTTTTATATGCATACAGAAAATGCTTGATAGAAATAAGATCAATATGAAAATATATTTTCGACTATAACCTTAGTCTTTCTTGTCCGATCTTAATGGACGGACAGACGGACAGGGCTATATAGACTCGGCTGTTGATCCTGATCAAGAATATATACACTCTATGGGGTCGGAGATGCTTCATTCTGCCTGTTACATACATTTGCACAAAGCCATTATACCCTTTTTACCCATTTCTAATGGGTATATGGCACCCAGATTGGAATTGCTTTAATTTCTAGCTTCTGCTTAAATTTGATAAGTTCAAGGCAATATACATACATATATGCGTAGACAGATAGAAACATGTATTTATTATTATTATTATTATTTGTAGACAATTAAATATATATAGAAATATGCGAATCTGTCTTATTTGGAGCCCTGAGATCTGTGCATGCACGAATTATATGAATATTATATTTACAATTGCAATTTATATTACATTTGCATAATTAGCATTTTAATGTTTTTGGAAAATGATTCATAATTGGATATCGAGTATATAGAATCAAATCTACTGTAGAAGAAACGAAGAAAACCGTTAAGAGTTTTAGAGGTGGTGCAGAGAGTCATTTGAGTCAATGAACCCTGATTGGGTCCGGGTTTAATTTCATCTACAGATTATTATAATAGTTGCACAAGCTGTTTATATTTATTTCGAAGGAACATTAAAACTTATTTAACAAAAACATAAAAAATATATAATTATTTATAACTAAACTGGTGTTCATTTTTAGAAAGATTTAATTTAGTTTCTCCATATGTAAGTATGAATCATAAGCAAAAAATCTGAAAATGGACGATCTGAGAGTAAATATACAAATAAATGCGAATGAATACTTTCTATTCTTTCTACTGTAGATAAGCATTTATAAACAAGATTATAAATGTTTATGCTCAATATACATATATTCATAAATGTTGTCGCTCTTTTCAATGAAATTTCAGCGTATGTTTTATATAAAATGCACGGACAGACGAACACGGCTAGATCTGATTCTTATCAAAAATATACAAAAATATATATATACTCTAAGCAGCCGAAAATGTATTCCACTGCCTTTATCATTTTTAATGTGTCAATTACAAATAAAATTAAACCCTGTTTTAAAAACAATTTGAATTATTTTTTATTTATGTAAATATAAATAACACATAAATTTATTAATACACCAGTGCGATGCATGTTGGCAATCACTCATCGGGCTGTTGTCCGGCTCGTTTCAGATAATTTTCAAATTTTCCCCAATATATATACATTCATATATATATACATCGGAATGGATACGTGACACGCTAACGTTTTTAATACTGCTCCAAATTTTAACTCGATTTGAACTCACAGCGCTACCGAAAAAGAAAAACAAAATTTGTATTTTATTATTGTTTTTAATGCCAATACAATTTACACTTTATTAAATATTTTTTTCTTTTACTCAAACTGAAACAGAAATTTATTGTTACAATATTATTGTTACAATTGTAACTACATTAATACTTATAATTCATTTTGCAACTAATTGTAGTGGTCATGTCATCATATGTCATCATATTCCATCATCCAATGATCTTCTGTCATGTAGTCAGATTCATCGCTATTAACTGGAACCTGCGGTGGGTTGTTTAATTTGGTAATTTCTTGGTTCTTTTGGTCAAGATTTCGATTAAGTTCGTCCAACTCTTTTTGAAACTCCCTCGATTTGATTTCATCGCTATTAACTGGAACCGGCAGTGAGTTTTTTAATGTGGATATTTCTTGGTTCTTTTTGTCAAGATTTCGATTAAGTTCGTCCAACTGTTTTTGAAACTCCCTCGATTTGATTTCATCGCTATTAGTTTGTTCTTGCAGTGAGTTTTTCAATTTGGATATTTCTTGGTTCTTTTGGTCAAGATTTTGATTAAGTTCGTCAACTTCTGTCCCCAGTAGTTGAAGATAGTTAACAAGTGGTTTCAAAGCCTTATAGGCATATGATCCGCACTGTTTCTCCTCACTCCTTGATGCCTTCCAGGACTGTTAAATATTGGAATTAGATTTTCTCGCTTGTAAAAAATATATTTTATTATTCTTTGCTTACCTCAATACTTCGAGCTATGATGGAGGACTCGCCTTCGATTAGGATCAGACTTATGCATAAAGCAAAAACAATCCAATTTAATTTCATCTTTTTTTTCTGCTATTGTCAACTGGTCGCAATTGAAACAGATGTAAACTGAATGTTCAGAGTCGGAATCCCGACATTTTATAGGATTGGTCAGAGATACAGACACAGGTCTGAGGCTGTTAGAAACACATCGAACGATGCTCTTATCAAGTACCACTGATAACAAGGTGCGTCAATGATTTTGGGGAATCCACATTGGATTCGCATTAATTTCTAGCTTCTGCTTAAATTTGATAAGTTAAAGGCAATATATATACATATATGCGTAGACAGATAGGAACATTTATTTATTTTTAAATATATAATTCTCTTTAACTGAGCACTTGCTGATTTTAACAAGTCGAGTTAACTCGACTATGATATACCCTTAACCCAGTTGTTAAATATATTATAGTTTTCTTGGCAAATTAAATATATAATTCTCTTTAACTGAGCAGTTTCTGATTTTAACAAGTAAGATGCTGTAGTCGAGTTAACTCGACATACAGACATACACACGTACACGAAAGAGTAGTTATCGGGGCTATGCAGAATACACACAAATATATTGACTCTAGCGTCGATTATCATGCCATCCCTTTCTCACACATGCGCTCGCCTATTTATATGTATACAGAAAATGCTTGCCGCTGCTGATAGAAATGAGATCAATATTAAAATATATTTTTGACTATAACTTTGGTGTTTCTTATCCGAAATTATGCATTATGTATAAATAAGAAGTCTCTGCCTCTTAAATTGTGGAATTTATTGCTATCGGAAATCGAAATGAATCGATATTTCATAAACTGAGAAAGTTATCGATAAAATAAAGCAAACTTGATCTGTGCCTGGTACACGAGAGCTTATATTCCAAATTTGAAGTCTCTAGCTCTTATAGTCTCTGAGATCCGCGTGTTCATACAGACGGACGGACAGACGGACGGACAGACAGACGGACAGGGCTATATCGACTCGGCTGTTGATCCTGATCAAGAACATATATACTTTATGGAGATGCTTCATTCTGCCTGTTACATACATTTGCACAAAGCCATTATACCCATTTCTAATGGGTATATGGCACCCAGATTGGATTCGCTTTAATTTCTAGCTTCTGCTTAAATTTGATAAGTTAAAGGCAATATATATACATATATGCGTAGACAGATAGGAACATTTATTTATTTTTAAATATATAATTCTCTTTAACTGAGCACTTGCTGATTTTAACAAGTCGAGTTAACTCGACTATGATATACCCTTAACCCAGTTGTTAAATATATTATAGTTTTCTTGGCAAATTTCCCTTTAAGATTTCCCCAAATGTTCAGTTCTGCAAGTACACTTCTAACAGATTATTTTTGCTCACAAGCATATTCATTTCGGTGGTTAATACATGTACCTGTCATGGGTCTTTGGAATTTTTGAAAAATAATGAATAATTATTTTATGGCAGGCAATACAAATTTTTGCTAGACACTGCCCGAAATAAGCTTGGAATCACTGTACATACATACATACAGACTTACATACGTACACGAAACAGTACTTATCGGGGCTCTGCAGAATACACACAAATATATTGACTCTAGCGTCGATTATCATGTCATCTCTTTCTCACACATGCGCCCGCCTATTTATATGCATACAGAAAATGCTTGCGGCTGATGATAGAAATGAGATCAATATGAAAATATATTTTCGACTATAACTTTGGTGTTTCTTGTCCGATCTTAATGGACGGACAGACGGACAGGGCTATATCGACTCGGCTGTTGATCCTGATCAAGAATATATACACTTTATGGGGTCGGAGATGCTTCATTCTGCCTGTTACATACATTTGCACAAAGCCATTATACCCTTTTTACCCATTTCTAATGGGTATATGGCACCCAGATTGGATTCGCTTTAATTTCTAGCTTCTGCTTAAATTTGATAAGTTCAAGGCAATATACATACATATATGCGTAGACAGATAGAAACATGTATTTATTATTATTATTATTATTTGTAGACAATTAAATATATATAGAAATATGCGAATCTGTCTTATTTGGAGCCCTGAGATCTGTGCATGCACGAATTATATGAATATTATATTTACAATTGCAATTTATATTACATTTGCATAATTAGCATTTTAATGTTTTTGGAAAATGATTCATAATTGGATATCGAGTATATAGAATCAAATCTACTGTAGAAGAAACGAAGAAAACCGTTAAGAGTTTTAGAGGTGGTGCAGAGAGTCATTTGAGTCAATGAACCCTGATTGGGTCCGGGTTTAATTTCATCTACAGATTATTATAATAGTTGCACAAGCTGTTTATATTTATTTATTTATTTATTAGTCAACTAAATTCAGTCGACACCAAAAATACAAAAATTAAAAATTTGAATTAAATTAAAATTAAAAATAAAATTAAAACTTTAAATAAATTAAAAAATATGTTTTTTTTTTTATTTCTAAGATTTATGGGGTAAAAAACAAAATGGTCCAACATTTGTTGCAAGAATTGGGGAAAACCCAGAAAAACCCAATCAGACCAAAAATAATTAGTAAGAAAATAATTAGTGAGAATTAGTTAAGATCCACCACCTGTACATGCAAAAAAAGTTAATCTCTAGCTAAGACATTTAAAATTGAATTTTTGATTAGTGAAATGGAGGACTCTGAATTGATTACATGATATAGTTTATTATAATCATTACAGAGTACTCGAAACGGTTCATGCAAGGAATAGTTAGTAGTACAACGATTAAGAGAAAGTGGGAGGTAATAACGAGACTGTCTAGAGGGTACAGAAAAATTTATTTGGCTCATCAACGCAGTTGAGTCGATTTCGCCCTTAAGTAATTTTACCACAAACATAACTCCTAACATAACACGACGATTAGTTAAGGAAGGAAGGTTAATAAGAAGAAGCCTATCAGAGTATGGAGGCAGTACACCCCAGTCAAAGCGACGAAGCGCAAAAAGTAGAAAGCTCTTTTGCACCGATTCCAATCTACTTTGGTGAATATGATATTGCGGAGACCACACACAAGATCCATATTCCAGAATTGGACGTACAAGAGAAGTAAAAAGTAACTTGGTCGTATAAGGGTCATCAAATTCCTTTGACCAACGCTTAATAAAACCAAGAACTTGAAAAGCTTTGTTGACAGTGAATTTGATATGCTTATCAAACTTAAGCTTGTGATCTAGAAGTAAACCTAAATCGTTTACTTCATTCAGTCTATCAAGTGGCATCCCATCGATAGTGTAACTGACAGTGTTAGGATTGGTACGGTAAAATGACATGACTTTACACTTAGAGCAGTTCAAATTGAGCAGATTTATTTTACACCACGACAAAAAGGAAAATAAATCCGCCTGCAATAAGCATTGTGAGGTCATATCATTATACGTCAAGCACAACTTGACGTCATCAGCATACATTAGTACGTTAGAATTCATTATTACAGAAGGAAGGTCATTAATAAATAGGTTAAAAAGCACTGGGCCCAGGTGACTACCCTGGGGTACCCCAGATGTGACTAGGATAGGATTAGAAAGTACAGATTTAAATACAATTTTTTGAGTTCTGTTACTCAGATACTCCGAAATCCATGTAAGAAAGTTAGTAGGAAAACCTATAAGGTTTAGTTTGTGAAGAAGGAGACAATGGTTAACAGAGTCGAAGGCCTTACTGAAGTCTGTATAGACGACATCAGTTTGCATTTTATTCTGAAATCCTTTGATCACAAGTGAAGTAAATTCAAGAATGTTAGTGGTAGTAGACCTACATTTCACAAAACCATGCTGGAATGGTGAAATAATAGATCTACATAAGTGTTGCAGTTGAGTTGTTACTATTTTCTCAAATGCTTTCGGTATAGCGGACAATTTGGAAATACCCCTGTAGTTTTTTACATCGGATTTTGAGCCATTTTTATGGAGAGGAATAATAAAGGATTCCTTCCAAATAGCGGGAAAACAACAACTATCGACAGACAAGGTAAATAACTTAAGTAAAGGTTTGCAAATAGACTCCGAACAGTACTTAAGTACACATCCAGGGACTCCATCCGGACCTGGAGAAAACCCAGGCTTGATGGAATGCAGGTCTGCAAGAAGTGACTCTAAAGTGATCACAGGTCCAAAAATGCAATTGGCTCTTTGGACAGGATAAGGATAAGATACGTTTGGGGAGAAGATAGAGGAAGAATAAGTAGATTGAAAATACTTAGCAAACAAATCGGCAGATTCCTGATCATCTTTTGCTTTCGTATTTTCATAAGAAACGGAGTTAGGTAATGAAGACGATTTGCGTTTCATGTTCACAAAATTATAGAACTGCTTAGGATCCTGTGCAAATTGCAGCCTACAGCGAAGAAGGTAATTATTGTAGCAACGCGAATTATAAGAAATAAAAGTTGCTCTAGCAACCATATATCGAGAGTAATCCAAGTGATTACTCGATCTCTTAAACTTCTTATAAAACCTTGATTTCACATTTTTCAACCTAACTAATTCCCGCGAAAACCAGGGCGGCCTGTTAGCCTTCACAGGATTCATACGGGGAACGCAAGCATCAAAATGTGAGTCCATGGTCTCATAAAATATTGACAAAGCATTATCCAAATTGGTGCAGGCATAAAGTACTGACCAATCTGTGTCAATTATTAATTGATTAAGTTTAATGAAATCTGCTTTACGGAAGCAACGATTCTTACGTGTAGAATCCGTTGCTACAAAAGGCACAAGAGTTGGCAGCTCTATAATCAAATCGAGCGTTGGATGATAGGGGTCTTCAGGATAGACAAGTGGTTCACAGCGAGAAAGAATAATACTAGTAGGATCAGATACAAAAATTAAATCAAGTAAACGGTCGTTACAATTTCGAATAGGGTTAACTTGTGACAGTGACAACTCATGGAGCCCATCAATAAATTCATTTGTGCAAAGTGGCACCAATACATTTGGTGGAACGGACCATATAATATCTGGGATATTAAAATCACCACATACAATCAGATAGTCTCTATCAGAAAGCATAGAAGAAATGTATTGAATAGCAGATAGATGATTAAGGTAGACTGAGACATCTGATTGAGGTGGGATATAGGAACAAGTAATGACCAATGAAAAAGTATTAAGCGCAATTTTAATACTTATAAATTCGATAACTAAATCAAATGGAGGTAGGAAATAATCTGACACAAGATCAGAATCGACAGCAATTAGGCAACCGCCACCTACACGTGATACTCGATCACATCTATATGGGGTGTATTTATTAGAAAATACTGAATAATCGGAAATATCAGGCTTTAACCAAGTTTCGGTAAATATTATAATATCAAATTCAAAAGAAAGACTGTCAACATATAGTTTAGAAAGTTTAGTTTTAAGACCTCTAACATTTTGATATGCTAGAGAGAGAGGATTTTGGTGTTAGTTTTTTGGTGCAACATTAGACGATGATGATGCACCAGAGGGATTAGGAGGTAGTGTAATAGAAGGCCGAATACGTTTTTTAGTTGTAAACTCTTTTATTACTAAGCCCTTCGGCCAGAAATCAGCACAGCAAATTGTGCCAAACACCTCTGCCGAAACACTTATTTTAAAAGAGGAAATTTCTCGTTCATAGTTGAATTTAAATTTTTCAACTAATATACCAGTTGATGTCACCTTGGCCTGTATATAGGCTTTAATATCATCCACTGATATATCAGGGGCAAGACGCGAAAGGAAAATTTGTTTTCTCGGAGCCACCGCTATTAGAGGCTTTGGAGCACGGCTAGAAAGAGCTGGGGGAGGCGAAACGGACAGAATGGACTGACCAGCAATAGAGGCACTACTGTTGATTGCAGGTGGTGGTGCAGGAGAAATGAATTGCATCAACTGCTGACCATTATCAACAGTAGGTGTTAGCGGTGCAGGGGGCAATGACAAAGCCGGGGCCGATAAGTTTACTTCACGAGGCAAAGCGGGCTCAACAGATCGTTTCAGCTTTGGAGACTCAATCAACAGTTTCACACTATTGAACTGATTCTCCATTGCATCAAAATCAGCACTGAGCCTACTAAAAGCTAGACGAAGATCATGGAATCCCCGTCTAGTTTGCCTCATAAAACCCTGGATATCGGCCTCCGTCTCGCGGCATCGCTCACAACACCATTTTAAACCAGATTTATTGCCGATTATATCCTTCACCCGTTGTGTAAAACCAGCACATTTTACGTGCACCACGTTATCACACAACCAGCAACAGACGAAATCGGCTTTTGGGTCAGCTTGGCACTTGCAGCTTTTTAAGTAGCACGCGGACATGATTATTAAATAAATTAATATGCTCAAGAAAGTAGAGAAACTAAACAACGATTCGGCGCCACACGAAAACAAAAGAAAAAAGATCAACAATTAAAAGCACACAAGAGATGCAGCAGGAAACAACAACACCAAACTTTGGTACAGTGAGAGTAAGCGTCGAGAGAGCGAGAGAAAAGAAGCGCACAGAAAAAAAAAAAACCTCTACGCCAACAACAATGCAAAGCGAACGAGCGTGCAATGTAAGTATGAAGCTTTATCTATTACAACTCTCACCGAAAGCAATGAGAGCGGGAAACACAAAGCGCAAATTAAGAAAACAAAAACAAAACACAGCTGTTGACCGCGCACTGTTTGTTTACAAAAATAAAGAATTTTGTGTTTTGCAGCAAAATTACAACAGAAAACGCAATTTACCAAACCAATTAACACAGTAGTTACAAAGAATAATAACACAAATATAATTTGGATTACTCAAAATTAAACATACTATGCAAAAATTAAAAACAATCACGAACTGAATGTAGCACAGAAAAAACACAACCGATCACAGCAAACGCTAAGACGCTGTGAAAAAAGGAAGGAACATTAAAACTTATTTAACAAAAACATAAAAAATATATAATTATTTATAACTAAACTGGTGTTCATTTTTAGAAAGATTTAATTTAGTTTCTCCATATGTAAGTATGAATCATAAGCAAAAAATCTGAAAATGGACGATCTGAGAGTAAATATACAAATAAATGCGAATGAATACTTTCTATTCTTTCTACTGTAGATAAGCATTTATAAACAAGATTATAAATGTTTATGCTCAATATACATATATTCATAAATGTTGTCGCTCTTTTCAATGAAATTTCAGCGTATGTTTTATATAAAATGCACGGACAGACGAACACGGCTAGATCTGATTCTTATCAAAAATATACAAAAATATATATATACTCTAAGCAGCCGAAAATGTATTCCACTGCCTTTATCATTTTTAATGTGTCAATTACAAATAAAATTAAACCCTGTTTTAAAAACAATTTGAATTATTTTTTATTTATGTAAATATAAATAACACATAAATTTATTAATACACCAGTGCGATGCATGTTGGCAATCACTCATCGGGCTGTTGTCCGGCTCGTTTCAGATAATTTTCAAATTTTCCCCAATATATATACATTCATATATATATACATCGGAATGGATACGTGACACGCTAACGTTTTTAATACTGCTCCAAATTTTAACTCGATTTGAACTCCCAGCGCTGCCGAAAAAGAAAAACAAAATTTGTATTTTATTATTGTTTTTAATGCCAATACAATTTACACTTTATTAAATATTTTTTTCTTTTACTCAAACTGAAACAGAAATTTATTGTTACAATATTATTGTTACAATTGTAACTACATTAATAATTATAATTCATTTTGCAACTAATTGTAGTGGTCATGTCATCATATGTCATCATATTCCATCATCCAATGATCTTCTGTCATGTAGTCAGATTCATCGCTATTAACTGGAACCTGCGGTGGGTTGTTTAATTTGGGAATTTCTTGGTTCTTTTGGCTAAGATTTCGAAAAAGTTCGTCCAACTTTTTTTGAAGCTCCCTCGATTTGATTTCATCGCTATTAACTGGAACCGGCAGTGAGTTTTTTAATGTGGATATTTCTTGGTTCTTTTTGTCAAGATTTCGATTAAGTTCGTCCAACTGTTTTTGAAACTCCCTCGATTTGATTTCATCGCTATTAGTTTGTTCTTGCAGTGAGTTTTTCAATTTGGATATTTCTTGGTTCTTTTGGTCAAGATTTTGATTAAGTTCGTCAACTTCTGTCCCCAGTAGTTGAAGATAGTTAACAAGTGGTTTCAAAGCCTTATAGGCATATGATCCGCACTGTTTCTCCTCACTCCTTGATGCCTTCCAGGACTGTTAAATATTGGAATTAGATTTTCTCGCTTGTAAAAAATATATTTTATTATTCTTTGCTTACCTCAATACTTCGAGCTATGATGGAGGACTCGCCTTCGATTAGGATCAGACTTATGCATAAAGCAAAAACAATCCAATTTAATTTCATCTTTTTTTTCTGCTATTGTCAACTGGTCGCAATTGAAACAGATGTAGACTGAATGTTCAGAGTCGGAATCCCGACATTTTATAGGATTGGTCAGAGATACAGACACAGGTCTGAGGCTGTTAGAAACACATCGAGCGATGCTCTTATCAAGTACCACTGATAACAAGGTGCGTTAATGACTTTGGGGAATCCACATTGGATTCGCATTAATTTCTAGCTTCTGCTTAAATTTGATAAGTCCAAGGCAGTGTATATGCGTAGACAGATTTATTTCTAAATATATAATTCTCTTTAACTGAGCAGTTTCTGATTTTAACAAGTAAGATGCTGTAGTCGAGTTAACTCGACATACAGACATACACACGTACACGAAAGAGTAGTTATCGGTGCTATGCAGAATACACACAAATATATTGACTCTAGCGTCGATTATCATGTCATCTCTTTCTCACACATGCGCCCGCCTATTTATATGCATACAGAAAATGTTTGCGGCTGCTGACAGAAATAAAATCAATATGAAAATATATTTTCGACTATAACTTTGGTGTTTCTTGTCCGATCTTAATGAAATTTCGGCAATGAATAATATATATGTGCATATTATGTATAAATTAAAAGTCACTGCCTCTTAAATTGTGGAATTTATTGCTATCGGAATCCGAAACGTATCGATAATTAATTATCGATAAAATAAAGCAAACTACGAACACACTATATAGATAACTCATTTAGCCTTCTTATGTCTGTTACATACTTTTGCATCTATTCGTTGTACCCATTTTTAATAAGTTCAGGGTATAAAAAAAACAAAATAGGAACGCGCGGATTTTCTTCTATACTCACATTCCAATTGCATTACTTTTTTGCATAGCAAGCGACCCGCAGACTAATCATGAATATATATATATATATGGCACGATAAAAAGGCAAAGGGATACAAATTTGAAACAGCATATAAAAAGTAGGCAGCGCGACCCGCATCAAATAAACAGATAAGTGGCTAACGGAGGGTCCTTTGAGGAGACATGCTAACAAAATTCGTACACCCAAAAAGATACACACGAATATTGTCACATTATTTGTAGTTGTGTTGAGTGTAAAACAAATGCCTTTAAAGAGATTAAAGTGTTTCAATTTATTCATTCGGCATTCAAATGTACCGAGAAACGATATTTGTAAAGTCAAAGTTCGCAGGTAAAGTTCAACTTTTCAAATGCCAAATTTGCATATTTGTAGGCGTAATAAAAACAAAATAAGTAACTAAGAATTGTGGGCAGCGGTCAGGCTGGAATTTAAGCTAACAGCTCAGGGCATTCAAGCAAGAAAAAATACATATGTTTTGCATTAGAAAAACCCCCATAAATATGCTTTTGGGATTTTAAATTAAAAAATAACATATGCCTCATTTAACATTAAACATAAACCAATTTAGCTGAGTCACAGTTTTTAGCATTTAATCAATTGCAATCAATTTAACTAAAATAAGTACAGTCATAACCTTTTATGTTGGACCATAGCAAAAGAGACGTCGATGACACAAAAAATCCACTCTTTGCTCTCTGATTTTAGCCCCTTCCTAACAACGACTTCCAACTGTATCAGCTGCAATTCAAAGTGATTGAATGTCTCGTTGGCTTCGAGTAAAATGATTGAAGAGGGTTCTCTTCTTACCAATTTTCCATTTTCCATTTCCAAATTCATTTTACCCTTTCGCACCAACGCACACAGCAAACAAATAAAACAAACGATGCGCATCAGCCTCAAACCAAAAACAAAAACTTTATTTTAACAGCTAATTTTATTTTATATTTTCCTTATACAACAAGTCCCAAAACAAAGGTCGCCAGTTGGGCGCCCCTAACTTTACAGAGGCGCTAACCAAAGGCCTCGGATTAGAAATTAATTAGACAAGTGTCCGAGTCATGTCCAAATTACTTAAGTTATGTAAAATGTGCCAATTGCTGTTAGCTGGCAAGCTTTTAAGCCAAAATGCTGCTTACAAAGTATACTGGGGAAAAAAATATGCATGGTGCTAAATACCCTCGACATTGACTCTATAGTCTTAATTAAAATTTAAAATAAAATAAAATAAAATGTTTAATGATTTAAAGTAGTTTGCGGCTTGAATTGTTTATTATCTTAGTAGGAAATAAACTGAATTTGTCTCCCGGTTCGGCAACGAAATTCTGTTGAAATGAATAATACCCTTCTACAAATTATCATCATCAAACCAGTGAATTTTTCATTTTGGCAACCAAAGCCACAAATATTCTTAACAACTTTGCTGCCAGAAATCATTTCACTTTATCGATATTCATTTGGTGTTCCTTAAGCGCTATATGTCATTAAGCCATCATTCGATTCACTAAGCTCAAATGTCATATGAATGCCACATTCATGACAAGTCAGGAAAGTTACTTACAATATTACTTACTTACACTCAGAAAAAAATTAACTTTAAGTTTTGAAAATTTTTGATTGTTTTTAGAAATAATTTCTAAACATACGAAAAGAAATTCAGAAAATACGCTAAAATTAAAACTGATCTAAAAACTACACCATTTCAGATTCTTTAAATAATATCTAAATATAGGAAATGAAATATTTATAAAATTACCTAAAAACTAAAACAAATTCAGATATCATAAATATTTTTTATTTTTAGGAAATATATTTCCAAAGAGTACAAATTTAAGAACACATTTCTTGAAAAATCTTTGTATTTGGAATGCCTTAACATATAAATAATATAATAAAAGTTATCCAAAAACTATTGAAAGAGTTATGTACCTTAAAATATACTGGAAATTAGATACCTTCCTTCCAAATTTTAGAAAAGTTAACCTAGAATTAAGAAATCTGTGTTTTTTATGCAGACACCATCTAAATTTTCTGAATAATAATGTGACAAAATGCTTTGCAATTTTCAAGGAAATTATTTTTCTGAGTGTAATAGTTGTTGTTACCGCAAAATTATTAATGAAAATAGGAAAGGCTAGAAAGAAATGTCTCGAATCAAGTTTGTAAGCATTCAACTCAATGGAGCTTCAACATATTTTATGTACATTGAATTGGTTGCTGACTGCAACTGTCAAATCATTCCCAAACCCATTTTCAGAATCTTGTGGAGATGTGGATTGTGGTGTGATATGGTCGGGTGGGTTAATGTTGGGTGGAGTGGCAGCTGCAGTGATGACAGGTCAAATCTTGACGGCCACAACTTTCCAGTTTTGCCCAAACTTTGAGTTGTGCTCGCGATGAGTTCAGTTTCAGTTTCGCCTTTCCACTCGACTGCATCCAAAATAATGACAAATTATTTTGGGCTAAAGCATCCCCGTCCCCAAAAACAACCAAGTCGACGTTTAGTACGTGCTTGTGGATTTCGTTTTTCCGGAAGGATTTTGTGATCTGGCAATTTTCTTCACAACTTTCGTTCTGGTCCTGTGGCATTTGAGTTATGCATATACATTTTCTAGGAGCTCACATGTGCTGGGCGGCAGGCACGTTTTATGTACATGTTAACACCGCATTCAAATATGCATTAATTTAATTTAGACAAGGCGGATTTTATTCATAGTTTGCGGCCAACAGTGTCTGCTTTCAAGCAGATTACAATTTATATAAATACGTTGGCCTAAAATAAATGCAAAAAGCAGTGAAAAAACTTTACTAAAAGATGGCAGATACTAAGTAAATAAATTCAACATTTTCACAGTTCAAATTTATATAAGGTATTTTATTTTACTTTACATTTTTCAAAGTAGATAATCTCGTAATACTATTAGGAATTTCTTATTTAATATATAAATGTATACTTCATAAGCGCAAGGCGCATAAAAGTGCCAAATGTGGATTAATTCGACTCTTCAGCGAAAATTTGTTTGTAGTTGACTTATTCAAAATAAAATAAAAACACAATTTAAGCTTTGGCTTATTTACTTGAACTTCAAAGTAAAAATAATTTTAAGCGTGATAACATCTTTTTTGACACGCTCCACTGTATCAACTGCGTACACTTACAAAAACAAAACACATCAAATTTTAAAATCACTGTGAAAAATAGAAACTACTAGCTTTTAGGAATAAAAATATGCCAAGAACTTTAGATTTTATTTTCTATTAAAAGAAGAATAATATTTTTAACAAGCTAGATACTAGTATTTAAAAATAATATACCTAATTTTAGAGTTAAAAAAAAAACATTCTGAAAATTAGACATCTTTTCAAACAAATTGACTATAAAATTATGAAAAGAAGAAGACTGGATTTTGAAACTGAAACACCCTTGGCACCAAGAGTATGTTCCAAAGGGTGTTGTTACAATGTGTTTGAACCAAATGTCAGACAGAAGTCGAGAAGCTGCAGCTGCCAAAAATTTAAACGCACTAATACACAAACACACACACACACACACACACACACACACACAATAACTCACAGACACACACACAAATAGGAAATAAATTATTTTTCTTATACATATGTAATACAATATGCATTATCATCGTGCGGTTAAGCAAATATAATAGATGGAAGAAAACAAAAAGGACAAGAACGTGCAGAAAGAGAAAAATGAAAGCCGATACAACAAATGTCAAAAGGAAAGGTTTTCTTCTTTCGTGTTTTTGTGGTTTTTTTTCTCAATTTAAGCTGAAAGAATTGTCCCAAAGCTGTCAGATTCAGTTGCCTGCAGATGGATTAAAATATCGAAGCAGCGAAGCTTTAACGGACAACTGATTGCACAAGGACACACTGACACACACACACACACACACACAGGCAGAACTGGCCAAGAAAAGGGTTTGTTTCTTTTTGCATACACGCGGAAATAAAATCTTCTAGAAATTAAACAAAAAAAAATCATCTGAATACTAGAAAATATTTATTCTTTTTAAAAATAATATTTGAATAAACAAATCAAAACAAAACGTTTGTTTTTATAATGATGATTATTATGATCTAATTATTAAACAGCAGAAATTTTTATTTTTATTCAATATAATTTTAGATATTTTGCTCGCCAGGCTTATACCGAGGTAGCTTGAATTAAGAAATATATTTTTAATAAGTTTCAATGCAAGACCTTTAAATAATGAAAAAATATTTCTAGAATTCAGAAACAAATATTAAATTGTTTTTTTCTGGACTACTAAATATTTTAACATTAAATGATATAAATTTATGTGTCATTTAAAATGTTGGTTATAATCTTATACTACTAATGTTATACAATAATATAAATTACAAAAAATCTGCAGTAAGAATTCGTTGCACACACAAAGATTTTTGCTATTAGAGTTATAATTTATTACTAAGAAGCTCAGCTGCTCTTGGCCACTTTGAGGCGATGTTTTGTCCGAGTGTATACATGTGTATATATTTAGGGGTAAGGCACAGAAATGTATGTCTGATTATTGCATATGATTGGGCTACAGGTGGACATTGCTGCCCCTCAACGTGAACGTGCGTGCAACACACAAACAGTCCCTTTTTGTTGCAGTTGCATGTCGTTTGCATATCTCAAATGCGCTGTTCTGGATCGCAGCATCCAGACGCATATGTCACTTCCATGCAACAACATATACACTATATTCACATATATATGCGGCATGAGGCATGCAAGCCAAAAACAGGACAAATCGTTAACGACACTTTGCCCCTTTCCCAAGCACACGTAATTTATCAGGCTACCCAAATATTTGATTTCCAAGTGAGTTGCCACAAAATCCTGTTGACATTTGAAAATGGACATTTGAAAAATGATTATGCGTAACTTTTAAACTCAAACATTATTGGGTTGGCGAGCTTTCAACGTGGATTTTGCGTGCATCAATTAATCAACTGTGGGCAGATTAGCCAAATAAATGACGGAGTTTCAATAGAGGTCAACAGGTTATTAAAAAATGTTCGCAGTGATCCTTTAATTTATTGGCTCTTATTTTGATCCAACCATTCAATAAACATTAAATCACAGACTATTGAAAATGAACTCATATATTTTTATTTACATATATTTCGAATTCCAAATTCAACAATTTGACACATAAATATAATAAATGCCATTTTGAGAGCTTGCCAAAGCCGGTGAGGTTGGTGTCTCGGCTAGTTGCGAATGCACCACACATCGTTAAGTGTGGAGCGGGTTCGTTAAGTTCGTTAACAAGTTCGATGTTTTTTTTCAGCTGGATTTTGCACAAAATACACTTCGCAAGACTGCTTAACGGGCATATACCCTATAATTAGCTATATTAGTCCATATTCACCAATAGAAATAAAATCTTGATTTTCGTGTAATCCCAATGGAATTTGAAAAGAATTGGAGTATAGATTAGTAAGTTTTTATTTTATTTTTTTATTTAATTAAATATTAATTTTTGTAAACATCATTTAATCAAATTTTTACATTAAGGTTTTTTTTATTTTGTTGTATCAACTTGCATTAGTTAAAATTAATTAAATAAAAGAATACAAAATGCGTATACTATTACGACACCTTCTTAAAGCTGGAATGCCGCTGCTTACAAACCACTTGACAACCCTAATATCACAACAACAACACTTCGTCTGTCTTTTGGCTTAATGTGACTTTAAAGCAGCCACGCGCACCAAGTCAAAACTCTCTTTTTCTAACTTTAACGCACTCTCTCTCTCTCTGTCTCTCTCTCTCTGTCTCTCTCTCTCTCTGTCTCTCTTTTTGTTTTGGCTCACTCTCATACTGGTGCTCTGCTCTGCACTTGTCCGGGCTTAAAACGTGTTTTTAGCTGCTTTGCAAACCATTCTTCAGTTTTCAGTTTGTCAGTTCAATTCGAAACGCGTCTCAGTTTGGTTATTGCCCACGGTTCGACGACGGCTGCAACTCTTACTCAGCCAGCCAGGCCAAGTGCAATTTTTTCGCGCAGTGTCTGTGAGTGTTCGAGCTTTCCTGTGTGTGTGTGTGTGTGTGTGTGTGTGTGTTAGTGTGAGTCGTGTGTTGTTGAGTGGAGCAAGTGCGTCCGATTTTGCGATCGGATCGATTCGCTCGTCGAACGGTTTCCATTTGCAGAGCGCGATTCACGTTTGTTATTGGATTTTCAGCTAACTTATTTCTTTTGCTCGTCATTTGTTTTATGTATGCAAATCGCGTAATTTTGCATTACGGTTTTTGTTGATCCACAACGTCATAAAAAAGTGACCAACTAATCGCACAACACCTGCCCCTCTCCCCATTTTGTTGTTGTTGTTGTTATTGTTGATTTCGAATTTGTTGTTGCGCTTTTTACTTGGGTTTTGTTGGAAAATTTCACTTTGTATTCAAATCAAGTTTGTGTGTTTTTCTATCGTTGAGTGTGGACACACTGTGCCTATTACTACTACAACTGCACCAACTACTGCCATTTTTGGCTCACTGCACTCGTTAGTTATAAGCCAGGCCAAGCCAATTAATGGCCCATTCATAGGCATATTGTGCTTCTTAGTTGTAATGCGATTAATTAGCATAAAGTTTTACAGCGCCTCCGTCAATTGAAGTTTTGCGACCTCCACAATTAGAAACCGCCAAGAATAAGCACTTAAAAGAACAAAATATATTAATTAAAAATAGTAATTAAAAGCTGCCAGACAACTAATAAATCAAGGTCTCCTGCAAATGACTGTTAAACTCTTTTCGACGTTGCCTTTAAAAATCGGAAAGAGTATTCATTTAAACTCTCTTTCTCTCTCTCTCTGTCTCTTCGTAGAAACGTGTTTGGCACTTTCTGTTAATTAGTCTAACTAATGGCAAATATGGCAAATACCATTTTCGAAATAAAAATGACAACAGCAACAAACAAAAAAAAAAATCGCAATCCAAAAATCGCATAAATAATTGTAAAATACACATAGCCAAAAAATTAAATGAACAAACAAATATTCGCAGTATATATTATCGTTGATATATTTCATGACATTGCACAAGGTGAATGTTGCCATTATATTTTGACAGAATATACAAATAAATGACCACATTTTTTTGACAGTGTTTGAAAGCACATTAAAATAAACTAAATTAATTCAATAACAATAATAATATTGTATTGAATGTACAAGCCTGAATTTTTATTTATAAAAAATGTATATATATTTGTTTTAATAATTGTTTGCGACTATTTGAAACTTATTTTAATCATAAAATAAATCAGGTTAACATAAGCAAAAACAATAATTGCCCAAAATCGTTATGTGCAAAAACAAATCAATAATTATTATACAAACACTTAAACACTCATACTTAATAAATATAATACGCAACGTAAACTTGACCTTTTCAACGAAAAAAATTAAATCATAATATTTTTAACAATATTTTAACGGTAACTTAATCTAAGGTGTGCGCAATACTTATTTCAAGAGCTTTGTTTAATCCAAAAGAAAAAAAACCAGTTTAACCAGTAGACAATTTTTTGTTGTTGGTATTTTGGCTAAATGCGCTCTAAACGCCATAAGTGAATAAAGCAACAACAACAAAATGCAAATACTGAGCAACCAAATAAATTGCTAATAATTTACAAATTGAAAGCTAAACTCTACGCTAAAAACAAAAATTACAAGTAAAGCCGCAAATTTTATAAACAAAAGGCTTTTGGGATATTACTTAAGCCCCACAAAAGCAAAAATAACAACAAAAATGTCGATGTCGACGTCGACGCCACTGCGCAGCCTCAGCATCGTCTTCATCGTCTTTTGCTGCGTCAGCAGCGGCAGCATCGCACAAGGTGAGTGAGTTTAACATATGGTTTCCATTATACACCCTGGCATCGGGTATTCCCATTTTGTTGAGTGCTTTGTGACGCATCTGTCCATTAAGCAAGTCATATATATTTCTATATTAAGAAAATGAATTAATATTCGGCTTTTTTATTTTTCGCGAAAATTTTTTGTTTGTTGCATTTATAAAGACCCATTTGCAAGGGTATTTTATTTTCGTTCTTTCTTGTTCTATTTTTAATATTATTATATTAATATGTATACGAAGCAAATTTTAATAGTACATTCGTTCAACGTTGTTATTGTGGCTGTTATCATGGGGCACAATTTGTGGTTTCATAAAAAAAAGTAATTGAAATAAATCATCTATCTCTGATTCAGATTCAGTTCACGCTAATTAATCTCGTCTTTTTGTTTTCGGCCATTTTTGCAGCCGGAACTAAGTCGAGTTCTGAGATTCGGCAGCATTTAAGAGCCTCCCTAGTTGATACCACACAAGAAATCGTGTTTAAATATTAAGAAACAAACAACTTTTATCAGATATGTCACGAAAGAAATAAACGGAAAGA
Organism: Drosophila kambysellisi; assembly: GCA_035042185.1. Lineage (NCBI taxonomy): Eukaryota > Metazoa > Arthropoda > Insecta > Diptera > Drosophilidae > Drosophila > Drosophila kambysellisi. The sequence goes on along the minus strand of JAWNLS010000946.1, from coordinate 847,546 downwards.
AAATGCCCAATAATAAAGCCAAAGAAAAATAAAACACGTACTTCCGCACTGCAAAGGTTTAAAGGTTTTTTTTTTTGTTTGTACCAGCAACACAGAAAACAAAAGCTTAGCAGGAAAAAAAAGAACAGCAAAAGTTGCCCGCACCTGTTAATACATATATACATATATGTACATACATATGTACATATGCATATGCACAATATGCATATGTGTGCGTGTGGAGATGTTTTCATTTACCCTTTTGGGAGTTGCTGTTTTTGTTTAAGCTCTTACGATTGTTGTAATAAGATGACTTCGTTTTTTAAGTGTGTTATAATGTCAATGTGTCAATAAAACGTGTAGTCACCCTTGTGTGTGTGAGTAAAGGTGTATTACAAACATGTATTTTAATTATTTGCTGCGCAAATATTAACTTAACGGTTAAATGCGCGAAAGCAAAATAATTTCTTAAGCCAGCCACGTTAAAAAAACAATCGATAATTTCAACTCGATTACACTTTGATTTTTCTGCTCCGTTCAGTTACGCAAAATACGATTGTTTCTATTATTAACGATTTGCTGGAACTATATAATAATTTTTATAAATATTTCTTATTTAGTTAATTTAAATTTGATATTACATTTTATTTTTATTTTCATATAATATATTTTTTACTTTTTGTATTAATTTTGTGTCGACTAACTTTAGTACATATTAAATAAAAAAAAATATTTTACGTTCGGTTTACATAACTATGTATATAAATTATTATTATCCCCATTTACATATTATCATATTTATATTTTTATATACCTAATATTGACATAGAGCTACGCGAGTATGTTAATTTAAACAAAGCAAAATTAGCAAAAAAAAAAAAAAACACAAAAATCAACTAATTAAATCAAAAATAATTATGCAACACCAAAGCTGAAAATGAAAAAATATTTCTACTAAACATAAAATACAATACCGAAACAAAAATCCAAAGAGCGTAAAAAACCTAGCCAATCAAATGAATTTGAGTAGAAATAAAAAAATGTGTGCTTTGGAAAACTTGTCAAACAAAAACATCGCTAATGAAATTAACGTACTAATGAAGAGCTGATGATCGTAACGCAAAAAATTCAAAAGATACATATTTGAAATCAAGAAATACGGCTTTTCGAAATCTACATTTGTTTAAAATATATGTACATATGTATATAGAGACATTGTGTCGCGTGTATAAAATGAAATAAAAACAAGTTTCTGATCGCATTTATTTGCCGACAACTATGCAAATTAAACACTAAATATATACACACATAATATGGTATGTAGAAAGAGAGTGAGAGAGATATGGTATATTTTGTAATAACAAAAACGAAAGTGAATCTCGCTCATGGGCTGACTTTGAAAACCCTTTAGCTTACCCTCGTCGCACATTTCACTTTTCTTTAGCCAGTTGTTAATTTTATCGAATTAAAGTACTGTATGAATGCATGTGTACATGTGATAGAAAGAGATGACGCTACTGATATGCTCTATCAAAATGAAAGAAAGTGAAAGAAATGGGCAAAACGTAACAGGTTCACTGAGTCGCTGTCTTTTTTCTTTTATTTTTATTTTTGATTCAAACTGTCACACATGCGATTTTTTTATTTTTGCCTTTTCTTTTTGTAGTTAATAAACGAGTCTAGTACTCGTCTGAACGTGACGAAAACTTTGCTCTCGTTCAGCAGACGCGAAGACGCGACGACATTTCCGAATACAAACAAGTATTTTTAAGTATGTTTGTGTATGTGTCTGTCAGTCGTTTTCATGAATTTGAGTAATTAGTGTCGATTTTTCTTTTGTAAATTGACGGTTTCTGTTTATAATGATGAGAAAAAGTAACGATGACATTCAACTCGATATGCACATTATTGCAGTGAAAAAGTGGCATTTACATGAAAAACCGTTGTGGAAACATTACATTTTACCAGAAAAACCAAATGAACACTCATAAAATGTCTTTTATTAATATTATTTGAATTGAGACGCAAAATGAATTAACATATACAAAATTAAAGTTGATTATTAATAATGCTTTGAATTGAAAACAAAAATAAATAAATAAGTCCAAAATAAAATGTTTATTATTAATATTTGTTTAAATTGAAAAACTGTGAAATGAACAAATTCACTTTCGTCTCACATTTCAGTCTCTGCTCCTCGCTTTTTATTTGCATTTCCAAATTCACAATCAGATCTCGCAAAATAATGCAAAGCATAAAAAACCAACAAGTGCTCAAAAAATCTATTTGTAATTAGCTAAATAATTGTAACTAATGCTGATGCTGATGCAGGCAACACTGTAAACAGCGTTTCACAGCATTGTAACTTTATGAATTCAACGGACAAATTTTTTTGCCAGTGCCCAAATAAAATGAAAAATGATAAAGAAAATAGCAACACAAATAAATGTCAACTGAAGCATTAAGAACTAGTTGGCTTAGTTTCAGGTAATCGATGTATATAAAACTTATATCGATAGTTTGCTCGTAAACGTAAAAACTCTGGCAGCACTCAGTCATCTTCCTTTCCTATTGTCTTGTCTTCGTGCAAAAAGAGATCCAACAAAGTTTTTAAGTGTTTTTTCTTCTGGTCGAAGCGCGCAAAACCGACATTGTTATTATCAACTATTATAAAATTGTACTCTTAAATCACCGTGAATCTTTGGTAAGGAAACCAATAATGATATATATGATATATGTATAGACGTATATATAGTTTTTTTTTCGAATTCACAGTCGTTGCTAAATTCTTATACGCTTTGCTGGACAAAAAAAATGGCAGAGTCATATCACACAAACACCAAAAAGAAGGGGGTAAAACGTCCGTCCGCTAATCCCACAACATCTAATGTCAATACAAAGATAAACTACCAAATGCCACAGTCTCAATCGTCGAATCGTGTAATTAAGGAAATCATACAGAAACGCATTAAAGATGGCCTACCTCAAGTCTTGATCAACTGGAAGGGCTGCGAAACGGGGGACAGCACGTGGGAGTATGTCTCGAATTTAGGCGGTGATGCAGCCAAGAAGATGGCGCAATTTGATGCCAAAAGTTCCGCCAAAAAAGACAATGTGTCGAATCAGTTCGCAGAAGTTAACCTGAGCAGCGCCAGCGACAGCGACGATGACGTTGACGATGACGATCCGCAGCTGCAGCAGCGTCATGTGAAAAACGTAAAGGACACCAAAGGCAAAGGCACTTCATCCTACGCCTCGGATGCGAGCCGGCAGCAAGTGAGTAGTTGGTGCAGTTTGTAGTCAGTCAATCTCAGATTGCTAACCTCTAAACGGGAATGCACGCAGCAGAACATGCTTCCCAATCCCAATAACAATAGCAAAAAAAGCCGGGCTTTCAATGGACTTGTGGCGCCTCAGCGAAGTGTATCCGAAATAAGATCAAAATCACAGCGCCGTACAGGTAGTCCAACAAACTCGAGCCAACCATTGTTGACACATATGCCATCAAAACAATCGCTGTCCAGCTGCAGCTCTAGTTCCAGCAGCCCAAGTAGCAGTGCCAGCAGCGACAGCTCTCCCAGCATCCCAAGTACTTCGAAAAGCAGCAAACCGATTGGCAAATGGAATACCAATCTGCAAAGTAACAGGAGTCCGAGCGGCCTCGATCTTGGACTCGAGCTGGAGAAGATCATCAGGTCGCACAGAATGGGTGGCGAAACGTTTCTGGTGGTCAAATGGAAGAAGACGAAAACGCTGGATCTGGTGAAGCTCAAAGATGTCACTGAACTCTATCCGAACATTGTTATTGCGTATTTTACGAAGCTCCCAAGGCGAAGCGAAGATAGTTAAATATGGTAAGTCAGAGTCGGAATGGGAGTTAAAGTCGAAGACTGTCTTTGCCACACTGCTGCTGCTGACGTTTGTTAAGTGTTGGCCCTGTGCCCATAACCTTAAACACGCGCTTCCGTTTTTTGTGGCGCACAACAGCCTCATAACTTTACAGTTCGACGCTCGTATTGCCATGAGCCATGAAAATTTGTTGTTAGCCGGTCGTCTTTCGTTATTTTTTTCGTTTTTTGTTTGAATCAAGCTGGAAAATTTGCCGCCAAAAAGCGCTTACATCCGCTCTGTGAACGGTACTAACTTTGCTGCCAAACTGCTGTCAATATATCAATATATGCATTTACCTAGCATTGTGTGGCTTCTTCGAATTTGCAGTAACAGCAACAGCAACATCAGCAGCAGCTTCTTGTGGCAGCTTCATAAATCACATTGATAACAACTCGCGTCCAGCCACAAATGGCAAATTGCTACAGAACACAGAGAACACTTGGCACGTTGCATGTGCTTCCAAATGTAAATTATGAATATGCGCTAAGAAATGTTTATTGCAACTAAGTTTTGCTTTTAGCCAAGTTACTCTCACATATTCGTGGTAAACTGAATTGTTTGTGCGCCTCAAATTATTGTATATATAAAAGGAAAATGAAAAACATATTTTGATTATAAAAAGAGATCGCCAAAAAGTAACCCCATATTCTTCCTTATATTCAGAATAAAGTAATGAAATTATAAATTATTTTTATATGTCAAATCTTAAAATACTCTTGTTTAAGAATTAATTCTAAATAAATTAATTCTAAATTAATTAATTCTAAATTAATTAATTCTAAATCAAAAGAAAGATATTGATTCTTAATAAGAAGATGAGCTGCCCTTAAGGTTTTTATACTCTTACACAATTGGTTGATGAACAAAATTTAAAATTTATTGTTTTTGTTTGGTGATCACATTTTATAATTGAAATATACATATTTTATTTTTATATACTCCAATATAAACCGAATCTCGTCCCGTCAGACATAGTGTTTTATCTGGAAATTATGAAATGTTAATTCTTGTGTATTTGGAATAGACCAGAAGACAAATTTTGACGGGATTCGAAATATATTGGAATATATGTATACTAAGGCAGCAAAAAAAAACATATTTTAATCGTTTATATAATTTAAATATCTTATGATTATGTATCTGCTTGCTTTGCAACTATAAACGATAAATATTTTACCACAAGATTCTTACCAATTTAGTGTATTTGGCGTTCGTCTAGCTAGAAGCGATTCTTATGAATTGTGCTTCCACTAAATTCGTTTGTGAAGATCAACGTGGCAAGTTATGTGGCTGCGTCTCTGTCTGAGGTTGAGGCTCTCTCTCTTCGTCTTCGTTTCGCCTGTTGCCTGATTGTAAGTTGTTTTGCCTGCTTATCGCTGGCATCGCTGCTGACAGCTAACAACAACAATAACTACAACACACACACAGAGTGATGACAATCGTCGCGACGCCTTCGCTTTGAACTCGGCGGCTTGGCGGGAATTTGGCTTATACCATTTTCTATCCGTGACATGTTCGTTTTGGCCAGATGAACCAAACGGTGGGCGTTCAGTTCATTCAACTGCGCATATCGATATATGCTATTCCTTGCCCCCACCTTGTACCCTCCTCATCCTCCACCTGGCTGTTGATTGGTGACCTTCCGTGGACCAAGCCAAAGAGACACACCTAATCGGCACATGCTGCCGACTGGCAGCAATTGTGGAGTGACTGGCTGGACAATTTGACTTGGCTAATGTGTCCATTTATTGCTGTTGTGCAATTTCAATGCCATTTGGCAGCTCTTTGCTTTCAGCTGATTGCATTTGTTGAGCAATTCGTCAAGTTTCTTGTAAATTCGAAAAAAGCCACAATCATTAGCAGACTTTCAGTTTTAGCGCCCTTTTTTTTAAATTTGTGACGGCCATGTATTGAAACCATTGGGCGTTAGATATATTTGTAGTGTTGTATACAGTATATATATTATTGATCGGAATCACTAGCTGTGTCCTCATTGCCAAGTCCATGTTTGATTTTGCAGCTTTATGGATGTAACTCAGCTTATAATTATTAGTTATTGTATAGAAAACTATTTTATTTAACAAGTAATCCTTACCAAACTCACTATTTACACATGCTATTCTGCTTGTCAAATTTTGACCAATCCTTATCGAGACCGAACTACTATATCATATGGCTCCCATAGCAACAATCACAAGTTGAGTTTTGCTTGTTTAAATAGAATTTTTCGCTTTGTGCGTGGAATAAATAAATCGCATAGCTTTCATAGTCAGGGTATGTAATCTTCGGCGTTTTGTTATGATTTTTGGTTGAGTCAGTTGAGTGCAGATAAAGTTGGTAAATTTATAACTATTACAAGCCAAGTTAAGGTCTCGGCGCTCAGCTTTATGTTTACGCTCAGTTTTAATTTTCAATTTCAAGTATTGCAAGTGAACTAGGAACACTTCAAAATTAGTAATTGAAGTTAAATTAATGGAGGGCATATGGAATATAAATTTTTGGGATAAACATCCATTTGGCAAAAGTAGTAAAAAGTTAATTTAACTTGTAAGTTCCAGGGTCAACAATAAAAAATAAATAATAATATACATAATATGCGTCATCCTGAGTAAAGTTGAAATATTTTACACGTTTTGAATTGTTGCCACAAGCTTTCCGGTCCGCTTTAGACTTGTCTTTTATCTGCAAATGAAAAAATTATCTTTTTGCAATTATGTATAACGGTTTTTCCTATTTATATTTTTTTTTTTGCCCAGCAATTGACGTATTGTGTGTTGACTATATTCTTGGCTGTAATTTAATCAATTTGGATTTGTAAGGCGCGCTTGTTGCTTAGATATCTATCTAAATCGCTGGTGCTCTGTCATTATTTGATATTATTATTGCTATGCAGTTAATTTCTCGAGTCGACTTTGGTTTTGATTTTGCCAGTCTCGGCCCATTTGATTTATGTGCTGGCTCAACAACAATTTAGTCGCGACGAACAAGTTTTTAATGTTATGCTGCTGCATATGCATATAAGGTGCCCAGATCGGGAAACAAATATGGCATTATTAAACCGACAATTTTATTAACATTTGTTTAAAATTTACTTTGTGATTATTCTATAATAGTTATACCTTGAACTTATTGAAAATAACGCCAAGGGCAACTCACATTATTATTTAGACAAATCATATTTTTCTAAAGACCACGATTTTTCTCTTCTTAATTCAAGGTTCAATTTGTCTAAAAATAATACAGAATTCTTGAGTATTTTTTTTTATTTAGTAAACGCAGAATTCTTACAACAGAATTTTTGTTGCTTCATTTTTATACAATTAAAATTAAACATACTTAGGATCTTAAAAATATTTCATTTAATGCATTTGCATTTTACTTTAACTTCTTACAGATAATATCTATTATAAATAAATATATTTCTGAGAAATATCAAATTCATTTTTAGGTATTTTGCTTTACTTTAAAATTATAATATAGAAATAGATTCCTGAAAAATATTAGAGAAGTCTTTCTTTTTTCAGTCTTATTTTTTTAGACATATTTATAAGAAATTTTATACATAATTATATAAGAAATTATTTCTAAAATCTTTAACTTATTCTAACAAAGGCAGAGTTGAGCCTGATAAGCATAAGCAGGGAATCTCCCAGTCGATCTCTATCGACCAGAGTTGATGGCATTCCTTAACTCTTAAGTTGGATATTATATTTAATTAACTTTTAAATATTTATCTTTGTGTATTCAAAAATTCCAGCACCTTAACGATCATTGATAAATTGCCCAACAATTAAAATTGCACTTCCATTCAAATAATTGCGAATTTCCTGTTCAAAAACCGCGAAATTTTGACAATTTTCAAACCACTTGTATTTTGAAATTGTCTAATTTTTTTTTGGGAATAATTTGCATTTAATTTTTAGCTGGCATTTCCCTTGATTTCTTGTTGTTGTCAGTGTTGGTTCAGGTATTATTACAACAAAAACAACAAACATCATATTTGATAATTTTTCGGCCTTTTGACCATTTTTTGGTAGTTGATGTAATTACGACCAAAAAGGCGACGCCGTCAAGCGCCCTCATTTATGACGCTTTGCATACAAAAGTGGCAGCAGCAACATGTAGTTGTTGTTGTTGTTGTTGTAGTTGTTGTATTTGTAGTTGCTGTTGTAGTTGCTGTAATGCAATTTGTTTAACGCTTCGTTTATTACCAAAAACAGCAACGCATTCGAGACGCTCGTCGTCATCGTTGCTGCTGTGGATCCGTTGGTCGCGTAGGTTGGCAGTTTACTGAATGAAATACAGTTAAAAGCTAGAAAATAATAAACTTAACATGGAATATTCTAAATACCCTTTCAAAATTTAAAAAGTTGACAAACAATTGATTGGAATTTGAAATAATCTTAAATACAACTTTCTATTTCATCAATTACAGCTCTATTTATATTTAGACATAACATAACTGCCTTAAGAATTTTGAAATCATAGAGAATTAATTAAGCTACAAGTTATTTTATTATATCAACAGGAACACATTTATATGCAACTAATATTACAATTTTTACTACTACTAAAGTAGAACTTCACTTTAATTTGTATTATATTATATTTTATTTATTTATTAATTTAATGTGTAACGTAAATTTCAAAATAAGAAATTACAATTAAATTACATATTTAATGATATTAAACTCAAAATTAATAATTATATTCAAATTGTAAATGAAATTATTAAACTTTAAAATGGTTCAACATTTATTGTAAGAATTGAGCATATACATAAAAAATTCCAAATTAGAATTAAGATTTAAGATTTTAGCCCATTCTTGACCATATCCAAATAGTATTATTTCCAAGCAGATATAAAAATATAGTCATTTGGTAAAAATCGTGATAGCTGCGTTTGAAGCTTACTGCTATATAAAAATAAGATTACTTGATTTAAAAAAAAAATAAATTCATTCTCTTAAATTTCGAAGATATTATTTAGAGCGATTCTAAAAATGTATGAACAATAATTTTAATATTTTCTTAATTTGTTTATATTTATTTTTTTTTAATTAAACCAAACAGAAAGAGTATACGCTAATCTTGAAACTATTGCTGCAAATGCAAGATTCATATACATATATACTCATCTCTCTCACTCTCTCTTTCGTACCTGTCCATTACACTGTCCGCCTTTTGCAATCTGTGATAGCAACATTAACAACTTGCAACTTGCAGCATGCCAAATCGGCTAGAGCGGGTGTGGTTTATAAATATTTTTATTATTATTATTACTTTTTTATTTTGACAGTTTAATATATTTGTTCGAGTGCAATTAATGTGCTTGTATTTGTTTATTTGGGTTTATTGTTATTATTGCCTGTTTGCCTGCGGGTGGGAGGTTATTGGAACAGCAATTACTTGGCCAGCGTTATGGGTTGCGCTTATTGGGTGAGCACTGTGGCCAATGCATTTCGTTGTGGCTTCATATTTGTAGTTAGTGCGCTCTGTTTACTGTTGATTCAACACAAGCTAATTAACTTGATTGCCACAGATTTCTTTAACCTCATTAGATGAATTTTGTGGAGTTAACCAACCTTCTTTATGGAAAATGCTACAATCATTAAATGGGTGATTCCCTAGCTGGGTTGTTGGTAATTTGTATTCATTAACTGGGCCAAAAGACGCATGTGTGTGAGTTTGTATGTGCATTCAAATTTCCTACCTTAATTGGTTGGCCAGATGGCTAGATGACTAACAAAACAAAAACGTTTTCGAATTAACCTTGACCGTCTCCAGCCTGTGAACTAAATGTCGACTGTTGACGTGAAGCGTCTTCCTCGATGAGATAGACCCATATAATAATAAGCGACCATAATGATATAACAATGCCCGACAACAATAAAACTTGTCTTTTCTCCATTTGTATCTTGTATCTGTTCCGTTCCGTTTCTTGTGGCAAGTGCTAATTAAAATCATAAAGCGACCTTGCATTGTTTTCACTCTTGTGACGCTTTAGAATCTGGAAATCTGGGTTACTTCTGCTTAGTTGAACAATTTATGTTTACATCTATTTGTATTTGTTCTTTTTTCTTGTATTTTGCATAATTTTAATTTTGTACTTTGTTTTTCTGTTTTATTTTCAGGTAAGTTAACCAGCCGCACATAAACAAGAATTCGGAACATAAATCAAAAGCCAAGAGGGACGGGCTGGCCAAATCATCTAAATCCGACTGGAGGTTAACTTTTTGCTCATATCCTTGGCGGCGCTCATTTCAGAGTTATGGGCAGCAAATAAATAGCTAAGAACTTCAAAATTCAGAACAACAATAATAACAACAATATTATCGAATTTAAATTTTCCAAAATTATTATTTTTTTTTTTATTCGGATTTTTATTTCACAAACGTGTATATAGATTTATATACAGTATTAACTAAACGACAATTATAAAACAAAAATATTCGACAACTACAAAATACACAAATGTCATTAAAATTATTAACGAAGATATTAATAAACTAAATAACCACATAATTGATCACAAATGATTGGATAATATCTTCTTTTATGTTCCGAACTGCTTAAGAAGCATAATAAATAATAAAATAAAATAAATTCAGCTAATTCGCTTATAAGTAATTATTTGGATGTTAAAGTAGCCAAATTAAATACAACAAAAAGAGGCAAAAGAAATGCTCAACTTATTAAGTGATGCATTATTTTAAATAACATATTTGCTGAATTTTCATTTAAATTTGTAATACATTAAATTTGATTTCATGTATTACATCAGTTTGATGAAAATTTAGTCAAATTCAATTTGTTGAATTTCTCACAATATTTTAGTGAGAAAATTTGTTTGAAATCAATTTTAAATGTCACTGGATTTGTAATTCAAATTTGCAGTTTGGGCAACGATTTGTTGTTGACATTTTTCTATGACTTTTCAAAATATTTTCAAACGCCCCCAAACAAATACCATTGGAAAATGCTATTAATCGCTTATATATACAGTGTCTGGGAGCTTATTTGGGACAGTGCCTAGCAAAAAAATTAAAGTGCTATAAAGTTTAAAAAAGGAAACAAATTCAAAATGTTTAAATGCCAATTTGTTTAATGTTATATCACATTTGAAAAACAAACTTTAGTTTTTATGAAAATATTAATTAATTAATTAAAATTAGTCAAAAACTGAAAACATATCCAAAATACGTACAGGAGCTTATTTGGGACAGTCTTAAGAAAAGTTAAATATTTGTCGAATAAAAGCTTAAATAAGGATGTTAATACTTAGTATGATGTCATTTAGCCATAACAACTTCGTTTAACCTATTATTCATGGAATATACCAGCTTCCAGGTAGTTTCTGGACTGATCCTGCTCCACTCCTCCAGCAGAGCATTTTTGAGATCTTGTTTGCTGGATATGTTGTGATTCCGGTTGTTATTTTCCAACTGAGCCCACAAATTTTCAATAACATTAAAATCCGGAGACTGGGCCGGTGGAATTATCACGTGGGGGCAGTTCCAGATAAGCCAGGACTGTACTATTCCGGCCTTATGCTTGGGGTCGTTGTCCTGGTAGATCCAGAAAGTACATGGGATTCCCAGTTTCTCGGCACTTTGGAGTAAATTTTCTTTTAGTATATTGAAGTACACATTCCTGTCCATTATTGTTTCAATAATCACAAAATTTCAGTCGCGGGCTGCCGAGATAGATGCCCATACCAGGACACTTCCTCCGCAGTGCTTGACTGTTGCCTTTATGTTTTTGGGACTCAGCTCAGTATTGGAGTGTCGCCACACATTATTCCGTCCGTCCGAGCCCAAAATGTTTAATTTGTACTCAAATTCAAATATAACTGTGTTCCAGAACTCCAAATCCTTGCCCAAGTGGATTTTGACGAACGTCATCCTAGACCCTATATTTTTGCTTTTACAAATTTCTTTTTCCGTTGTTGTCGGGCATTTAAGTCATGGTTGCGCAGAACTTGGAGCTCAGTTCCCATACTGAACTTTTTCCTTATTTCATCCTGCACCTATTGAGTCAGTTTTTGAGCCGATAGCTTAAGCTTTCCCCGTGTTTTCCTGATGATCCTCGGCTCGTCCTGCTCGGTGAAAATCGGGTTTGGTGCCATTCCGCCCTCGTCCTCCATCCAATTTTCGTCGACTAAACTCCAAATGATGTAGAATACAGTTGAGGTGTTTAGATTGATCATTTTAGCTATTTGGCGATATGAATATCCGATTTTTAAGTCTTCCAGGATGATTTTCCGTTGATCAATGGTAGTCCTTTTGCCCTTAGTCCTTGGTGGCTTATTGCACCCGAGATGCAGATTATAACTAAACTGACTTAGAAGGATTGGTATATTTATACCGAAAATATTCAACTTTAGGTAAAAAATCCGGGTTTTATGGCACCCAGGTGTCCATAACGTAACTGTCCCAAATAAGCTCCTGCCATAAAAACAGGTACTTTTTTACATAACCCTACCTATCAGGTGGAAAAACCACAGTTTATAAGGGTCATATATTCATTTTGGTGGTTAATGAATGTACCTGCCATAGGTCTTTGGAATTTTTAAAAAATATTGAATAATGAGTTTATGGCAGGCAATTAAATTTTTTGCTAGACACTGTCCCAAATAAGCTCCCAGACACTGTAGGTACATAGATACATATATCATTTGTTTCTGTTGCTGTTTGTGCGATTTTCGGGGTGTGTTGCAGCGACCCCATTGATAAAGTACGTTTTGTATGGTAATTTGCCAAGCGTTGCATTCTTCTTGTGGGTGCTTTTGATTCACTTTAGTACAAGTGGGCGCGCATTCGATATATATACATATATATGTATTGTATGTATATATAAGCAGGTATGCATTTGCATGCCAAAAGTCTGAGTCAAAATATGGGTAAAAAACCAAAAAAATTTGCATAAGCCACAAACGCAAATGGCTACAAAATTCCCAATGATATCTTTTTAGGCCATGTTGCTTGCGCTTGGAATAAGTCTGCTTACATTCCATAAATAATATGCTTGATAAAGTATTTATTCTCCAATAAGGTGGATAATCTTTATAAGCATCTTTAAAACTCAGTTTGTATTGTATAACCTAGTTATCAATTAGTTCTACAATTTTAAAAAATATATAAAATTAACAGAATGACTTATAAATGATGTTAAATCAATAATTTCCTTGACAACTGAAAGTTTCTGTTTATAGCGAACATAACTGTAGTCTTTTCAGATAATGCTCCTCCGAAATTGCTATATAATTAGCGCTAAGCCCATTTCAGGCATTTGACGTTTTCTTTGTAATACTTTTTATGGTATTTTCGAATTGGCTTTCTGCGCCTACAACTTCCGCTGCAGCTAACAACAAGCTATAATATAGTGTTACCAAGTTTGCGCTACCAATTTCAGTATGCAAAGCATTTGGCGTTTGGCGTTTGTTTGCCATGACTCACGAGACAGAGGACAGACGACAAATTGACAGTTGTCTGTCTCACTCTGGCTGGGCAGTTCTGCAGCACTGCCACGCCCACTGGGTGCCACACTGATGGGTGCATTGAACGCATTTACTTTTTGCATCGCTTCTCTTTGTGCGCTGCGTTGCACGATTTTCCAAACACACTCATTTTCGCTTTTTCCTTTTAATTGGCGTTTCTTGTGTTTTGATCGGGCTTTTCCACCATCGCTCCTCGTCTTCGTCTTCGTCTTCGTCTGTGTTTTGTTTCGCTTTGTTGCTTCGTTTGTTTTGCTGCACTCTGTTTCACTGTCGCCTCCACAAACTTGTTGCAACTGTGCCACAGTTCGCTGTCCAATGTCCACTGTGGTCGTTGTTGTTGTTTGACTCCGACTCGTGCCGAGATTGCTGTGATTTGTATGGCTTCCAAAGTGGGCCCTAACTCCGCACTGCCCTGCCACGCCCCGCACCGCCTAGTCACGCCTTGGCATGCCCTAACTGTCTGTCGAGCAGAACGTGGTGCAAAACTTTGATTTCATTTTGACAAATGACCGGGCCATAACTCATACACAATAGCAAAGCTTACGATTTGGCCAAAAAGAAAGCGTTAACATCCAAAACGGAAATGCTGCTGAGCCATGGGCCAGGCCAAAACTCAGCTAAAATTACTTGCCAATTGAGCGAAAGTAAATCGCAAAGCCAAATTTGAAACATTTCAAGTTTGTATGGCAAATGTAATTTGTGGATCGTGGTAATCGAAAAATGTAAAACCATGGTTTCTATATCTTTCTAATAAATCCATTTAGTTTCTTTTATCTTTGTTTAATTCACAGTTTTCTTTTAATATTATTATTCAATAATATTTGTCAATTTCTGACTTCAACAAAAATTAAACCGGTCTCCTATCGACTTGTTATGATAATTTAACATGGGCCATAAAACAATTCCCAGAAACAGGCAGCAGCTTCTGGTTTTGGGGTTGCGATAACCAAACAAGTGTCGCTCAATAAAAATGCCAAAAAGTATATATTTATATAAAAACAAACTACAACTGATATCCTCGAAATGACAATGATGTGATTCATATTAGCCAGCAGTGACTCACAGCCAATGTATCGATTGTATTTGCCATGGGACACCACCCGTGGAGTAGTCTAGTACACTCGGAAAAAAGATCGACTTGAAATTTAAATTAAGTGCAGCACAAATAATCTAAAATTTAGAAAACAAATATATTATCTGAATACCAGTGTCTTTTATTTGTTTATTATTGCATTTGGTTTTTAAAGTTTGAAAATGCATACAATTTAATTAGAAAAAAAAATTAAATTTCACTTCGATTTAAAATTGCTACCTTTAGACAGCAAAATTGTATTACTTGTCTTGCTAATATTCTACTATTCTTTCTAAAAAAATATAAGATAAAAGCCTTAAATAAAATTTTTTTTTTTTTGTTAATCCACTCGATTTTTTTCTGAGTGAATTTACTCTTGTATTGGACTCGTTGCATGCACCAGAGTCGAGATGGAGTCGGTGACATAACAGGCACAAATATTTTGAAAACAAAAGAGTCTTGAGAGTTGTTGGTTGGCCCAGGTGTGTGCAATGACTGGGCCAACTAACTCTTATGGGCTCAGCAGTCGCAAGAGTGAACTTTGCCCCTTACCCCGGCTAAAAGGCAATCGAGTGTGGCCAAATTGATTACAGCTGCTCAAAATCCTTGACCCATAAATGCCAATTGAGCACTTTTTTGTTTGTTCGTATGCTTTTGCTGTGTTGCCGTTGCCGTTGCCGTTTCCGTTTTGTTGCAAAGTGCAAAGTGGCAAACATAAAAGTTACAAATTATTTTTTTTTCAACGCCATTAATGCGTTTTTTTTTTGCTCTTCGAAAATTATATACCTAAAATACGGCTTTAAATTTTACCCAGGAACGCCCCATTGCAAAGTTTTTTTCTTTCCATCCAATTTCAAGGTAAATTTGCGGTCTGAGGTTTTTTTCTTTGATTGTTTTGGCCCTCTTGATTGTCACTTGGCACTTGTAGCTGCCGTTAAATTGTACACATCAGATTACGCAATTGACAATTGTTAAAATAAAGACATTAATCACTAAAAAGTGAATCAAAATCTTTGTCTAGTGAGAAGCAGAATATTAAGTATATAATCTGTATTTGTATAAAGTAGCGCATCTGAAATGTATAATATTTGTATATTACAAAAATAATAACAAGTAAGAAGCTGTAGTCGAGTTGGCTCGACTACGATATACCCTTAACCAAGTTGTTAAATACATTCTAGTTTTATTGGCCAATTTGCCTTTAAGATGATTTGCAAGGAGTAAGAGTCTGCCTATTAAATTGTTGAATTTATTGCTATCGGAAATCGAAATGAATCGATAATTCAGAAACTGAGGCAGTTATCGATAAAATAAAGCAAACTGGTACACGAGAACTTATATTCCAAATGAAGTTGTTACCTCTTATAGTCTCTGAGATCCGCGTGTTCATACATACGGACGGACGGACGGACGGGCGGACAGACGGACTGGGCTAAATCGACTCGGCAGTTGATCCTGATCAAGAATATATCCACTTTATGGGGTCGGAGATGCATCCTTCTGCCTGTTACATACATTTGCACAAAACCATTATACCCTTTTTACCCATTTTTAATGGGTTAAGAGTATACAAATATTCTGTGTTATATAACAAATATTATCTTTCTTTATAATCAAACTTGTCAATGATTAAGAGCATTGGTTATTCCAATTTCATTCAAATTAAATATTCTTCAAATCATTAAATTTGGGACTTTTTGCTTAATCTTTTGCTAATGATTCACTGATTCCAACCATGACTTTTAATTATTCCCAGTATAAAAGAAATCAGCCGCAAAACTTTTTTTTTTATTTCATTTACATTTTTTGTTGAAGTTGGGTTTTAAAAAGAATTATTTCACCAAACTCCGCCTACATAAAAATGCTAAAGAATTGAATCTTTGAAGATTTTGAAATTAATAAAAACAGACAAAGACAAATACGTAAAATAAATTTGCGAATGCCAAAAAAAGGTTAACAAAACAATCAATTTGGTAAACAATCTTTGGTTTAGTTATTTAACTTTAATGTTCTTTTTTTTTGTAATTATTATCTTATTTTCGGGGTGCTGAGCTTTGCTTGTGATTTATTGTGTGAAGAACAAGGTTCTTTCTATCTATCTATCTATCTATCTATATATATCTTTCTATTCTCATGGCTATCGTTGTTGGTTACTCGTTTCGGACATTTGCATATTCGCTCTGGGGAGTCATTTAAAGGGTGGGTGTGTTGACCACTTTAAAATGGGCGTGTCTCCATCATGGAAGCCATAGTCGATTGATGTATACCCTAAGTGGTTTGCCACTCTGATCCCCACCTGAGTGCCCGAAATTGGCTTCATTAAGCCAGCCAGTCAGCCAGCAGTTCAATGCCCTACTGACTGAATGCCAGGCAAATGTAAAGTGTGTGTGTGATTTAAAAGCAAACACACTTGAATAACCATCGAATCGCTACCTCATCTCAGAATTGTCCTCAGAGAGGCCTTCCTCGAATCGGCGATTGCATATTAAATGTGAATCAATTGAGGCACCACTCAAGGCCTGCAAACTGCGAATTCATTGTTGCCATGTCTGCGAATAAGATATGAAGAGGTGCATCCTCCTTCTCCACTATATATCTTGACATTTTTATTAAAAATGTTCGCGAACAAAGGGCACATATTTTATGCATGCCGCTCGTTAAGACCAAGACCAAGACCAAGTTAACAAACTGGCCAAGCCAAATTACGACTGCATTTTGCTGTTGTTGGTGATGTTGTTGTGCATCATTTCCTGATTAAATATCGCATTGTTGCCTTAATAACAACAGCGACAAAGGGGCAACTGGACAGCTAAAAAGCTCCCGGCAGCCCAAAAGAGTTTCACATATGCACATATTTATGTACTTAGTTGTATATATATTTATATATGTATGTATGTACATATATATAGAAAACAACACTTTCAAGGAAAACAACATTTTATGCCAGTTTCGAGCTGCACTTTCTCAACGATAACATTATGAAAGAGTCACGGCAAACTCGTAAAACATTTTTCTTGACATTAGTAGATTTTTTTGTTAACGTATTTATCAGGATTATGAATACATTGTCAGTTTTGTTGTATTCAGTTGAATGCAGAAGAATTTATAAATCTGCTGTGGAATATTATTATTTTATAATAATACATATCGAAGAGAACAGCCTATGGAATATGTGAGCAGCTCTAGATATTTAAAGAACATTCCTTATTTGTAAAAGAAGTAAATAAATTATTTAATATACAGTACATCTTTATACACTGAACCAATTCAGAGTTATTGATCAACAGCCTTGGCATTAAAAGATATAGGCTTATAGATTGTCAAATAAATCTTATTTTCATATAAATATATTTATTTTCTTTGCTACTATCTGCAAGTTTGATATGTATTTAAATGCTGTGTTTGTGGTATATCCGAGTCGAGCAGACTCGACTTTAGCACTCTTACTAATTAATGTTTGACAATTCTTAGTTGACAGCCAAGGAAATTACAGTATATTCAAATGAGCTTGGTTTACAAACTGAACAGTTTCATAATTAATAAATTAGTCAACATAAGTAAATTACACAATTTGAGGGGCAGAAATAGCAAAAAATGAACTGCGATCCCTGTTGCCATTTGTGGCATTTGCCATGTGGATTTGCTTGCCACTTGTATTTCAACAGCAACAGCGACACCGCCAACTCCACAGCAGCATCCAAGTAGTCTTACAGTCGTGTAGTCGTATAGTCGTATAGTCGTACTGGAGTTACGCCATTTGAAGTACTCGCACTCTAGAGTGGCAGCCCAGACAGCAAACAGTTCTATTACTTAATATGCAACGCTAATGCGAACAATGCCAGCACGAACATGTTGACAAGGGAAGGGGAGGGGAGGCTCTCCATTCACTCATGCCTCAACACACAATGTACAACTGAGCCAACTCCAGATTGGAGCTGCTGGAGTCTTGGGTCTTGGGGCATTCAATCAACGCTTTGGCCACGACTTCCAAGACCTGGTTTAGAAAGGCGAGAGACTTTGCAACGTGCGGCTCTAAATAGGAAAGCACATTAAAGTGCTTGTGCCACGTTGTGTACTCCACTCTGCAACTCTGGTTCGACGTAGGCGTCGCTTAACTGTTTTTCACACCTAGCCATCAGTTGCGTGAAATAGTTTTTTTTTTTATCTTTTTATTTGTATTTTTCCTTTTGTTAACCATCTTTGATTTACAACATTGAACCACTTTAAGTTCTTGCGGCGGCACTTTTTGAGTGGTTCTAGACGTGGCTGAATTTTTAGAAGTGGTTTGTTATTTCTAATGAGCTCAGTTTGTTCGCTGCCTGAATGGTAATTTGAGTTGGCCAGCAAGCCAAACCAACTGGAAGAAACCAGGGATTGTGATGTCTTGGAATTGGAGCAGAAATAAATGTCGAGTGATTTGTAGTCGACGGCGATGTCTTGTGGCGATTGTGGTATTTGGGGTTAGTCTGTTCAACATTTTGAATAAAGATATGCCGCTCAGATTTTTGGGTAATGGATATCTTCCATCAGATTGGAATAGTGGTTAATTGGATGTTGTGCAAGTTAAGTGGGTTAGATATAAATATATATAACAAATTGTGTATTGTTTTCAGATATTTTGAATGATAAGCCGAGTAACTATTATTAAAATCATACAAATTATGTATATAATTAATAAATATTTTAGTTTTGTTTCAATGAAGCGCAAAATAAATTGTGGTTACTTCATTGAAGCCCCAGTTTAAGTGGGTTACATAAAAATAAATATAACAAATTATAATTTTTAAGTGTGAATTGATAAGTTAAGCAACTATGCTTCACGATATTGTTAGGAGTACGATCATTTTAAAACTCCTTATAAAAAAAACTCCTTGTTAAAAACAAACAGATTATATACATAATTAATAAAGATTATAGTTTTTTACTTAAATTGATAAACGTTTACTTTTAATCAAGCACAATATAAATTATAATTATCCATTTCTTATCACAGCTTATTATTATTTATTTGTTATTAAAATTAGTATTATTATTATTAGATTGTAACCTGCAAACTCCAGGGTAAATAAGTTTCAGTTCTTGATAAAAACGAGCTCTCACTTTACTAGTATTTAGTCTGTAAAGTCTGCTAGACAATCTTCTAAATGTGTTCTGGAGTAATCTGTAATCCCGTAGATTGTCAGCCTTTTCAGGAACTCTACACATTGCCAGACCATCCTCGAGACACCCTTGTATGTCCTCAATGCTTGGCTGTGTCTTGATGAGTGGATCCTCTTTCGAGGTTGAAGAAACCACACCTTTCGCTTAAGTACAAAAATATGATAATATTTTGTTCACATTCATTTAAATCCCAATCCCATTAAATCTTGGATTTTAGTGTAGTTTTAGCTTGAAATGAAATTTTGTGATTTAAGTAGTTTTAGCTTGAAATAAATTACATTGCTTAAATATCTGTTTAGTTCAAGCCTGTAACTGATCAAAAATATATTATACATCTCACAGTTTCTATTCTTTGCTGTAATAGACAATTATTGGCCACAATTTATTGCTACATGATCCGGCCAAGCCCAGTTCGAGCAACCCAACCACAACCACAACCACAACGGCAACCACGGCAATCACATTTTCCGTCTCGAGTCGAACATTTTGTTTTGCGCCAGTTGCGAATGAGCTGAAAACTCGTTTGCATTTGCGCTCGTAATTTACTTTTAATATTTGCAATATAATTTTGATGTTGCCAGTGCCTTTATTAGAGCAGCGAGTAGAGCACGCTTTGCAAATTACATAAACCGATCACAAAATAAACGAAAGAAACGAGCCAAGCAACATCAGCAAAGCAGCCAACTCGCACCTCCACAAATAACCACATGCTATAAACTTAACCTGGCTGAAAAGAAGGAAAAACAACAAAGGAAAACAAAGTGTGAAGCACAAATCAAACATCAAATAACTGATAGAATATTGATGATGGTTTAACTAAAATACTGATGATCCACAATGATCCAAGTCGGCCTTTCACCCCAGTAAATACTGCCAAGACTGCAACTCTCTGACCCAGCACGAGCCTAAAACGAAGGGACCAAGTTCCCAACTTTCCGCCAATATAGCCACAAAAGTCGTGAGTCAATGTCTATTACCCATAAGAGGGAGGGGAAGGGAAGGGAAGGGAAGGGAGACCACTGCGGACATTGCCACCCGCACGCGTTGGGTATAGTTTGTATTGAACCAGTTTTACTATTATTTTTTCCCCATTTGTTCGTTGGTCAAAAGTTGGGGGAGTGGTAATCGAAAACCGGCTAAAGAATTTCCAACTAAGAAGTTTTTCATGTTCGTTTGCCATTTGGCTTGCATCGAGTATCTTTGTCCTTATATGCATGTCAAAAACGGGCTAAGACTTTGTATTATTGCACAACAGTTTGTAGTTTCTCGCATTTGGGCCTTGAGTGCCACAAAATGGGTTGCATTTGTACAAAAAGTGTACAATTTTCAATAATGTTGTTTAGCTGATTTTAACTTTAATTATTTTTTTAACTTTTTGGTTTAATGTGCACTAAAAGCAGTTAACAATTTTTGAAATACTTCGTAAAAAATAAAAATACAATTAAAAGTGATTTATTAATTAAAAAAATAATTGTTTCCACTCCTATCAAAAATCAATAAAAAACACAAGATGGAATGTTGCAGTCGGACGTATCCGACAGCGAAATACTATTATACCATTACATAAATTAATTTAATTTTTTATAAATATAATATATTAATATATATACATATTATATTTGGACGTTGAAGTACTAACGAGCAGTACATTCAAGTGGCCCAACGATACCAAGCTCGGGCTTGTTAACGCGCGGACCCAGGCGAAAGCAGCGACACAACCGACCGAGGGGCGACCGCACGAGTTACTGCTACGAAGATCGCGAATTAGAAGAAAGATGACACAACAAAACATTTTTAATTACATTAATAGGGGAATTGCAATTAATTACAGGGAAAAGCATATTATAATTAGTACATAAAATTCTAAATGGATTATGTAAAGCATAATTCGAACTACAAGTTTGAAGAAAGATGGGTAGAAAGTTCCTTGTATTTCTGATCGGAACTGTAAAATTTATTTGGCTAATTAACTCCGAAGAATCAATCTCACCATTTATAAGCTTGTGTAAAAAGATTACGCCAAGCATTGTTCTACGATCGGAAAGTGAAGGAAGATTTATTAATAGAAGTCTACTACGGTAGGAAGGTAAACTAAAGTTAGTAGTCCAGTTTAGACGTCTAAGTGCAAATAAAATAAATTGCTTTTGCACGGATTCTATTCTGTCCTGATGAACCTTGTAATTGGGTGACCATATACAAGACCCATATTCAAGAATAGGACGCACAAGAGACATATAAAGAGTTTTAGTGATATAGGGATCGTCAAATTCTTTTGACCAGCGCTTAATGAAACCTAGGACACCAAGTGCCCGATTAGCGGTCGCAGAAATGTGCTTGTCAAACTTAAGCTTGGGATCTAAAAGGATACCCAAATCATCAACACATTCTATGCGTTCCAGTGGTTTGCCATTAAGGAAACAATTAAGTAAAATAGGCATACGCCTATAAAAGGACATGACTTTGCATTTATCACAATTAAGATTTAATAAATTAAAACGACACCAGGCTTCAAAACTATCTAAGTCAGCTTGAAGCCTCTGTCCAGTAAGAGAGTCAGTAGTTGATAAACACAACTTAACGTCATCGGCGTACATCAGTACCCGAGAATAACTTATAACGGACGGAAGGTCATTTATAAATAAAGTAAATAACAAGGGACCAAGGTGACTTCCTTGTGGTACTCCGGAAGTAACCTGAACAGACTTTGAAATAAAACCTCTAAAGAAAACTCTCTGTGTTCTTGATAGTAAATATTTTGAGATCCAATTAATCAGATTATTTGGAAAACCCAGAAGATAAAGCTTGTGAATTAGCAAAGGGTGATTCACAGAATCAAAAGCCTTACTGAAATCAGTGTAAACAACCTCCGTTTGCATTTTGTTCTGAAAACCTTTGATAACAAAAGAGGTGAATTCTAATAAGTTAGTGGTTGTAGATCTGTATTTCATGAACCCATGTTGACAGGGTGAAATCAAAGATCTACAAAAATGTTGAAGTTGAGAAGTTATCAATTTCTCAAAAACTTTAGGAATGGCAGACAATTTAGAGATACCTCTATAATTTTGAACATTTGATTTGTTTCCCCTTTTAAGGAGAGGGATAATAAACGATTCTTTCCAAATATTAGGAAAAGAGCTTAACTCCACGGACAATTCAAAAAGTTTTAGCAAGTCCTTCAAAAGACCATCGGCACAGTACCTTAGCACACAGCCAGGTACCCCATCAGGTCCCGGTAAAAATACTGGCTTAATACCCTTCAAGTCCCTAAGTAAAGTGCTCTCAGTTATCACAGGTTCAAAAATGCAATTAGAGCGACTGACCGGATAAGGATATGGCAAAACCACCTGATGATTATGGGTACTATAGGTAGATTGAAAAAATTCCGCAAATAGATCGGCAATGGCCTGATCGGAGTCTGCACTCTTTTTTTCAAAAAATACAGTAGAAGGAAGTGCTGTTGAACCACGCTTAGTGTTGACAAAGTCATAGAAACGTTTAGGATCCCGCTGAAACTGTAAACTACAGTTTCTTAGGTAATCCTTATAACATTTGTCATTTATAACAGAGAAATTGGATCGTGCAATCAAATAACGAGAGTAATCCAAGGAAGAGCCAGTTTCCCTGAATTTCTTGAACATTCTCGACTTTCGATTTTTTAAATTGATCAATTCCCGCGTAAACCACACAGGTTTATTAGACCTACATGGCTCACGATCAGGAACACACAAATCAAATAAATCGTCCAGAGTTTTGTAAAAGATATTGATTTATTTTTGTTTTATTATAAATGAACATTAATACGCTTTATTTATGGAATTGTACATTTATTCGATTGATCAAGTTATATTCTATTGTTTTTACAGTGTTGTATTTTAAGTATCAATTTCAAGTATCGCTTTTGATCGATATAAATTGTGTTATCACCAAGAAACTAAAGAGTGAATCGTTGTAAATAAACAAAAAAGAGCAGGCGTGTTTTGAAAAAGATAATTTAATTTTGACCGCCACAATTATTTTTATTTATATATATAAAGTGCAAATTACCGTTTCCGATCTCTGGAACGTTCGTTGATGTTGTCGCGATGCTTGTGTTCACCTCCTACTCCACCTCCCCCACCACCACCCCCTCCGCCGGTGTTACGATTTGAGGAGTAGCGAGACTTGCCGGAATTGGAGCTGGAGTTGCGGTATTTGTCGATATCGATAATGTTGTTGCTACCCGTCACATTGCTGGAACGATCCTTTTTTATATAATAATCGGAGCGTTCTCTCTTGCGGTGTTTGCTGTGCGGCGAACTCGAGCGCGTCGGAGAGCGCGAATGGTGTCGTGATTTCTTTTTGTGCTTAGGCGCCGAACGTGAACGGGAACGCGAAGAGCGACTCCTGTCCCGTTCACGCTCCCGTTCCCGATCCCTTTCACGATCCCTGTCCCTGTCCCGATCGCGATGCGATTTTTTGCTGCGCTCTCGACTCGCTGAACGGCTGCGCGAATATGAACGCGGCGTTCGCGACAGCGTTCGGGAACGAGAACGTGAACGGGTGCGAGAGCGCGAATCCTTCTTGGGCGATTTTTCCGCGGGCAGTGGAATGGCACGCTGTATGAATCCGCCCCAAGCATTGTGCGAGCCATTATTCCGATCGACAGTGATGACAGCGGGCGGTGTATTCGCCTCCTTGGTCTTGTTTCTCGCATCGATATAGCGCTTCTTCAGCTCCTCGACAGATACCTCCAGTTTGTCGACCATCGGTTTGGCACGCGTATACAGCTCCATGATGCGATAACAGATGTCGGTGATGTTTGCCATCGGCACCCGGAATATCCCAAACCAGGGCGGACTATGCGGCAGTGATATATTCAATTTTCGTGCACTCAAATAGATGCAGGCGCAGGCAATCGCCTCTGGTGTATATCGCATAAAGACGTCCGTACGCAGCGAATCATTCATAAAGTTCCAGGCCATCTGCATCAGTTTCTCGTGCTTCTCGTACTGCAACACCTTCAGATACATGACGACCAGCTTGTGCGGATGCTTTACGTGCACACAGAAGCCCAGTTCATTCAGTACGCGGCGCTCCGCCTTGATCACCTGCGTCTTCAGGTTCGTATAGTATTGATCCAGCACCATTGAAGCGATTTCTTTTTGGGCGCGCACTTGCTTGATATGATGGAAGACATTAATGACGTCACGTATGCGACGCGGTGCCTCCTCAATTTTTGAGGCAAGGCAAACACAACTCATGGCCACCGTTCCCATGTTGTGGCGCACAAAGCTCTTCGAGTAGAAGAATCGCTGAAAAAGCACCTGGCCGGTGGCCATTGCCACTTGGGGCAAACGTAGCAGAATGCCACCGGTTTGGATTAGCTCACAACCAAGGATGCGCAAATCCTTTTCCGTCTCATGATCGAGCCCATCCAAACTAGATGGGGTCACATCGATTTTTTCCTCCGGTATCAAACTGTTTTCCAACGTCAGCACAATCTTATTAAATAGACGTGGATACATTGGCTTAACGGCATCGCCGACATCTGCCGCTGTACCACTGTTACCTTCGTTGTTTACAACGTTGCTGCTGCTGCTGTTGTTGTTGTTAACATTGATAATGTTGTTGTTGTTGTTGGAGATGTTCACGTTGTTGTTGGAGTGCAGGGCACTGACAGTGAGCACATTGCTGTTTGTTTGCATTGTCGTTACCCCTCCCGTTACCATTCCCGTTCCATTTCCCGTTGCCGTGTTATGCGTGGTGTGAAATGCCAGTCGTGGCCGTGATTACAGTTGCAGCTGCACCACGACTGGCCATTTGCCGTTTAGCTCTTCGCTTCTTTCAAACGAACACAAAACCAAAAAAAATTAAAAATGCTTTATGTATTATGTTATGTTATGTGTATATAAAATATATTTAAGTAATTATAAATTTATATTTATATTAATCGGACTAAATTCTTGTGTTTCGTTATATTTTATAAATTATAAAATGGAATTTTTTTAAAATCAAAAACAACAATCTATTGTGATGCTACCTTGACTCGTGTAGAGCTGCTGTGAGCATGCGATAAGACTATCGCGTTAAAAAACAACGCCGTTAAAACTTACTTATTTGAAAATAAAATTTGTTCTTAATTTAAGGATAAAATAAAATAATGAAAAATTAGTTTTGAATTTTAACAATCGGACTACTAGAATTAATATTTTATACAAAATTGAGATATTTTATAAAAAAAGGTGGCACAATTTGACGCGCTCGATTAAGAGTGACCAAATTGCAAGATAAACAGCATTGCTCCAAAATTAACAGCATATGTTAAGTATTCTGTTAATTCACATTGTTTCAAATTGGCATGTATTGGAAACGCTGGAAGTAATGGACTTGCGTCACAAAGATCACTTGTACTGGCAACTTTATTTGCAAGTGCAAAGTGCAAATGAATTATAAATGCATGCATAAATGCATTACATGAAAAAATAAGTATATAATGTATGTATATGTATAACTAACACATTTTTAAGAAACTAGCGCTTTACTATTTATTTCTTTTATATTAATTATATTTATTTAATTAACTAACTTAAATTGTGGGAGATGCAGGCATTTATCGTTTCTTGTGTGCGGGAGTGGGCGTGGTCCAAAATTTTTTTTCCACATTTATGAAGGGTGTTACTTGCAATATACCTTTAAAATTTGGTGACTTAAGCTTTCAAATTGCGTGAGATATATGGGCTTATCGATTTACACCAACAGGTGTATCGGTTTAGGTAGGTGGAGTGGGAGTGGCCATCCAATTTTTTCATCGATCTTTGGGGGAGTTACAAGTAACATACCTGCGACTGTAGCTTGCAAATTACGGCAGATATGCGCATTTTAAATTTATAGGGACGAAGTTCCTGGGGGCGGCGGTTGTGGCGTGGTCAAAAAATTGGTATGCCAATCCTTGGAGGAGGTTACCAGCAAATTACCTTCCAAGTTTGGTTACTCTATCTTTAAAATTTTCGGAGATAAACGGAGTTATCGATTTACAATCGGAATTGTCGATTATAGCCGCAGGTGTGGGCGTGGCAACACAAATTTGTTATCGATTCTTAGAGACGACTACCAGTAATACACCTACCAAATTTGACGTTCCCTACTCAAAAACTGCGGAAGATATAGCCATTTAAAAATTTTAGGGGCGGAGGTGATGGGCGCATCGGAGGTGGGCGTGGCACATGCCGATCTTTTAAGGACCTCGCCAACAACCTACCATCCGAAATTGGTGACTGTATCCATTAAATTGTGAGAGATATGTAGATTTATCGATTTGCTAAAATCGATTTTCGCGGTTTTCTAGCTCCCTAGTGGAGGTAGGTCTAAACCCAAGACACTTTAACTTTTGAGGGTGCTTTCAGTACACTTTCCAAGTTTCAAGTCTCTATCTCTAAGGGTGTCGGAGAAACCCGCGTTCATACAGACGGACAGACAGCATGACGGACATTGAACAAAACCAACATACTATTATACCTTTTTGGTATAATAGTATAAAAAGCTAATCTCCGAATTAAATACAGAGTAATTCAGTATTTTTTGTTATATATTTCTTCTTAAATACTGAAGTATAGTATTTTCCTATATCCAAAAAATTTGATTAACTGTGTCCTAATCAATGTGCTATAAGAGATATTTTGTCAAAGTGTTGCTCAACTGAAAGCTTAACAAAAACTACTAATTTGTTTTTATATTGTTTTTGCTTGTTTATCTGATCTGTGTTAGCTTAATTGCAGCTTCAACCCAAAATCTCAGATTTCCACTCAAGCTGAAGTTTATGTGTGTGTTTGAATATATATATACTCGTATATTTACTTACCTTTGAGCCAGCTGCCCATGAAATTAATTTCACGTTAACCCCGTTCAACCTGACC
This sequence comes from Drosophila kambysellisi, assembly GCA_035042185.1. Taxonomy (NCBI): domain Eukaryota; kingdom Metazoa; phylum Arthropoda; class Insecta; order Diptera; family Drosophilidae; genus Drosophila; species Drosophila kambysellisi. Next base: position 820,053 of record JAWNLS010000946.1, on the reverse strand, counting down.
AACCTCTTTAGATATGGTGCTCTTGTCCTCTTCGCCCGTCGATGAGTTTTGAATTTCAACAGGCCTCATTTGGAACCACTCGAATTGCATCTCTCTTTATCTATCTCTCTCTCTCTCTCTGTCTTTCTTCCATCTCTCAAGGCAGTTGAAATGAAAAGCATTACGAAAATCATTCAATCGAGGAGCGAGCCAAAATTTCACTTTTGTTGGCCTGCCTTTCTTTTCCAAAAATTCGTTCATGTGAGCCGCCCAAAAAAAGTAGCTCCCAACTGACCCTCAAAAAGCGTTACGTAAGCCACCCAAAACGCCCTATTATGCCACGCCCAGCTGTGGACGCTGTTTCTTTCTTCTTTGTTTTTGTTGTTGCCTCATCTGCAATACGAATTTAAGCTTAAATGGCTTACAAATTTATGCGCTTTTCAATTTATTTGTTGCTTCTTTTTTTTTGGTAGTTTCTGTTATTATGTCAAGCTCTTGGTGAATTTTAAACGCTTGAATTTAAGGCAGCTAACCTTTTTTCCCATCAGAGGTATTTGTGCCTCGAATTAAATACTTTGCATTTGTGGGAACTTGTAGCGGGCCAAGCTATGTCAGGAAATGGCTTTTACAAACATGGCCCACTGGAATGCGGTCTACGGCAATGTGACAGTTGTTGAAAGCGTTTGACAAAATACCAGATTAGTTGTAGCTGGTCAAGTAACACACCCTCGGGTAAGAGTCAAGTGTCGGTTTTTCTAATTGCCTTCAGCACATTTAAGGCAACAAGTACAATAAGCTATAATAATAATTGGCCAAGAAACCGATCCGCACGACTCACAAAACAGGTTCTTTGCACTTTTTAGAATGTTGCTCGAAATCGCAGCGGTTTCGAGTGCGGGTGTTGGCCGCGTTCCATTTCCAGGTAACAATTGGTTAACTTTGTCCTTGACGGAAAATGATTGATTAACATTTCTCGACTCTGGCCGAAAGCATTTATTACCACAAGCCGGATATTGTGGCAATGTCGGAAACAGTGCTCGAAAAAAACAAACCAAATCGATCATTATTATGAACACTACGAGCATTTCAGTTTTTTTTTCAAACATTTCAAACTAGTTTATTATCGCATTTTCCTTATTTTTTTCCTACATTACATTTTCTTATTTGCATAAGCCGCTCAGCGGTGGCAAAACTGCAGCAGACTTAACTCGACTTGTCGGCCAAGTCAACATTATTTGGTCAATAGGCGAGCAAGTATTTTAAGTGGTTAATATTGCACTCGCTGAATTTTACAAGAGGTTGGCAAATTAGTATTTATGGTTCAGTTTGAAAACCACTCTGCCGATCTCACATGAGGTCAGTGACTTGACTTGTGCTTAACTACCATCAAATTGTATGTGATTACTTTGATTAATGGACACTGGAATATCTCGCTTTTTAGTTAACTATGTAAAATAAAACAATTCTGCCAGTGCCTAAGGCGATTCCAGATAATGTGATTAAGCGTCTCTCCACGAGAAGAGTTCTGCTTATATTTATTAATTACATACATACATTTTTTAAAGATTATTGAAAAAATGTACCCACATTTTTGAACTGAATCTCCATAACCAAAAGTTGCACAAACATTTTTCGTAAGTTTGCATATCAGTAAAGTTTTGGCAACTGCTACCTGAGCAGTGCTTGTGTTAAAGCTGAGCCGTTCCCGAAATCTGCACTTGCCACATATTTGCGCTATGGGCGGTTAGCAGTATGAGCATGTGTTAACCTACAAGTATATGTTGTAGTTGCTCCCCCCACCCCCCTCCGCCACCACTCGACAGCCGCAATGTTTGGCCAAGTCAAACAATAGACAAAACAGCGGGCAAACCAAACAGCAAACAGCTGGCGATTTTTCATGCAACACTTTTGGTTGTTGGTTTTTTAGTTTGTTTTATTTTTTTGTTATTGTTTTGCTTTTGTTTTGACTGCTCACGCTATGCGCCTGCTTCGCTTTGGCGTTTACTTTGTGTAACAAGTTTGCATATGTGATTAGCAAAGAGCACAGCATGTATTAGTAAATATAATTATAACACACGGACACTCCAAAAACAAATACAAAAAAAAAAACGAAAAAGAAAGATTTTGTAAAAATGGAATGTTGTTGCGAGTGGCGAAGAATGATGCAAGAAGAGCGCGCCTCGAAATTCTACAATTAAACGAATGACTGAGACGACAAACTTGACGCAATGAAACAAAAGACTTAAGCGACAAACTGAACGCCGCAAAGCGTGGGCAGCATTAACTTTAACGATGCACGCGAAAACAACGTATTTGTATTTTGTCATCAGATCGGCTTACATCAGCAACTTCCGTGGGCGCTGGAGTAGTCGAGAACCCATAGAGCAAACAAACAAAAAGACAAACAATAACAACAATAAACAATAATACATTTCAGCTGACTCACTTTTCTTTCTTTACCATTCTTCTGCCACTCTTGACATTGACCTTCGATGGGGCATGATTATTTTCTAATTAGCAGCTGCCTGGGGGGGAGCTCAACCCATTGTGTCCACCTCTTTGAAGATCGCTGCGACTCTGTCGCTATCTCGCTTTTATTGTTCTCTTTGGATTTTTTACTGTGGTATTTGATTACTCTTGTTGGTTCTGTCCATTAAAAGCCATATGTAAATTAAATGAAATTATCTATTTATTTTTTGACAACAACAAAAGAATATACCAAGAATTTGTGAAAACTGGGCCTGGTATGATGTCAACCCAGCCAGTTTTGCTTGGCTAAGCAGTAAAATATACTATATACATATATGTTCATAGCACTCATAAGACTGTGAGCACAGGTTGTATTTTGGGAACAACAGTCATAACTTTGATTAGCCGGGGTGTGTTTGATCTATAAGTAGTGGAGGAACGTGTGTTGCACGTGTGTTTTTGGAATAGATTTTCCATCTGAATTTTAAAATAAACTAGTGTTTTACAGCTATAATGCAGCTATGAGAATTTATTTATTTTCACTTAGTTTACTTTTTAAATGTGGACTAAAAGAGCCGAGAATTTAAAGTTACAAATTGAATTAAATTAAATATTAATAATTAAATTAAAAATAAAAAAATAAATCATTTGTGTTTACTAAAATGAAAATTAAAGTTGCAAATAAATTTAAAATTAAATAAATAAATTATAAATCAAAAATTATAAAAGGTGTTTAATAAATCATGACGTCAACAATGACTAAATTTATATTGTTTTTAGAAATCAGACAAGATTTGACAAACAATTATTGTGACTGGAAAACTGTTTTACGTACTCTTAAATCAGCAAATAAAAACGACAGATCAGACGACCTTCAATATAAAATAATAAGAAGGCGAATAAGAAGAAGCAGACGCTGTAGTTGCCAACTTTTGCAAGTGGTCGACACAGAAACTTGACTAAAGTTGGGAAAATTTAAAGTTCAACATGTTGCATCGCAGATATTGCTGCTGTTGCTTCTTCTTTATTGCTGCTGTTGTTGATTTCTTGTTGTTGTTGTTGTTATTGCACTTCTGAATGACTTTTCGCTATAGTGTCTTGACATTTCGCACAAACAAACAGAAAAAAAAACACAATAAATAAACCCGCAACTAAAAACACAAATGAAGAAAACGCTGGCGCTGCCTTTGTTTTGCAACTGATTGTTGCAGCAACATTGTGGCCATTGAAAATGCATGAATGGGAATGCGAATGTTTGTGCGAATTCAGGACGCATTATCACTGCCATAATTAGGCGTAAAGCAAGTCAGCCAGATTTTGTTTCAGAAGCCAAGCAATTACTTGCTAGCCCAGCAACAAATTTGAGATACGAAATCAGCAGCAGCAGCAGCGGGTTTGAAATTCTTCTAGAGCCGCACTAACGGTAAATGTCAAAATGCCAGTACAGTGGTTTCAAAACAATTCAGTTTTCCCGTTAAATGTCAATCAATATTTATATTGACAAAAGAACCTTATTTAATTTAAAAAAAGCTTATAATGTGTGAATTTGATTTATTTAAACTTTTATAATATCCATTTTCGACCACTGTACAATAAAAGGCGTCGTTGCCGTTGTTGCTGTCCATTTTAGACGTTCGACATGCGACAAACTAAAAATGGTTTGAGTTTGGTCCATTGTTTGGATCTTGTATTTTTTTGCTGTGGGCCAAATGTCAAACGCTTTGCAGACAGTTTGAGAGGCACTTGACTAAAGGCCGCAGCGGCAAAGTTAAAACAAATGCAAAAAAAAAACCAATAATCAGGCATTGAAAGGCATTGTTTGGGTGGTTCAATGGAAGTATGTATGTCGATATTTGAGGCTTTTGTCAGTTCTATTTTAAGGCAAGCACCAACGATATAGCATCTAGTTTATTGCATAAATTCTACGTTAACCATGGAATGAATATCTTTAAGCTAAAATATAAGTATCTATATAAATATTATTCAAGTTTGAGTGGTTTTTTTTACTACACACATTATTATGTTTACTATATCGTTTCATATTTTGTAATAAATGCACGGCTGCTCAAAAATTCTTTACTTTGTCAGGCCTTCGCTCGAAAACGCTCATCTAAAATTCAAAAAGCATCTTGGCTCTCATTACAATAAATTCCAATCGATCGATAGGCTGAAAATGTGCTTCTGCGACAGTTGGCCAAATGCGGTTGTACAAGATTTTTGCGTTCTGCTTACCCAGAAAATGAAATAGGCAAATATAAAATGATATTCACGTTCATAATGGTTTTCCAATAGTGTGTCAAGAGTGCGGAGAATATTAAAAAATCATACATGTTGACATAAGTAACTGTACTCAAGAACCAAATAATTTCTTTGGCAAAATGTAAATACACTTAAATAATACAAACAGAATACGTACGATTTAGTTTACACGCACATATATTTAAAAAAAAAATGTATTCACTCTCGTGCGATCTGCAATGCTCACTTATGAATGGAGCAATAGTGCAGAGTCAACGGCAGTGAGAATGAACGATTTGATCTACCTTCAGCGGATTAGAGTTAGCAGGCTGGCAATTTACACAGCAACTCTTGCCCAAGCGCTGAAGGCTATTGGCTTTTCTGCAAATGTTATGAGAAATGCTAAACAAAATTGTTAAATAAATTGCTTGACGGCGATTTGAACCACGATTCGTAGCGCGCTACTGAGCAACAACTCAGCGAACAGCGCCAGCACGGAAATCACTAAACATTTGCCTAAAAGACGAGTGCTCATTCTGGTTCTATGTGTTTTTATGCCAAGCAGTTGAAAAGCAGTCGACAAGCAGTGCAGTTTTGTTGGATACATTTTAAATTGGTAAATGCATATTCTGGCAGCAGTTTTCATCAATTAATCAATTTGAAGTTATTGGCTATTCAGTTTCGGCAACGCTCAGCGCAAAACGAGTTCCACACATTACCTTCTCCCCGATCCGCAATTATATGTGTATATCGAAAACAAGGTGTGAAACGCAAAGTAACGTCAGTTTTGGTGCAGCATCGAACCCCTCCCTGCCCCAAGCAAACGTAGGCGTTGCTCACACTAGACTCTGGGCGCCTCGCGTCTGTCTGTCGATGGACTGCATAAATTCGCCTGATAAAATTTTCAACACTCTGACTTTTTGTTTGAAATGTTGCGCCTGTATGATATTTCAATTTTCAATTAGTGGCAATCGATTTTTTTTTTTTTTTGTTTCTTTTGCGTGGTTAAAAATCCATTTTTTGTTCGCTTATGATTTAATGTTTCTATGTTTTTTTTTTTTTTTTGAGACTAGACATTGTGGGTCACAGAGGGCGAATAGAGTGACGCATGCAAGATTGCAGCTGGAAGCTATTTTCGGATTTTTGTTGTCAGCTTTGGGTGCCCACGCTTTTTGTGTATACGTGTGTATTGTATGCATTTTGACGTGTAATTATGCTAAGCCAGAAAATTACACTTTTGGCATAGGCAACCATTTTCAAAATTTGTAAATGTTGACAGCTGGCATCGCGAAATAATGTTAATAAAAGCCTGAATTTTGTTACACATTTATTGTGTGTACAAGAAATGGGACAACTGACAAAAATACGAATTACCAAAAAAACAGCAAGTCGACTTGCCAATGCTCTACAAATTACTCAACTTTTACTTATTATTACTAAGTATTTTTTTTTTCAATTTTGTTCTGATTGGGTTTGCTTTTCCAGGCCTGATCCAATCCATGCATCAAATGTTGAATTAATTTTGCAATTAGATAAATTGAAGTAATAAAATTCAAAAGCATACATATTTAATTTTATTTGTAATATAATTTTTTGTTAATTTTTTGTATTTTGTATATCAAGTCATACAAAAAAATATTAAGTTTTTATACCATTTGCTGTTGCTAATTTATACCTTTTTGAACATGTCAAAGCAGTGCAAACACGTCGGCAAAGCAGTGCGCCCCATATTCATACTTTAGATATTTAACAAAAACGCGCAAATCTTCAATCTGGCAGGCCGTGACAACTGTTGGCCCCAAGCGACGTGGTTTTATTTATTTATTTATTACAATTTATTGACAATTAGGCACAATGATTTCGAATTTGAGTTAGTTTCATGGCTAACTGAAACCCGGCGGCAGCGCCGAAAGGTGTCAACAAAACCATAAAAAAAAAAAACAACAAGTGAACAAGTGTTGAAATTGCAGCTGATGAGTTTTGATTAATTATTAACTGACGACCTTGTTTATGCATTTCAGATACCTCCGGCTATTATTTTCCATCACAAAATCGCTTCGTGCCATCTTCCGGCTCTTTTCCCCGTCAGCAGCAATCCCTTAATGGCTTTCGAGGGAGCAGCAGCAACAGCGGCTTCTCCGCATCTCCTGGCTCCTACCAGGAACAGCTTCTGTTCATAGCCAACGAGAACAGCAACAGCAACAACAAACAGACGCCAAGTGCAGCCACCTCTCCGTATGGAACACCATTTGGGGCCAGTCCACAATTTGCGGTAAGTTTTCAAACTCTAAATTAACTCCAGATTGGCACAGCTCAAACAATTCAAATTCAAATTCAATGTTTTTGGCCAGTGCATTACATTGCCATATTGCGGAGGGGGGTTGGGAACTGGTAGCAGGCAACCTGTGCAGACCACGCTGACTGTGCTACGGGCAACTAAGTAACTTGTTGTCTGTGTCTTACTCGAAATTGGAGTTGGAATATGAAGCACACGTCCGAGTCCGCATTCGAATCCAAGTCAGACAGTCGTGGCACGCAAAGCTGTGGCAATCAACGCCAAAAAACGAAATCAAATCAAATCAAAATTCATAAATTACAACACATGCCACATGCCACATGCCACACGTATATGAAATTTGATTAAGCCCACTTGCGAAAAAAGGCAAAGACGAGAATTGCGAATTGCGGCTAGAAATGGGAGCGTGAAAAGTGTGCTTTTTACAACAGCTAATTAACGTTTGTAAATAAACATGAAAATCAAGTTTATATTATGCAAAACAAAATCTACATAGATAATGGTGTGAAAACATTTCCTGCATTTCTGAGATATATGTAAATATATATACATATGCTGCACTTGGAAATTAATACTTCTGAAATATGCAGGCATATTTTGCACATATCTTCAGACATTGCTCTCTATAAACATTCATAAGAAATTGTTTCCTGTAATAAGTATATATATCTATATATGTTTATCATTGGATTAGTACACATTTCCTCAATGGGTTTCTGGCACTGCAATCGTTTCCATCTTGTGCTCACGATAAGTGTGTTACAGTCCCGATCCAGGAAGCAAAAAATCCAAATTTTCAATTTAAAAAGGAATTCATAAAAATCGAACGAGATTGAGGCGCCCCACGTTTCTCCACTTCGTGGCGCTCATGGTTCGTTCCCTGGCCGGACTCAAAAGTGTGTGGTGCATCATCCGCGGCAGCGACGCACGCCTCACGCAATGGTTGCAAACGCAAATCGAATTACACACCAAACAATGAAATAAATACATGTACAACAGCAATCGCTGCTGGCCACTGCTGACCACTGGTCGGAGCTGGCAGCATTTTCAAATCCATTTTTTCCACTTACTTTCACTTTGCCTCGGGCAACAAACAAAAGCCGAACCAAAACTAGATGAACAAAGAAAAGCAAACGTCTTCTGCATATTAAACAGCGATTATTCCCGATTCCCAAATACATTGTCGGTTGTTTCTAATTGAAAAACTGAACAATCATATTGATTATTAACTGTTTACCAACATGAGCACGCACTTTGCTGCACTCCCAGTTTGGCCCTAATTGAATCTGCATGTCGTGGCCTAAAGTGCGGAAGGGAAATTGGAATGGGGTTTACCAGTTATTGCCCTGCAGTTTGTCAGCAGCCCAGCAAGAGGTCTTGGCCTCCATTGTTTTAGCCTGGTCGACTGCTGCTGTGGACTGCAGCAGCTCTTCACACTTTCAGCCGGCCTTTCGGCCAAGTCTGCAGTGCATTGGCCTGTTTGGCTGACCATTGTCTGCTGTTGGCCATCGCTGGACACTGATTTGCCTAATGGCATTGACTCCATTATGGTTGCGAGTGGTGCCAGTGGAAAACTCTATTAACTCTTCAGGACAGTTGCCGTCTGATGATTGTGGACAAGTTGTCAGCAGCTATTTATAAATAAACCACAAGTTGAGTTAACTCCATCTTCTTTATAAACATGGGAATGTAATAAATCATGTTAGTTTAAAATCCTGCTAATTGTAAAAGATACGAGCTAAAAAGATTGCTGTCAAAAGTCTAGAAATATTATGTTTTCAATGTTGTACAAAATTACTAAGGTGCAAAATGGTCTGAGATTAATCTTCTGAGGTTAATGATCATTCTTTATGCATAGATAATTTGTTGACTTTTTGAATGTACAAAAAGTTAATTTGAAATTGGGCACAAAGCAATTTATTTATTATATTTAATGATCAAAAATGTGAATTAAATTATAATAATTATTCTTTTAACTTTAAGTTAAATAAATACATAACATTTTAAATATTTCTGGCAATATATAATTGTAAAATTGTTAAAATAAAATCTAAAATATAAATATTAAAAATTTAGTCATTGCAGCTGCAATTAGTTATCGAAACTAATATTTTTAAATTTTATTTGGTTTATATGCACATTTGAAAACTTAGCTGATTCGTAGTCCCAATTCAAATTTGTTGGATTTTAGTGAAAGCGACCAAAATTTATTATAAAATGCAACAATACACTATTTATACGAATAGCTGCTATAAAAATAAGTGTGTGGATGATGCACATTACAAATGACTAAATTGGAGATTCATGAAGATGATTGCACTGTGCCATTGTCATTTTATTATTGGTGCTCTGCTCTGCTCTGCTCATCTTGAAGTGAAAGCCGATGCCAAAAAGAAAATAATGCGTCTGTTGTGCATTCTGTCAAATGGGGTCTCTTTTCATTCATTGCGATCTATTCGAAGTACGTGAGCAGCTTTTTGGGTAAAGTTGTGTATTTTGTGTTATGACTTCCATATTGACAAACGACTTAGGAGCTGATGTTTAATAAGTTGACCGACGCTTTCTTCGTCCACTCCACTCGTAGATGGGTTGAAAAGCCGCCTCATTATGGCCCCCGTGTCGGGTTATTGGACTCCCACTCGGATTTGTCAGTGCGCAGTGAAATTGTTGGGAATTCACTCTGTTTTAATGCAGTAGTCGAAGGCAATGGCTTGGGGTATAGCTGCTAGTTGTGATTAATGACTGTTAATCAGACTAAGACTTGTGGGTAACTGAGACGAATGCATTTCTCTCTAATTGTTGGGAGAAAATATTTGATACAAATTAATTGCATTGTACATTTTTTTTGTTAGAGTAATCTCTGGTGCGTTAACAACGCCGTCAAGAAGCGGAAAACAACAAAAACAAATTTAAAAAAAACTGCTAGGAAAATTCACATTTTTAGCAGCAAAACTTGCGTTTTGTATGCAATTTGTTTAACAGAGCAAAACTACAGCACTTTCAAAAAAACAAAATCCATAAACCAAACAAACAACACAATATGTATAGAGAAATAAACAAAAATACCTAACAACAATAACAATAACAATAACAAAAATAATGCATAATAACAAGTACTTGCTGCCAATAGGCAACTGACAGCGATTTCTGTAATTAGCGACCAGTCGAATTTCGATAACTATAAAAACGACCTTGATATACTTCAATCAACCACTTTTTGATAGATTTCCATTGTGGTTGTTGCTATTGTTGTTGTTGTTGTTGTTGTTGCTTTCGATTTCGATTTGATTTGAGTTCATTTGTTTTGTAGTTTCTAGAGCTCGAAAATCCTAAAGCGCTTTGGCATTGCATGCAACACGTGGAGTGAAGGCCCCTCCAAATGAGCATTTACGTGCCTCCACTGCCAGGTGCTCGGTGCTTCCCTTACCATGCCTCCAACTGCATTATTTGGACATGCAACTGATCTTAAGTATTGGGGTGTCAACTTAACTTGATATCGGTTGAGCTCGACTTTTGATTATTTCTTTTTGTTAGTCTTATTATGTCAGCTTTTTAAGTTTGTTTCCGCTTCACAAACAATTATTGGAAATTTTTTAAATATTTAATTTTTTTTTTAATTGTTTTGTTTTTACTAATTGGGGCACTGCAACCTTTTCCCCTTTCTGAGCCTAAAACTCTTCGAAAAACTCTAATTTCGACACGAATGCGTTTATTTATATTAATTTAATTTAATTTATTTTTTCATATAAAGTTAATTTTCCCATGTTCTAGAAAACTTATTTTGACCATTTTCAGAAATATATTTTTGAAAATATTTATACAATGTTGATTATTATATCTCAAAACCCGATCCTCCCTTTAAAAAAAAAAAAATCAGATCATAATTTATCATTAATTTAATATCAATAAATTATAGATTTTTGCTGTTGACCATTCAACAAACTGCATAACTAATTAACTAACTTGGCTTTAATAACAGCAACAAGCTAATTTCGGTTATTTGTTTTTTCTCTTTGTTTTGCTTCCCACAGAAACCGAATCGCCAGACTGACTATTACGATATCTCGCCACGCCCCTTTGGTGTGCCCGTCAGCGGCGGAGTCGGAGGAGGTGGTGGCGCAACATCCCAGTCTGCGTCCGCAACTTCATCGAATGGATTTACACGCTCCAAGGCGATACGCAACGGCAGTGGAAGCGGTGGCAGCAACAGCTTGGGGAACAGCCTGAACGGTTTCCAGCCGCAGACGCAGCGCGTCAATGTGCCACACCAGCAGACGCAGTTTTTGGCGCACTTCAATGAGGTAAGGAAATTGTGATCTCGTTCATCAGCTGCCACCGGCAAACGGGAGAGTTACGGATACAGATACATAGAGTCAAACAGATACAGATACAGATACAGATACAGATACTTGTGGGGCGCCCAAAAAGTAAAAGCAACCGCAAAGGAATAGAAATAACAACAAGCCAAGCTATTTGGCATTGCATAACATTTAACAAAACAATTGGCCATGCTCTGATTTAGCCAGTGTCTCTCTACCCCTCTCTCTCTCTCAGTCTCTCCCTCTCTCTGTCCCCTTCTTTGTGTCTCACCTACGTGACTCTAAATTGTAACGGCAAATGTTTTGCCAGCAGCCAATTCAATCCAATCCCAGAACCAGTTGAAAGCCACATATTTCTTTTAAACCAAAAACCACCACAAAAAACTGAAAAAAAAAACAAATACAAAAAATGTATATATATATATATAAATATATATATATAAATGAAATCATTTTTACCTTTCACCAGATCACATTTTCAAAATAAAACTAAGCTCGCAGACAAATTGGTGCAGTTTGTTTATCTATCGAAATTGATGGCTGCAATATTTTAACAACCTACAAATATTGCAGCATTATGTAATATATTTTAAATTTATTTAACATATATTTGTTGAATTTGTTTGTCTAGTGTCTAATATTTACTTTAACGTAAATACAAATACCATTGATTGAAATGTCCGACAAGCTGCAGAGTGGTTTTCACTCGCGGCACGTATCTCAAATTGTTTTGCTACTCAATCTTTCTCTCTCCCTCTTCCTCTCTATCCCCTTCTCTTTCTATATATCACCTCCCACTCGAACGCTTGGCATCCAAATCATTTTGTTTTCAAATTTTATTTGAAGTTAATTGCCGCAATTTGTTACTTAATTTGAGCGAAAGTGTTCCCATGATAAATCACGGCTTAAGCCTATAAATCAACTTACTACCCACGTTGACAATAAGTTAAATTTAAACTTAATGTTATTTATCTGTTCAAAATCAGTCATAACGGTGATATATACACCATAAATTTAGAATTTTAAGGGAGATAAATTTGCAAACTTACAATTAAAACAAAATTAGTTAGTTAATGATTAAACATATTTGCTCAGCTTTTCACTTAACTTAAAACAATTGCAAAAATTATATATCTAAATTTTGAATAAAAATATCAGAGCTACACGCTTTTCTCAAACTACAAAATTTAATTATTAAAAAAAAAACACCTATTTTAAATCGTGAACTGTTTTTGGTGCACGAATTAAATAAATAAATATGTATGAATACAAAGTGAACTGCTAGTAAAGTTCGCATAGATTCCACTTACAAAGAGCAGTCACAACTTTGTAAGCACAGCGCAGACTACTCTCTCAAGAAGCTGCAACCTTTGGCACCTTCTTCAGCTACACAAGCCCAAAGATTGTTGTTGCAAGTGGGGGGCTTTGCAGCAATCTGCAATGACCCAAATATCAGCATGCAACACTCAATCTTGCGGCTTTCAATAGCTGAACACGCTGCTTCTGCGTCACGTTTGCAACCTGTGCACATCGTTTGGAAGAGTCAGCTTCAACTCAACGGTACATATATATATATATATATATGTGTAAATATAAAGATATATATATATATGAACAGTCGAGTTGGAATCACATAAAAATTAAATAAATAACAGACACAATAAAAAAAGCTGCCAAAATGGAACGGTTGTCTTTGAAATTTGCACAAAACGCTTTAGACAAATTTGAGAATCACTTCAGTTAGTGAATGAATCTGAGGCAGTGGGGCAGGCGGAGGAGGGGCATTTGGAGAGGAGCTGTAGCTGAGAAGATTTCGCACGCAAAACAATTGACAGGCGAACCGCAGAGATTGCGATTTTCTGACTATGTGTGTATGTGTATGTGTGTGTGTATGTGTGTGTGGATTGTGTGTGTGTGTGTGGGTGGGGGTTGTACTATGTTGAAACTGTAACAGTTTCCCATGACGACGACAGCATGTGACCACAAAATCAAATCCAACGCTGTGAATGTGGCGCTGCAGAGCTGTCGGTTGGCAATAGCCACAACCATAATAACTGTAGCTAAGTACATATATATGGTTAAACCCCTGATTACAGCCTATTAATACAGTTCAGGTGCCCCAATTCGAACAAGCAAATCGAACACAATTGGGGGTCAATTTAAATTTGCAGATCAAATTCAAATTCGACATTGCTTGAATTTCCTATATTTAAAATTTGGATTCCATGTTTCGTTCAAGATGAGATCATTGACCTAGCAGGCTTAATCTTGTATAGTTTTCTTTACATTAGCTTACGCGTTATGTGGATACCTTAGAGATTAAAGAGCAGTTTCACTTTACAAGACAAAGCCTTCGTTTTCCTTATAAGCAATTTGTATTCAAAACCATTTTCAGCGTTTCCCGTCAGAGTCCATGTCTCTTTCCCCTTTAGCTCCAAAATAGTTATTTATCTTTCCTGTGAAAGGAAATGCCTTTTTTAGGTATAATAAACTCTAATTTTGTTGTGCAAGTTTTATCTGTGTTAAAATAAGTTGTAAAAATGCCTCTGATCATGTTGTTTTTTGAATATTATTAAACCTATATATTTAATTGTTATACTATAATAATAATTTCTTATATGTTCTTCCACTCACCCCCTCTCTCTCTCTAATTCTAATTCTAATTCTGTGTTATGCAGAACGACAAACGATTGACCTCAAGCAACGCTGGATTGCGAACCTTTGGAAATGGGGGCGGCTTCTCACCGAGTGCGCTTCGTAGCCGCACTCAAGCACCGCCCGCCGCAGCCGCAGAGCCCGCAGATGCCACGCCCCAAACGTCGGCAACACCGTATCGCTTACGCAGTCGCTTTCACCCTTCAACGTCGGCCGCCTCGTCCTCGACCCCAACATCGACCACAACTGGCAGCAGTGCGGAGGTGAGCAGCAAGCGTTATAATCGCTTTGGCAGCAATCGTGGTGCTGCTAAAACCACCAGCACCACAAGCAGCAACAGCGCCAGCTCAACCACACAGAATACACCGGCGGAGCGTCCGAGCTTTGGACGCAAGCCCAATCCGCGACGACCTGTGTTCATTAGTCGAGAGATTAATGAGCCTGTGAGTGTGGTTAGCAAGCGTCCCTTCAACTACAACAGTGCCAGGCTGAAGCTCCCACGACCCACATCCATCACCACCAGCACCACAGAGGGTGTGGATCCCAAGCAGAGTGACGAGCAATACGAGCAGGAGTCGCAGGAGCAAGAGCAAGATCAAGACCAGCAACAGCAACTGGACCAGGAGCAAGAGCAGGAGCAGGAGAAGAATCACAGTGGAGAACATGAGGAGTCATCGAGTCTGGAGAAATTGCCGTTGCAGGAGGAGACAATAACACCAGTTAGTGTCACCAAAACGGAGCTGAACAACAGCCAGGAGCACACTTCGACTGCAGATGCATCGGGTGATGATCAGGTAGCGGAAACGACAAGCAATGAGGACTTGGACAAGTCCAACATCAATACCAGCAGTACAGAGGATAGCCAAACCGATTCCTCCGAGGCACAAGACTTCAATGAGGAGACCACCCTACCAAATTCCGGACACGAATACGAATATGTTGAGGAGGAGGAGAAGGCGACAACAGCGATATCCAAAGACAAGGATTCCACGGAGGAGGAACAAACCGAACTGGATGCCATCACCACTGAGCAGCCAGCTGTTGAAACTGTTAGCACCACAACGCCTAGCAGCACAGAAGCCAAACCGGCGGTGCCAGTAACTCAAAAGGAGGTTGCCACCAAGCAGGAGGATGAGTCCGAATACGACGACGAGGAAGGTGAAGAAGGTGAGCACAAATATGAAAAATAGTGGAATGAAATTATATATAAAATATCACTTGTCTTTTAGGTGGTGAGGAATATGAATACGATGATGAGGAGGAGGAAGGTGAGGCAACTGAAGGCGGCGAGGAAGCAAGCAAAGCTGAGAATGATGTCACTGCCGAGACCGAGGTGGAGGTGGTCTCCACCCACAGCAAAGAAAATGAGCGCGAAAATGGGCGTGAGATAATCTCTGTGGTGACAACGAAGAGTGTTGTCAATGGCTCCACAGCTTATCCGTCACCCGTTACACCCAACAGCTTGGGCACAACTCTTGCGGACAGTCAGCCAGCGCCACTGTTGCTCAAGGAAAGGGAAGAGGCTGATGCCGCCGATGAGGTTGTCAACACAACGGCACTGCCATCCGAGGATGAAAGCGCTGGCGTACCCAACGTGACCGAAAGCTATGTGGTAGTGGCATCAATACAGACCAGTCGGAGCATCAATGGTGCCAGGTTCTTGCCCTTCCCAGCCATCGAGCAGGAGGAGACGAAACAAACACTCTCCGAGCTGGAGCGCAAGGTGCACTCGAAGCAACAGCAAAAGCAGGCCGATCTCAACGAGAGCAGCGAAGAGCCCAACCCAACCACGCCAACTTCATCAGCGTCCTCGTCCAGCACCACAGAGAGATCATTGGGAGCGCAAGGTGCCTCCACGGAGAGCATCATCGATAAGCTGGATCGCGTGCAGTCGGAGTTATCGAGTGGTGTGCTCTCGGGCAAGTATCCCATCATTAGTCAAATGGATGCTGCCTCGACACCCGCGTCGACCATGACAACTGGAGGTAGATTTGCACCACACATACGCAAGTTCCAGCCGCGCACCACCTCCTCGCCCAGCACGACGAGCAGTGGCAGCAAGCTGCGGGTGCAGCAATTCGATGAAACCGAAATGGATGAGTTGGCCAGCCTACTCCCAGTGGGCTTCAAACCCAAATCGAGCTACAAGAATCGCAAGATCACCACAACGACAACAACAACAACGGAGGCACCTCTCAATAAGAAGCCCGGACGCAACTCAACAATTAGTCGTTCCTTTAAAAATGGTGTGGTCAGCGTGCAGGATGTGGGCTTGGCCGGTCTCCTGCCCAAGGGCTATAAGCCACCCAGGACGACAACAACCAGAGCATCAACGACCAAAACGACATCCAATGTACTTGAAAGCCTGTTCAGCGATGTTAAGTTTGATGACACCCTCGCAGCGCTACTGCCAAAAGATTACAATTTGAACGGCTCAACGACGAAGCCAGCTATCAGCATAGTCGACGATATTTCCAAGTTTCTGCCACCAGGATTCAGTCCCTCAACCCCAAAAGCCACAACATCAACAACAACGCAAAGATCCCCTGCAGTTGCTGTACCCTTCGATGATTTGAGCAAGTTCCTGCCACCTGGTTATAAGGCAGCAAAGAAACAGGATGTGCCAAAGATTATACCACTTAAAGTGGATGACATAAGCAGCTTGCTGCCACCCGGCTTCAAGTTGAATGGCACACTCGAGAAGCCAAAGCTAACCGTGGCCACTGAAGAGGATGAGTTGCTCGCATCGCTGCTGCCACCGGGCTATAAATCAAAGTCATTCTTGCATCCCGCCTCCACATCGACAACGACAAGCAAGCCTAAGCCAAGTCCTAGCAGCACCGAGGCGCCCGCTACGGAGACCACTACCAGTGGATCCGGTCTAAAGGTCGTCTTTCCCAAGGGCTTCCACAAGCGTCTCGGCGCCCATAGACTGACGACACCACACCCATCGCCCGACGGTGCTTCGCATGATGGTCCTCAGTCTGGCGGGGAACCAAAGGTGACGATTAAGAAGGGTCCGCCGATGCGTGCAACCACCGAGTTTACGGGCTGGCCAACACCACCGACGACACCGCTTTCGATAGAAAAGTTGAACGCCCAAACGATTAACTTTGAGGATCTGCTGACAGCAGCGGGCACCAGTAGCAGCACCACAACAACAACTACATCAACAACAACGACAACCACCACCACTCCACGACCCACCAAGCCCGGGCATTGTACCGCTGACTGTGACTTGGAGGCCACCATTAAGATTATCGATGGAGTGGCCTGGAAACCGGAGCTGCTGGATCACAACACGCTCGAGTGGAAGAATCTGGCCCACGAGCTAGAAGCTCAGGTAAGAAAGAATTGTCTCATCCAAATCCTTTCACTGAACATTTATCTGCTTTTGTACAGCTCAATGATGTCTACTCTAACGCCGCCCAACTGAAGAATTGGTACAAAAAGGTGCGCATCGATAGCTTCAGTCAAGGCAGCGTTTTAGTTGATTACTACGTGGAGCTGGCAAACATCACTGAGGATGTGGATACCATAGAGATTAAGCAGCTGTTCCACGATGCGCTAACCAAACCCGCAACACCAATGCTGCCCGACAAGGATGCGCAGGAGAATGAAACGGATAGCGGTATATCGGGTCCACAGGAGGAGCAACTAGTCAAGGCCAGCTATCAAATGGGCAAATTCATAATAGATCCAGTCGCCACCGAATTCAGTGGTGAGTACGAATACAGTCCAGAAGTGCCATTGCTCTTTAAAAGTGATTTCCGCTTCTCTTCTTTATAGTCATTGCCAAAAATATGCATACCAATGTGGAGTCCGCCGCTGATGATCTGCCCATTCCACAATGGGCGATTGTGGTTATTGTTATCGGTGTTGGATCGCTAGTCTTTGTCATTATCTTTGGCGTTACAGTGGTAAGTTTTCGCTGGGTAATCTCTTTTAGCAGTATTTAATATGATCCTTCTTGCAGCTGCTCAATCGTCAGAAGCGGGCCAAGAAGACACCAATTCCACTGACGAATGATATGCTTAACGAGCTGAAAGTCAACCACATGGGTGGAGCGGATAACTATGGAGTGGATGACTTCTACAACATTGATGATCCCTGGAACGATACCAAACAGCCCATTAAGCCAAAGGTGCGTAACAGGGATTCCTATAGCACATATACATATTTACATTCGAGATGGGATCGGTATATGAATTTGATCCGCAACCACATTAAATAATTCCAATGGGATTCTCATCACCATTCGTAATATACATATTATAATTGCATTCTCTCTGTAATTTTGCAGCGCTTCACAAATTCTATGCATGGCAGCAATAGCTCCAATATCTACGATAGCTGGAGATCCACTCGTCATCCACATAGTAGCAACGCAGACTATTTCTACGATCAGCAGCCGACATACTCCCAGAAGGGTGACTCCCTGAAGCGCCCTCAACTTCATCATCAGCATCAGCATCAGCATCAACATCACCAGCAGCAGCAGCAGCAGCAACAACAATATCCGGCTCATCAGCAGGGCTATGGCCATCAATATCCGGATGCCTTTGCCGATGCGCATCAGATGTATAGCTATAACAATCATGCGAGTCGAACGCGTTATTCACGCGATTACGATCCGGACTTTTAGTTAGTCCCCTTCCAAATCTAATAATATCCTCGACTAACCAAGCTCTAGCCTTAGATATTTACGACCAATTTGGTGTTGTAAATTAATAGCTTAAAGTTTATACATATGAGTAAATTATAATGATGCTCAGTAACATATATATCTGTCTATCTATATATATGTATTAAGTATAAGGCAGGTATCGTACTACTTATAAAAGACACATACAATCATAGATAAAAATCAATACAATTTTTATGTAACTATCGGAGCTTTCTTCTCGTATTCTACCTGCCTCTTTTATATATTTATAATCGATGTCTCTACTAAATCTATTAAAAATACTTATTCTACATACTGACATATGTATATGGAAATAAGGAGTGCGCATGTGGACTCCAAAAAAGTAAATAGTCATGCACATTTAGTTAATGCTAGTTTGTAATTACATAGTAAATGTATTGTATTAATTTAATATCTGGCGGCTTAATATATTACTATATACACATGTCTTTATTTAGACAATAATAATAAAAACAGCAATTAAATTTCTTATTGTTTTGCGATTCTAATGATTACAAATTATTTTTTTCTGTCTTCTTTTTTTTGTAAAAACATATATTTCCGGATATATCTTTATCTCTAAAATTAGCAAATTGAAAAGCATACTTTTCGGCTATAAATAAAAGGCGAATTTAAAAGAAAATCGATATTTTTAAAGACATTCTTATGACAGTGTTTCTTTTAAATAGTTTAAATTGATTAATAATGTTTAAATATAATTGCTATATACAAAATATATATTTTTTGTTTTACATGATAAAAAAGAGATTGCCGAAACCCGGGATTGAACCGGGGACCTTTAGATCTTCAGTCTAACGCTCTCCCAACTGAGCTATTTCGGCACATGCTCGCTGTGTGTCCAATGCAGTAATTGAAAACACAGCCAGAGTTAATGCAAAAATATGCAAAAAGGATTATTCGTTGCCGAAACCCGGGATTGAACCGGGGACCTTTAGATCTTCAGTCTAACGCTCTCCCAACTGAGCTATTTCGGCACATGGGAATCTGTCGCTTCAAAACCAATTTTCATCCCTGGCGCCTTAGAACTTTGCATTCCCATGTTCGTAATATACAATTGTTCCCAAAATAAAATAAATGAAAGCTTTTAGTATTGTTTACATCATTCTTTATTAATTCTTGTCGACGATTAAGCAGGATATCTGCTAGATACCTTACAGCTGCTGTAAAAAGCGCCGTAAATTCAATTGGATTTCACACCCTAGAGCTCTCTAAAGCTAAAAAGTTAACGTTCGTTTTGTGTTGTTTATGTTTTTGGGCTGCTACACGCTAATGCTTACTTTAAATGTTTTCGCAATCTCTTAAACTCAATACAATTCGAGGGTTTCTTATTTTAGCTACTAATTGTTACAATTTAATTCAAAGACAGTTAAAAATTTTTACTAATATCACTTTCTAGAAATTTGTCCAATTCGTATTCGTGTGCCAATTATGACATACTACGTTCCTATATGTATATTTTTATGTAATTTGTTCCTCAAAAATTTTACTTAGTTTTGGCATAAAAATAATATTTCTTTCGAGCCAGCTACTACAAATGAAATAATATTATCAAAAGTAATTTAAATAATTTTCATTTATTTAAAAATTTAAAAAATAACTAATTATAATAATTGAGTAATTTTTCAAGTGTTTTATGTTGGTTCTTTTTTTGTTTTTTGTTTTTTTTTTTTTTTTTGGGAGGGGCAAATGGGTGGACTTTGTGTGTGAACAATAAATTTTCTTACATGCCCTAAGAATATGCATGAGCGTGTTTGTAAAAGTTGTGTGAGAGTGTGTGTGTGTGAGTGTGTGTTTAAGGACAATTTTAACAATAATTAAAAACTTATCATTGAGTTCGATTCCTTTATAAATGTACAAAATATAATTAGTAAACATAAAAATGCATTAAAAACTAAACAAAAGCACTAAATTATTGCCGGTCCAACGCCAACAATTATAAAATTTGTTATTGTGGTTGTTGTTGGTTGGTTTTTTGTTGTTGTCGTTGTTGTTACGCCTAATTACATAACTATGATATATAAATTTATAATGTATATGTATTCATGTATGCATATGTATGTATATGGGTTGTAATAATATTTAAAACTACAATTCATAACACGACGTAAACAAACAAAGGCCAAGGGGTCGACAGCAAAGTACAAGTATAAGTAGATATACGTGTAAATGTACGCTTGAGTGTATATGCACTTGGTAACTATGTATAAGAGCTGTTGCCATCAAGCAACACATAAATATGTATGCAATAAGTCTGTATATATATGTATAAGGTTAAATCATTACAATTTTTTGTTTTTATTTAATTTTTTAACTGCAAAAGGCGCAGCAAAACACTAAATCGCATTGCAGGGCATTTTTCAACAGACAAATTCCAATGCAAATTTTTAATTTTTTTTAACGGGCTTAGGCCAACTTAATTTTGATTTCAAATCGCTTTCATATATGTGTATTTCTATGTGATATAATGCATATGATTAGTGTATGTGTAAGAATGAAGGGGTGTGTGTGTGTTGTGTGTTTATTGTTGTTGTGTGCGTCTGTTGCGTTTGTTGTATTCCACTATTCCACAGCGAAACCACAGGTCTCCTCGACGGCTTGAGTCAGTTTGTCGCAGAGCAGCTGATAGTTCTCATAGGGCGGCAAGTCAATGCGATTGAAGCAGGTGTGAGCCTTGGGCAGATTCTGGGTGGGCACATCTACGGTAAGGTGAATTGTAAATAGGCGCGGCCCCACCGCCCCCGTTGAGCCCTGAAGTGCTCGGAATCCTTGCAGCGGCACACGCGACGAGCCCGTCACAAATTGCAGCAAACGTGCTCGCATCTCGAAGCTGTACGATTCAACAACCTGCAAAAATTAATTAATAATTAAATTGATTGCATTGCTTAGAGTGGAAGAGTGCACTGCGAACCTGCCAGAACCAAAGGACCTGGGGCGTTTCATTGGTGCAGTGCTTCATTCGCGTATTGTTGCGCCAGTCGTTCACATCGATGCTAGAAATGCCGCCAATGACCAATTCAAGTTCGCGCTCATCAAAGGGCCGCAACAAATGACTGGGTATCAGTTCACAGAAGCCTGTCAGGATTTGGGATTAGTAACAATCAATTGAGAGGGGTAGAGATTAAGTTGAGATGGATACGAACCCTTTTGCAATGCCAGGAACTGCTGCTCGATGCCACGCATAAAACGATAGTTGACATAGAGCTTGACATACTCGCGCTTGTTCTCCTCGGTGACCGCAATGGAGGCCCCACCGGGCTTCAGCTCATGCACCACCAGTGCGCCAAAGCTATTGTTCTCCACACTGAACGTGGATTCAAAGAATCCGCTGATGTTGCTTTCACTGCAACAATATCATAATGAAATTAGGGGAATTTGATTAAAAGCCGATTTCACTTACAGCATCCATGTGAGGCTGCGATGCAGCTCTGGATCGACGCCTTCAATGTCACCCAGTGTGATGGGTTTGTTCAGCAGTTGCTTATAGAACGGCGTGGTGAATCCACCATCAAGGCAATGACCATGGAAAACGGCAATGCCCAGTGTGCGGCCAACGAAATGAAAGTAGGACAAATGATCGGGATTGACGCTCGAATCGGGATTGATTTGGAGCGTATAGTGATCGTCGCGACTGTACTGGAATAGGCCGTACTGTGGATTGAGCATCTCGCGGGAGAGCAGATGGAGCCATTCGCGGGCAACGCCACCGTAATCCAGGCCCTCCTCACCCTTGAACTTGACCATGAGCCGCTTGCGCATGTCCTTGGCGCGCATCTTCATAATCAGTCTGTAGCTCTCCTCGAAGATCTCGCTGCGCGACACCTCCAGCCGACAGTGGCCCGACTGTGGCTGCAGCGTCTGAAGTTCCGAGCGCAGTGCCTTCATCTTGCCCACCAAATCCCGCCGATACTTGGGCAACAGGTCGGCGCCCTCGAGCAGACCCTGCGGCAGATCCGGCACCACAATGTGAGGCGTTGTCCGGCGATGCGGCGTTGTCGTTGTGCTTCCCGAGGAATTGGGTGTCGCCGCTGGCGTTGCCGCAGTTGGCGTTGGCGCCACTGCTGCTGTTGATGCTGGGACAGCTGCAGCGGCTGCTACTACTGCTGTTGCTGTATTTGGTGTTGTCGCTGGTGGGCCACTTCCATTGCATATCCTCTGGAGTATGCTGCCACTGAGACGCGGATCGGTGAACTGTGTGGTGCGATTATTGTGATCGACAAAGTAAACACGGCCCGAGGCCGTCTTACGCTGCTCCCAGCCGCTGGGCAGCGATCCAATCTCGTCCAGCGTCAGATGCTGCGTGTCCAGGTCGCGTGGTATGCGCGGATCATGCCATGTCGACACACCCGTCAGTATGTGATAGAAATACACCTGACCCTGCTGCGTCGTTCGCATCTCATAGCCCGGCGGCAGATCCAAAAACGGACGTGCCGCCTGATTCGCCGCTGCTAGCGCGGCGCACCCGTAACGCACGCCACCAGGAGGAGCACCTGCTGCTGTTGCAGATCGTGTGCCGCGTGAGGAGCGCCTGCGCGCCGCCGCCTCATCGACAGCCTGACGCGAACTGCGACGCTGGGATCGCTGCGCAGGCGCCGTTGTTGTCGTCGTCGTTGTTGATCTGCCTACTGCTGGCTGCTGACTGTTGGCATTCGGACTGTGCACGTTGCCATTGCCATTGACCATGCTGCTGCTGCTGTTCGTTGTGGGCGTGGCTGGCGTTGTGGGCGTCGGCGTTGTCACGTTTGTCGCTGATGTGGGACTGTGCCGGGGTGGCGTTGTTGCCGGCGTCGTCGTCGCTGTTGCTGTTATTGTTGTTGTGGCGCCATCCTCTGCTGCCACCCAGCCATTGTTTGCAGTCTGCGCTAATCCATTCCCATTCACATAGTTCTGCTGCTGTTGGCCCGTGGGTGATGTGGGCGTCTCAATGGACGCATGTCCATTGATTGGTGTTTGATGCTTTGGCGTTTTCACATGATGATTGTCGTTGTTGCTGTTGTGCAGGCGACCAGTCGCCGTCGTTGTTGCTCCTGTTGTTGTTGCTGTTGTCGCACTGCTGCTGTTGTTGCTGCTGCTGCTGCTGTTGTTGGGCGTGGCCGGCTCTTGGGAGGCATTGCCCGACCGACTGGATGTGGACTTTTTACCTGGAGTCGATGTCGAAATCGTAGTCGTCGTCGTCGTCGTCACTCCCCCTGATCCCGTGGTGGGACTGGTGTTCTCCTTGCCGCCGACGCTCGAGAGTATTTCCGTTGAATGGCGTCGTTCGTCGGACGCCTCGCGCGACATCTGACGATTGACACCATGACCGTTTAGCAGATTCGTGCAGGTCGTGGAACGTGTTGGGCCAGCTGGAGTCTGCCTATCCACATTGTTGCCATTGTGTTGGCGCTGCTGCGGTGATTTTGTTGCCGCTGGGGCTCTCGGTCGATCCCATTGCGTCGATTTGGTTGCATGGTTCACGTAGTAGATGCGACCATTCCCCGTGCGTCGCTCCTCCCAGCCCTCGGGCAGACAGTCGGGCACCGGCGGCTCCTCCTCGGATGGACCGCGCACATCGCCGCTGGGTCCCACAATTGCCAGCGGGTTGCCGCTGCATGGTCCATCTTTGGGCACCAGCGAAATTATGATCTGGCCGCGCACCAATTCATCGTCGTCCGGCGAGTGTTTGCCCAGATCCAAGCGTTGAACTGCAATGTCCAAATTGTCATTAGATTCGAGTGGAATTTAGCTTATTCTAATTGATTTTTACTTACAGCCCGTGCCCTTGAGGCTCTGTATGGTTACGGCGGGAATGCGCACACAGCCGAGGAAGCCGCCGCCTTTGTGTATTTTGCGCTGATTGAAAACCGTGATTGTTATCGAATCGCCTCGACCCAGAAATAGATCGTAGTGAGCATTCCATTTGGGATCCAGCGAGGATTTGCTTATCTCCGTATTGTACGTTTGACCGGTGCCATCCACCTGAACCCTAGCAAAGGGATCCGGTAACCCTAAATGCATACAATAATCATAATAATTATATTAAACTCATTCATATTTTATTTGTAATAGGATTGCATGACATAAATTGACACAAAGTGGGCTAAACAAATGGCCAACACTATTTAGCCACAATCTGAATGCTAGTCTGAAATCGAATGCACTTCAATGAACAACAATAAAAAAATAAAAATATTAGTTTCCGCTAGAATGTTCTGCTTGTTGCTGTTTTTTCTGGTAACGCATTCAATGTTGCCCACTTGCTGCCATGGACCCAATCGACATCCTGGCTTTCCCAATCGCCTTAACATCGACATCAGAGCGTTGCCCACACGCTGCGTGCAAGAACAGCAACAGCAGCAGCCTCAGTCGCAGCCGCAGCAGCAACAGCAGCCGGAGCAGCAGCAACAGGAAATCTCAACAGCAACAATAACGAGCGATATTGAAACAACAAACACCTTTAGCCAGGTTATCGCTAATCACATTATGCCAAGCGCGTTGCCCCCTCCGACAACAACTCGACAACTGATTGTGAATCCCTTCGGTTGGTAGATCCCACAAAAAGTGGGGAAATCACACGCAGACCCATATATAAGCGGGCTCCATTGACACAGAGCACACCACTCATAAGACAACAACAGCCATGGCATCCACACGATTCAGCATCAGCAGCTTCTTCACTTGGTTCTTCCTGGCAATGATGGCGCTCTCCTGTATCGCTTCTACAATGGCCAGTCCTTTTGATGGACGTCGCGTGAATCGCCGCCCGCAGCCAAATCTCACTTATCCCAAGATACCCGGAACACCGCCTTTCAATCCTCATGGCTAAGAGAGAGAAATGTACAATTCACTGGAGAAGTCGCAACGCACTCAATTAGTTTAATTCTACAAATTGGGGGCAACATATTTCAATTAAATCTGAATCTGAATCTCAACGCTTTAATCATAATTGTTTTTACTCAACTGACCCCAAAACTTAAATGGGGCCAAGTGGCGTTAGTATTAGTCAAAGAAAACAAAACAAAATACGGAATCGTGAGCACTGCTCAGGTCGCATTTTACTGATTGACCAAATGACCAAGTATCGCTGAATCTTAATTAAACTAAATTATACACAACAACTTTGCAACTCGTACGCATACTTTTGCAGCTCAGTGTGTGTACAACATTTACTATTAGCAATCAAGGCCATTTTAGGCTCCTACTACCTTCTACAGTCCTGTCAAGTGGCATGCATATTGCATATTGTTTCAGTACCTGTATCCGTACCCCAATTGTATCTCTCCACCTGTACAAAAACTACCTCAAAGTTTATCTCTCTCTTTCTCTCTTTATGGATGCGTGTGTGTGTGAGTAATTTGAGCTGTGCACAACACAACAGCAGCTG
The DNA here is from genome assembly GCA_035042185.1 of Drosophila kambysellisi. Taxonomy (NCBI): domain Eukaryota; kingdom Metazoa; phylum Arthropoda; class Insecta; order Diptera; family Drosophilidae; genus Drosophila; species Drosophila kambysellisi. The sequence goes on along the minus strand of JAWNLS010000946.1, from coordinate 794,029 downwards.
TTGATTGATTTAATGCTCCAAAGAACACAAAAGCAAAATGGCAAAAAAGTAAAAGGAAATATCAGTAAGAAAGCCAACGAGCAAACTAAAATAAATAAATAGTCGACTAGTTGTATGCTCTTATTAAAATATAAATTCAGGTTAAATGAAATTCGAAATCGAAATTCAATTAAATTCAACTTAAAAATAAACTTGCACTTCTATTCTGTACGTAAGAAAATCGATTTGGCATTAAAATATTCACTTTTTGATGGGATTTTGGCCAACAACAAACATTTTTTCTCCTCTACATATTTTAAAACCCTGAGCACTCTTGAAATTGAAAATTCGGAAACAACATCTATTCAATATAGCTAACTAATGTGGAACAAACAATTTCTCAAAATTATATTTTCGATTTTATACATCGATATTATTTTGAATAATTAAAGTGGATTTATCTAAGCTAATAAATGGTGTTGACAAGATTTCGAGTAAATAAATTAATTGTTATTCAAGTGATTTTTTTAAATAAGCAATTAATAAGTTAGACATATTTTCATATTTATTTTAGCGCTTTTTCACTTATCTTTTAAGACCAACAAATACTTCATGAAAATATGATTTGGTTGTTTAAAGAGTACTAATTGTTATCTCTAACTGCGACCACTTTCAATATTTTGTAATATTTATACTGGGCAGTAAAGGGTTAATTAATCAGTTTGTAACAATCTATATTCAAAATACATAACTCTTCTTAAATTAAATAAATCCCATTTTCGTCATCATATTAATTTATGCAGACCAAATTAAAGCAAAATAATAGCTATAAAATAAAAGGAATTTTACGGCTCACTTCATGGTCAAAACGCCGTTATTGACGTTAAGACTGACATGTTGACTGACTGACATATTGACAGACTGGCGACTGTCCGACTGCGGACAGCAGACAGCCGACAGCCGACAGCCGACAGACAGACTGACTGTCGACCACATGTCGTTCAACCCCAATTGGCTTAATGGCTGCATTGGCACAATTTTGTTGCTCACGCTGCAGGAGGAATACGGAATACTCTAGTAGGGAAATTAACGATTGGTTGCACTTTCTCTTTGGCAACAGCGGAAGTCAGTGTTGCATGAAGCTTCAAATTGCCGCACACACTCACATACAGAAGAAGTGGTTGTTGTGCCTCTTTTTTAATGCGAAACAAAAAAGAAAATTAAACAGTATTGTGTGAGTTATGAGGATTGACCGGCAGCAGCAGCAGCCGCTTTGTTGTTGCATGCCTCACGCTCTCGTATGCGCTCCTCGATCAGCGGTCGAAAGTGACGAATTAGTCCCTGTGGCGGCCATGCGGCACCATCGCCTAGGGCACAAATGGTATGCCCCTCGATCTGCTTGGTTAGCTCCCACAACATGTCAATCTCCCCGATCTGCGCCTGGCCGGTGACAAAGCGCTGCATAATCAGATGCACCCAGTGGAGGCCTTCGCGGCACGGGGTGCACTGCCCGCAGCTCTCGTGCTTGTAGAACGCACTGAGGCGTGCAATGGCACGGATAATGTCGGTCTGCTTGTTCAGCACAATGATGGCGCCGGTGCCTAGGGATGAACGCACCTCCATCAGGCCGGTATAGTCGTGTACGGCCTTGTCCACATCCGCCTTGGATATGCAAGGAGTCGACGAGCCACCGGGTATGATGGCCAACAGATTATCCCAGCCACCAGTAACACCGCCCGCATGTCGTTCGATGATCTCACGTGTGGGCATCGATAGCTCCTCCTCGACGGTGCAGGGTCGCTTCACATGCCCCGAAATGTTGAAGAGTTTCGTTCCCGAATTTCCAGTGCGTCCAAAACTGGCAAACCACTTGCCTCCGCGCCGACAAATCGTGGGCGCCACAGCCACTGTCTCCACATTGGTCACCGTTGTGGGGCAACCGAAGACTCCAACGTCCGCCGGAAATGGGGGCTTGGAGCGCGGTTTGCCGGCCTTGCCCTCTATGGATTCGATTAGGGAGGTCTCCTCGCCACAAACGTAGGCGCCAGCGCCTCGTTGCACATACAAATCGAATTCGAAGCCTGAACCGCAGACATTCTTGCCCAGATAGCCAGCCTTGTAGGCCTCCAGAATGGCATACTGCAGATTACAGGTTTCATTAAAGAATTCGCCACGCACGTAGATGATGCCAGTATTGGCGCCCATTGCGCATCCGGCTATTAGACAACCCTCGACCAGCTTATGCGGATCGTGTCGGAGGATTTCCCGATCCTTGCATGTACCCGGCTCACCTTCGTCGGCATTGACGACCACAAACTTGGGTCGCCCATCTGGCGGCTTATTCATAAACGACCATTTGAGGCCGCTCGGAAAACCAGCACCACCGCGTCCTCTCAAACCGGATGTCTTAATCTCATTGATGATCCAGGGTGAGCCCTTTTCGATAATCTCCTTCGTCTTGTACCAGTCGCCACGTTTCATTGCCTCCTTCAGGCGCCAGTCGTGACGACCGTAGAGATTCGTGAATATTCTATCCGCATCCGCAAGTGGACCAAACTTTGTCTTGGTTTGTGGTGGCGGAGTGCCCGGCGGAGGACCCTTTGGTGGAGGTGGTGGACCTGGTGGTTTTCCAGCTTCTGCTGAGGATACCGGCTTACTTGCAGGCGGTGCCTTTGGTGGAGGTTTTGCAGCTCCTCCAGAGGACGGAGGCGTATTTGCAGGTGGTTTTGGAGGAACTGGTGGTGATAGTTTCCCAGCTCCTCCAGAAAATGTAGGCTTATTTGCAGGAGAAGCACTTTCTCGAGACGGTGGTGGTGTTGACCATGCCGGCTTTGTAGGAGGTGGAACATTGCTGTCACCAGGAGGTTTGGTCGGATCACAAGAGCCCAAAGTTGACTTGGTGTTGTCCGAGTCTACAGACTTGGCAGATGACCATCTAGATGTGGAAAAATGTTTGGCAGATCCCGAGGGGGGCGTTGGCTTTGCAGTTCCTGAGTCACCAGTTGCAAACTTATTCCCAGTTTTCCTTTTATCATTACCAGAGTTTATTTTGCCCTCGTCCTCTTTGATTGTCTGTTCGTTTTGCATCTTTTCCAGAACGCCGAGAACGGCCAAGCTTTTGATTTTGACCACTTCTTCCTTGGCTTTCCTTAGCACTTCGGCTACTTGGCTATCTTCGGTTTCGGCCAAACGCTCGTTGACTGGAAATTTCGTTGTGCTTTCATATGTGGTCTTCAGTGGAAATTTCGTAAGCTCTTTTAACTTAACAGTGGCTTCCACCTTATCTATTTCCTTCACGATTTCATGAGTCTCCTGCCGCTTCCTAATCATTGCGCGCATCCTGTGCTTTTTGTTCTTACTGAATTCGGGCACCGACAATGTATGGATCGATTGTATTGGATAGGAACAGTCTGCCTTATCAAACGGGTGCTTCGCTTCAGGCTTGGCAGTTTCCTTTCTATTATCATCATCAGAAGTGCTGCCTTTTCCCTTGGTGCACATAATGCGGACTTGAATCATCTGTGCGGGCAACTTCATCAGCAATGAAACATTTCCCAATCTTGAGTTTTTAGCTGCTGTTAATCCTGCTTTCAATTTATACTCTACAAATGCTAGCTTTTCTACATCTTTGTTTTTACTGCGCAGAAGTTCCTGTTGTCGCTTGTGATTTCCATCAGGTTTTTTACAATTTGGCAAAAATTTTAATGACAATGTTTTATTGCAATTCAACGAACATTGCTTACGCATCAGTAATTTTATCATTGTTTTTATGCTTCTCAAATGGAAAAACCCGTCTTCGATTCAAATTGTCCCAGTTATTGTTTGTGATAGCAAAAGCATGAGTTTAAGACAAGAAATATGTTATATGTACTTGTGCTTTAAAGTCTGAACTGATTTTCTTAGAGATAAATTTGAGAACGTTTTGACAATTATAAATAGGAAGCACATAATAAATATAAACTACACAAAACAAAAAAAGTAACAAAATAGTTAACTCAATTGTCGAAAACTATATTCTTGCGTAGTTAGTTAGTCATAACACATGTTCGATCATAAATCCCTGGCCTATAATATCTATTTATATATCGCTCAAGCGCTTTCCGATAGTACTACCAAAGTCCTCATAAACACACACACCCAAACACATTTTTAGCGGGTTTCCGAAGAGTTTTTTCCCCATTGTACAAATCTAATCAGCGCCAAAGATAAACATACATTATATATATATATATATTATAGCCCGTAACTTTTTTTCCCATCAAATTATTTGCATGGCGGCACAGAAACCTCCTAACCTATGACAAAAAAATAAATGTAATCCAAGTGCGTCAAAGTGCGAGATCTTTTTACCATGCGAAGATGGCAATCGGGTGCAAACACATTCGTTTCTGGCTTAGTCGAAGCGATTTGGCTACTTGGCATAAAGCTGTTAATTACACATTAGCATTTATGTGCCACTTCAAATGGCACAGAAATCCACACAGTCCTTTTTTGGACCCAACCACCCCTAACCACTCCCCCTCACGTAGCAAGCGAACACCTGTCGAATTATTTGGAATGCGCTGGCTGCAAGACACACACAGATACAAATATAAACATACGTGTATACAGATACAGATACGTAGTAGTGTTTAATTAAAGACGGCATTAGGCAATGCGGACGCCGCCCCGCGTGATTAAGTGCAGCGATGTGTAAAAAATGTATGAGAGAAATACAAAAATAATACATAACAATAAATAACGCACGCATACTCATACATAGCTTAAGCGGTTTTGGTTGTGTGTGAGAAAGAGAGGGGAAGAGCAAAAGCCACAATGAAAGTAAATTACTAATAATCATTTTAGTTGTGTGTAAATAAAAAATTATAGCAAAAGACAAAAAAAAAACACTTGGCGGCATGGCAACTGTAATTTGTAGATATGGGGATACAAATTCAGCCACCCCCCCACAGCACCCTCTTGTGACGATCCATCGTGCGTGTAATTTGGAAAAACAAAAAAATGAAAGTAGACAAAAGGAAACGCAAAATTTACATAGAAACGGAGCACGTAGCATATTCAAAACATTCAAAACGCACCGAAAGAAAACATTTGTGTCCATATTTTGATTTGATTCATAAAAAAAAGTTGGGCGCCCAATTTGTATGCAAATCCATAAATATCTAAAAATAAATTTGATCTCATAAAAAAGAAGTACTTACGAAACAAATCCTTGCGCGCCAAATTTCTTGCACACAATACTGCAAAAGAAGAAAACATTCATTAAAAAATAATTAAAATTAATTTTTTGTAAATATTAAGCACAACTTACGCGTTATTCGAATTTTGTGTTGTCCATTGCGACGTGGATAATCCAGTTTATTCATAATTTCAGACTTTAGATTTTGGTTATTTTGTAGTTGTATTATTTATGTGTATAAAAATATAGTTAAACTATTTGTTATTTTTTTATAAAACAATTGGTCGGTCTGACACTTGTCTTGCTGATCATTTTTGGGCATTAAAATGCTGTTGTTTTTGTTTGTATTGCTGGCAGCATGTATAAAAATTTAAGCGAAGTCGAAGAAGGAGGTAGAGAGAGATAGCAGAAAAAATATATATCTCAAATTTTCTGGTTGTTGATGTTGTCGTTGTTGTTATTGCCGCAGCAGCAGCTGCTGCCGCTCTTGTTGTAGCCTTGAGAATTTCTGTTGTTTTTGCTGCTGTTGCTGTTGCAGTTCTGTGTCATTGTTTGCACAGTGAAATATTTATAATTCATATGTTGTTTTTGTTGTTGTTGGTTAGTTGCGGTGGCGCTGCGAACAAGTGCAAACTGCAAGAGAAGGCGACAAAACTGATTATTTATGAGTTTCATAATTGAATTTATACGAATTGTTTTTTATTAGCACACAGACTCACACATTTTGATAACTAAAACGTTCGTTAAGATAAGCATATGCATATGTGTGTGCGAGTGTGCGTGTGTGGGTGGTTATCTGAGCTATGAAAATGAATGGAGTGCGTATTAGTATTAGTAACTGTAGAAGAGGGCGTGCAAGCTGCCGGCAAACACCGAAGACGAAGACGAAAACACACGACAAAAAGGGGAAGGAAGCGAAAAAACTGCTTTGGCAGGTAGCACAAAACACAACTCACCCGAAACTGTTTTGCTTGTTTTTGTTGTTTTTGATGCTGCGGCTGCTTCTTTGGCCGTTGCCTTAAAACCATATCACACGCACATGTCGCACACACAAACACACACACACGTTGAGACGAACGTATGTTGCAAGCACTTTTATTATTTCATAAATTGTATTAAATTATCTATACACATACTATGTATGTTTGCATACGTATTTATTTGAGCTTAATTAACTTTAATATGCTTCCTGCGTTTGTATGGGTGCAAACTATGTGTGTGTGTCTGCTGCTGCTGCTGGTGTGCCACAGAATTTGCAATAATGTTAAGGCCCTGCCCGCCACACACACTTGTTAGTTATTATAAAATTTGCATGCACATGTGTGTGCATATATATATGCATATATATGTATATATATATATATATATATATAGTTGTCGATTTAGAACTCTGCACTACGCATTTGAAGGCAACAACAATTTGCAACAGAAATATTCTTTCGTTTTTTTTTACGCACTGCTCTCGTTTTTAATACTTACAGAGAAGAGAGAGAGACGGCGAGAGAGCAAATGAAATATGAACGACAACCGACGACCACGGATGAAGCACGTTAGCTGCTGCACGCACAACTCTATTTTGCAACAGTTTATTGGAGTTACAGCTAGTTTAACTACATAATTCCGCGTGATTTGTATATGCTGCTGTGCACATATAGTATACAATTTAGTTTATAAACTATTTAATGCTAATATCGCGCAGAAATCAGTTCTTGTTCAACGAGAAACGCCATTTTTATGGATGGTTCCCAACGCACAGTGTTGTGAAGTGCACTTTTCCACACTGCTGACCAAAATAGTATTTTATTGACGCTGCACAGCACTGAACAAAAATTTGGCGCTGTTTGCGTTTTTTGGTGTCTCATAGTTTTCCTTTTCATTTGTGAAAAATAATGTCAATTACGCTCGATTTCGATGTTAAGCATCTGGCCAAAAAGCGGCAACTGAACCTACACTATTTACCGGCGAAAATCAATGGCGATGGCGAGTGCGCCAATGTCGATAAATATTTCAACAATTATACGCGCGAAGCATCCGACTACGGAAAAGGCGTTCTGACAAACGCTCTCCGGGGATATCCACTGTTAGGCAAGCGAGAGGCAGTCCCCAAGGGATACAAAGGTGTCGTCTTGCAGGAAACGGATCCACATCAGGCACAACGCCAACTTCGGCTCACTGGCACCTTCGAGGAATTCACATATTGGAATTACGACAAAGTGCCCTCCAAAGGCGATGGCTATCAACAGGCAATGACCATGCTGCAAGTAGCTGAGGCGGTAAGTTCAGAGTATATATTTATATAAATATATATGTATGTATTACATTAATCCATACCCACAGCTAGCTGCACCCATTGACGAAGGGGAGCTGGAGGAGGAATTGAAGAGGCAGCAGCAGGCAAAGAAGGAGAATCTATAGGAGTTTAGAGTTGGTGCGCTTACAGCGTTTTTAGTATATCATGTAGTATATCGTATATAGTATTCCAAAAGCTAATCAAGTGTCTTTTACAATTCGTACACTTTAGAATTACAATTTTTGTATAAAAGATTCAAATATAAATACGTATATGTATGTGGATGTTCATGTTGATGTGGATGTTGATGTTACGGTTATGTGGAGTTGCTGATGAGTGTTGCAGCCATTTTCTGCAGCAGCCTTATTCATCCGCATCCTCGAAGCGCTCGTCATCGTCCTCCAGGCTCAGATTCTGCATGCCACCCACTTCGCCGCCATTGCTGCCGAGCGTGAGGGCATCCTCGATCATGTCCTGGTCATCGAAAGCCATACCGCCAGCATCCTCCATGGGATCGCTATCCTCCGAGTTGCTGTCCGCCGAATCCGGATGCAATGCCTGGCACGTGGTCATCGCATTGTACATGGTGTCCACAATGTGAATATCGTCGGGCAGCAGCCAGCACTCGGTCACCTCGTCCAATTGCTGATCGACAGCGTCCTCAAAGTTATCATCGTCATCGTCATCCTCCTCATCGTGCTCATCACTCCCGTTGCCCTCGTCCACATCGTTGTTGGCAGCAGCAGCAGCATTATTGTTATGCAGCTGCGGTTCATCGCCAGCACCATTCTGTCCATTGACTTCGAGGCTTCTGCCCATATAGACACCCTCCCACTCCACTTTTCGGTCGAGCATGAAGTAAATGCACTTTCTCGGATTCGATGAGATGCCGTGCAGGCTCACCTGTTTCCATTCAATCGAGATGCCATCGGCCAGATCCATTGGCTGCCAAGACAGCGTGCTAAGCAACAAAAATAAAACAGTCAAAAGAACAATTATTATACAAAAATTTCTCAAGCATTGCCGGACGAGTTTTGCGCTCACTTTTGTGAAATATATATTCTGCCCTGTCCGACGACTTTATCGCCGAGCTTGAGCTTGATATTATTGGCGGTATATAGGAGACCGTGCTCGGGTGGGCTAATCGGCATAATCAGTACCATTTTAATAGGGGATTGTGCAAAAAAACACGACAATAAACAAAATTCCAGACCGTCTGGCAGCGGTAAACTCACTCTGAGTGTTGGCTAACGTCAATTACTAATCGTGTCCTATCTACAAGCCTGTGCATAAAATACCAACACTACTATAATCTTTCAGTATTTAGTCCCATGAACAAAAATACAAACTACTAAACATATAAGATTGTTCAACACTGCGCATATATAATTATGACAAAACGTAGCAACTCTACAATTTCAATTCACAGCGGTTGGCACAGCGAGCGTCTTGGTTTTTTTGTGCTATTTGTCGACAATTAATTTACGCAGCCTAGCAGCTAAAAAGCTATGGAATGTGAACTTTATGTCAAATAGTGTGTACAACTGACAAGTTCTTTGGAGTATATGGCTTAAATTCTGTATAGCTCGTAAGCCAATTTGTCGTTATTGTTGTTGTTGTTGTCGGTGTTTTTGTTGCTGTTTTAACTGCGACAGCTGCCAATATATATACACATATATATATAAATATATACCTACACATTTGAAGAGACGGCCAACAATGGACATGGAATACGTGAATATCAATGAATTTAACGACCTCGAGCTGGCGACGCGCATGCGCACCTGCAACTATGAGAAATACAAGTCTCTCGTTCGCATGCATCTCTCATTTGAGCTCGAATTGAATACCGATGAGTAAGTTTAATTGTCTTTCTCTTTGTGTATGTATTTCTTTTTAGCTGACTGTGTTTGGGTGTGTGCTTGTGTATTAATTGCAGATTCGATTTAGCATGCCATGAAATTGTGTACGAGGACAAAGGCAAGCTGAAGAAATGGAACAGGCTCTCGAAGAAGCACAGACTGGGACATGTTGGCAACGCCTCCAGTGTGGCCAATGTTGCCGGCTGTGCCTCTGGCAACGGCAGCAAATCGGTTGGCAACAGTCCCACAGAGAGCCTGCAGCAGCAAATCGATGCCGGCTTCCAAATGCATATGCTGGAGCTCAAGCAGTTCCTCATGCTGGAGAAGAGTAAGTAGCGAAGCAGTCAAGCATGTCAAGGAAGGTAGTTGTAAACAATAAGCATCATCCTCACTAGATCTCAATCAGGAGGGACTCTTTCGCAAAGGCGGCTCAGCTTCGCGTCAAAACGAGCTGCGTCTGCACATCCAGCAGGACAAGCCGTTGAAGCTGGAGCAGGCTGGTTTCTCGGCACACGATTGCGCCACCGTTTTCAAAAGCTTTCTCGCTGAGCTGCCGGAGCCACTGCTGACGGATGCACACTATCCGGCCCATTTGCAGATTGCGCCGCTTTGCCAAGTACTGCTAGCGGAGCAATCACAGGCCAGCGTGGAAAGTCAGCAGCATCTGTTGAACTCGATGCAGTTGCTGCTGCTGCTGCTGCCGGAGGAGCAGCGTGATTTGCTGCAGCACATCATGGAAATGCTGCACGCTGTGGCGCTGCACGAGGCCACCAATAAGATGAGTGCAGAGAATTTGGCCACATTGTTCACACCGCATTTGATCTGTCCGCGCAACATGCCGCCCGAGGTGCTGCACTATACGGCCAAGCGAATGTCTAGCATTGTGGCATATATGATTGTGCACAGCCTGGACATCTTTGCCGTGCCGGCCAAGCTGGCAACCGATATACGGGCGTACTTTCTTGAACGCAAACGCAAGAAAACCATGTCGCCGGAGCAAACGCTCGACGAATCCATCTCGGACATCTCGACGGTCAACACGGTGTACACTTTTGTAGATCGCGCCGCTACAGCAGCTGCAACCACATCCAACAACACAGACACGGAGTTGGCCCAACTATACGCCCACATTCAAAGTCTGCCAGAGTCCTCCAAGAAACGGCGTCTCATTAAACAGTTTAACAAACAAAATGGACAGGGTAATTTAATAATTAAATATTGAAGAGAAGCAAATTTAAGTATTTATTTTGTTATTTCAGGCACTCCATTGCAGTTGGTTGTCATGAATCGACTCAAGAACAATGAGGCGACCCGAAGCGCCAAATCCCTGGGAGACTCCATAAAGAAGCACATTTTTCACAAGAGTCTGATGTCGCGTACTCCAAAAAGGGCGCCTGCCCTCCAAGCCATGCACGGCTCTGAGGTGGGTGGCGGTTGTGTTTTTTGTATGCTTCTTATAACACTTGCAGAGGATTATAGAATATATAGAAATATGGAAATCGGTTTTAGAACTGCTTATGCTTGTCCGTTGGTCTGTCAGAATATTTCTGGAAAACTAATTATTTTGTAACAAAATCAATCAGTTTTTTTATTTTAATTTAAAATATTTTTTGGCACCAATTATGGATTCAAAAAAAGTTGATAACAGATAACACTAATAAAATCCAAATATGTTCCCCTAAAATTGTAGATATAACACTATCCATTTCTGAAAGTTATAAGATATCGGTTTAAAAGTTAATCTACTGATTTATAGATTTTGTAAAAATTGACTTAGTTCCATTATTTTGATTATTGTTTTCTGGATAATATTATTAAAGACTACTCAATTTTTAAAGTTCGGAAATCATAAATTCTGTCGAGATAATATTATTAAACACTATCATTCATTTAATGTGTCTTTTTATAAGCTTATCTTGATAGTTTTACAAGATTCTCTAAAATCTGATTTTGTTTGGTAGCTTGAAATCATGAATTTCGTTTATATATATAAATCTGCAAGAGTATTAATACGTCGGCACGCCGATCGTAGAAAATTTCGTCTCTTAACTAACCGCATGTTGTTTGTGTCCTTTTGCGCAGACTCCAAATCTATCGCATGTGAAGGCGCCCAAGTTGCGCGTACTATTCCAAAGTCCGACGCCATCGATGCCACTGCCCACATCCATAGCCCCCTCATCATCATCATCAGCAGCAGCATCATCATCATCATCAGTTGGCGGCACTAACACACTGCACGCGCTTCACAAGTCAATTTCATCCGCATCGTTGAAGATTGAGTCATCATCGGATGGCAGCAGTTGTGGGGCCAACAGCAGCCACTCGGCGCCCGTCAGTCGCCAGCAATCGCATGAGCTGTCCGCTGGGCCAGCTGCTGTGCCCGAGCTGGACGAGATCGATGCCGACGATCGATGCTGTGTGACGCCGGCGAAGATCATTTCGGCGGTGGCGCAGCAGCTGATCAGTGTGGCGGCTGATAAAAAAAGCGTGGTGTGGAATGATCGCCGCCTGCTGGATATCGAGGAGTACTCGAATCCCTGTACGCCCGTTCACCAATCCTCGCGCTACAAGTCTGAGCCTAATCTGTGTAGTCTGCGGCCACAGGTGCACGACAACGACAATGATTACGACGAAGATGCCGCACTGACGCCCATTGCCGAGGTCTCAACGACAGCAGCGGCCTCCAGTGGCATGGGCAAATCCCTGACACGCAAGCTGATGAAGGGCGTCAGCATGGGCAATCTACGGTTTCCATTCAGCACGCCGGAGACAACAAAGCGCTTGGTGCGCAGCGTTTCTGCCACGCTCAAGCGTCGTCCCAGCTCTAATGAGGATGCCAAGCACTTGCCGGCAGCAGATGCTCCCCTACTGGAGGATGTCGACGATAGTGATCTGGAACAGCAGGAGGACGATAATGAAGATGATGATGATGACGACACCTTGTCCGAGGTAAACGGCAGCTCCAATGAACTGCCTGGCATGACCGTGGACATTAGCTACCATCAGCAGCTGCTACAGAGCAGTGTTTATCGCAATCTGGATCTAATAACAAGCACGCCAGCTCTGCGAATGGGTCGCCGCTCCATGTCACCCATAACCAAGTCGACACAACGCATGCCCAAGGCAATGCAGGTAAGTGGTGCATGTCTTCTACAGTCGAGCATGTTATTCTTGAATCCCACAAAGAAAGAACAACAACTAAAACATTTGAGTTTTTTTGCAGGAATCCATTATGACACCACGCTCCCGCAAGCCCGTAATGATGCTCACTGCTCTAAACAATGGCGATCAGAAGCAGCAGAATCGTAGCTTTGGCGAGCATCAGCCGGATGAGCTGTTGGCCAGCAAGCAGCTGGAGCCACCGGTGCTGCATAGCGAGGATGCCACCTCACTGGGTGGCTATGCGGAAATCTTGAGGCGTCAACAGAGCTTTGCCAACCAAAGGCAGCGAATGAGCAGCAGCAGCAATAGCAACAGCAACAGCAATAGCAATGAGCTGGAATTGGAACCCTCACTGGGAGGCAAGCCACCCAATGCTCTCTCCAGCGATTTCAAGTCAGTTGACAGAGTTAATCAAATTCTCCACGATTGATAATAATTTGAAGCACTTTCCCCCCAACAGGGAGTATTTGCTAACACGCAGTGTTTTGACCGCCAGTCCAGCGGATTTGTCATTTGCGAGTCGTTCGGATGACTTTGGTGGCGCCAACACCACACAGGATATTGAGGATTTTGATGAGTCCGAGCTGAGTCCCAGCCTGCTCTACTGCTTGGACGGCAATGAACCGGCGATTGCCACACCATTAGGCAGCTTCAATAACGGTCGCAAACGCTCGGCGGACACACCTCTCAAGGCTGCCCGCGGGGCTGATGATGATGCCGCCGGCAACAAGGAAAACATTTCTAGCGGCGATGCCGATGAGCATTTGCACACCAAGAAATTGCTGATTACTTCTCATGAGGAGTATCCGGGCGAAACTGCACTTTGAGCACATCCTTACAACATTTAACGTTAAAACCGTTGCACGGCTTTAAGAAAATTGTCTTATTATCAAACATATTGCTTCCGAGAAATTGTTTTCGAAAAAAACAAACAAGCTGCCAAAAATGGCAGCGTTTTAAATATAAGTTTAACGCATTCGTGTTATTTCAAAAAATAAATATGTAGCTTACGACTTACATTATAAATGCATGACTCAAAAAATTAAACAATTACATAAAAATAAAACTATTTTATTAACTCTACCTATTTTAATTACCTTTACCGTTGACGTTTTATTTTATAATTTATATTAAAATTGTGCGTTTTAAACCAAAATAATATAAGGGTTAAGTTCAAGTCAGCAAATATCGATAAGTTATCGCTTTAGCTCTTAGGCAACACTGTCATTTGTTAATATTTTGACATAACACAACACTTAAAAACAGCTGATTTTTGTTGACAGCCTCTTGGAACGGGAATGACAACAAATATATTATAAAACAAATAAGACAATAGAAATTGTTAAAATTTGTTCAGACAAAAATCAAAGACCAGCAACATGGGCACATGGGTACTGGAGGTAGCCAAAATGGGCATGTACATGACATTTCCCGTGGCGCTATTCCACTTCTTCAACCAGCCGGAATATTTTGAGGAATGGGTGACCAAAAAGAAGCGCGAACTTTATCCGCCGGAAAGCAAGAGCCACCACGAGGAACTGCAACGAGCCATACGTGAGCATCACCAGAAACACGATGCCCAAATGATGCAAGCCATGGAGGAGGCGCAACGCAACAAGTAAAACTGAGTGCTGTATTTTTTTTTATATCAGCTTTTATTATATAAGGCAAGTGGACGTTAAGTGTGGAAAAATGTCTCATTGAGTAAATCTTTAACTGTTTTTGTAAGAACACCTTGTAATTGCGCCACGAACAAAGTACTTCTGCTTGTGTAAATAAAAAATATTATGTGCGTTTATCTTTCAGTTTTAAGTTAGTGGAAACTGAAAATTTGGAGTGTTTGATAGGAGGCCTTGTGTGATCACATGAATCAATTGCAGTAGTTCGCTGCCTAGCAAAACAATCCACTTAACAATAAAGCACCAGATAATTAATCTCACCCGCTCTTTAGTAGTCTTACAGAAGTGCCACAAGTTGTGGCAATTCCATTGAATGCCAGAAGTGCCAGTGTTGCCAATGACCGACAGTTGACCGTTACTCTGCGAACATGTACTTTCTGGATTACGTGAGCGGCTTTAGATTAGATCCATTTGGAAGAGATTTGCATAGAGACCACAATTGTGTTTCAGTAGCTGCTGCTATTATCTAATTTTCACACGGCATTTACAGTGGCAACAAAGAATAATGTTCATATATACAGATTGCTTTTATAGTATGCGACGGGGGTGTTTTGATTTTGTCGCTGGGTGTGAACAATCAGTGTTAGAGAGTTGGGTTTCTGAATAAAAAAAAAACATTTATATTATTTACAAAATATAATTACCATTGGCTTTAATTTTTTTTTTTTTAATTCAATTATTAAATTTAAAGTTTAAACATGCGCTCTTTTATCTAACCTTCTAATCTTTAGCGTACTCAAAATAGTTTTTATATGTAGGATTTCGTAGGTTTAGTAATGCTAATTGTGAGGGGTAATTTGGGTGTTAGCTGCTTTTCTCACACCACTGCTTCAGACTACACTTGATTTATCAATTTGTGCAGCCGACGTCGACTTCGCAGACGTCAGCGAGCTATTTGGCATATTGAAAGCAATGCGATTCATAAGCTTGTCCATCCACATTCAGTTTGATTTAAACACTCACACGGAACGGAACACAATAGAAGAGAGCAAAAATGGCGCAGGCAAAGGTGCTGCCACAATATATAGCCGGTTTATCGGCGGCGTTTGGAGCATTTTGTATGGGCGCCAGCATGGGTTGGTCGGCTCCTGCCGAGAAAATGCTGACTGAGGATGAATCCTATGGGTTTCCAGTGTCGAAGGACCAATTTGGCTGGATCTCCTCTTTGTTGACACTTGGCGCGACAGTTGTGTGCATTCCCATTGGATTCATCATTGACATATTTGGACGTAGGCCGACCATGTTGGCATTAATACCTCCATATATGGTTGGTTGGATTCTGATGATCTTTGCAAACGGAGTGACAATGCTATACTTTGGCCGATTTATTCTTGGAGTCTGTGGAGGAGCATTCTGTGTGGTTGCCTCGATGTATAGCACGGAGATCTCGACAATTGACACTCGGGGCAAATTGGGCAGCTTCTTTCAGCTGAACACCGTCTCGGGACTGCTCTATGGATCCATAGTTGGTGGCTACACAGAACTGCTGGCCACCAATATATTGTGTGCGATATTGCCCCTAATCTTTGCTCTGGTCCACTTCTTCATGCCAGAGTCACCAGTTTATTATGCCATGAAGGGACGACGGGATGATGCAACCAAGTCGCTGATCTGGCTACGTGGCAAGGACTGCGATATCAGCGAAGAGCTCACTGAAATTATGGAGGCGACCAACAAAGGAGCGGATGAGCCCAAGGTCAACATTTTCAGAGCACTGCGACGTCCCATAACGCTCAAGGGTATTGGCATCGCGGTGAGTCTGCAGGCTCTGCAGCAGTGGACGGGCATTAATGCCATCATGTTCTATTCAACATCCATTTTTGAGGAGGTGGGCGCTGGATTAACTGGACGCATCTGCACGGTCCTCATTGCAACTACACAGGTGGTGATGACGCTAATTGCGGCGTTGATCATCGACAAGGCCGGTAGACGCATCCTGTTGCTCATCTCCGCCATCTTTATGGCCATCACCACCTGCCTGATGGGCGTCTATTTCCAAATGAAGGAGAGCGATCCGGATTCAGTGACATCCATTGGCTGGTTGCCAATTACTAGCATCCTGCTGTTCATTGTGTTCTTCTCGATTGGCTTCGGACCCGTGCCCTGGCTAATTATGGCCGAGCTATTCACCGAGGATGTGAAGAGTGTCGCCGGCTCCATTGCGGGCACCAGCAACTGGTTCTCGGCATTCCTGGTCACTAAACTGTTCCCGATCCTGAAGAACGGCATTGGAACGGGGCCAACATTTTGGATATTTTCGGCCATCGCTGTTGTCGCCTTCGTTTACTCGTTGTTGTGTGTGCCGGAGACGAAGGGCAACACGCTCCCTGAGATTCAGCTGTTGCTGGCCGGAGGCAAAAAAGGCAAAGATGCTAAAACGAGCAGCGACCAAAAGTTGTAGTGTTCCAAGAAGCTTATAAATATATATGTATATGTTTTTTTATATCTAAATCTAGCTCGTAACTCTAGTGAGAACTTAATTATATTATTAAAAATATATATTAAATATTAGCAAAATATAATCGACATTTTTAATTGCATTTATCAGGCGTGATATCATCAAAATTATTTAAAACAAAGCAGCTTGCATATAAATGGGATGCACTCAGAGAAAAATACTTCTCCAAAACATTAGAAATACAATTTTTACAGATTTTCGTTTCTTCTAGACAAATTTCCCAAGTCCTTTCAGTATTTAAAACACTTATAACCTTTTCAAGCTATCCGATTTTAATTATGGTTTATAATCTCAATCATCAATCAAAATTGAATTGTAATTTAAATCCAGGACTTTGCCTTCTAGTGTCTTTATTTATTTATTAATATTCTATAACATATCTTAAAATAGATTCTTATCGTCATTGTTAATTTGTATCTTATATATAAATAAATATAACTTATTAATCTATACTAATCTAATATTATGAACGATATATCGCATCTATCGTAGTTGAAAAGATGCTATTTGAAACTCTATCCTAATGAAGATTAGACACCATTTTAAAAGGCATCTACTTTTGCGGTTTATCATTTTTAATATTTTTCTTACCGCCTGCGAGGATCTGTTGAATCTCCTCTAGGCTTCTACCTTTCGTCTCGGGCACACATAACAAAATGTACACAAAACCAAGAAGGCTAATGCCAGAAAATACCCAAAATGTTACCGCTGGTCCGATATGGGTCTTCATCACAGGGAAAAGCTTGGTGACCATAAATGCCGACAACCAGTTGCTGGTGGCCGCAATGGAGCCGGCGACACTCTTCACATCCTCGGAGAATACTTCGGCCATCATCAGCCAGGGCACGGGTCCAAGGCCAAGGGCACTGGCCACAATAAAGATGAGTATGCTTGTAATGGGTAGCCAGCCGATGGATATCACCGAATCAGGATCGCTGTCCTTCATTTGAAAATAGACACCCATCAGACAGGTGGTGATAAAAGCAAAGAAAGCGGAAATAAGCAGAAGGATACGACGTCCAGTCCTGTCAATTAACATAGTCGCCACCAGCGTTATCACAAGCTGAGTAGTTCCAACAAGCATCGTGCACAGTCGCCCACTTAACTCCGCTCCCACATCCTCGAAAATAGACGTGGAATAAAACAGGATGGCATTAATTCCCGACCATTGCTGCACAACTTGTAGAATCACTGCGATGCTGAGTCCTTTGAGAGTTATGGGACGTAGCAGTGCCCTGAAAATGTTAACCTTGGGCTCATCCGGTCCCTTGTTGTTCGCCTCCATAATTTCATTGATCTCTTCGCTAATATCGCAGTCCTTGCCACGTAGCCATATCAGCGACTTGGTTGCATCATCCCGTCGTCCCTTCGTGGCATAATAAACTGGTGACTCTGGCATGAAAAAGTGGACCAGAGCAAAGATTAGGGGCAGTATAGCACACAATATATTGGTGGCCAGGAGTGAAGTGTAGCCACCAACAATGTATCCATAGAGGAGCCCGGAGCAGGTGATCAACTCGAAAAAGCTGCCCAGAGTGCCACGTGCATCAATTGTCGAGATCTCCGTGTTGTACATCGAAGCAGTCACACAGAATGCTCCTCCACAGATCCCCAGAATAAATCGGCCAAAGTATAGCATTGCCACTCCGTTTGCAAAGATCATTAGAATCCAACCAACCATGTATGGAGGTATTAATGCCAACATGGTTGGCCTACGTCCAAATATGTCAATGATGAATCCAATGGGAATGCACACAACTGTTGCGCCCAATGTCAGCATAGAAGAGATCCAGCCAAACTGGTCCTCGGACACTGAAAAACCATAGGCCTCGTCCTCCGTCAGCATGTCCTCGACAGGAGCAGACCATCCCATGCTGGCGCCCAGACAAAAGGATCCAAACGCCGCCGATAAACCGGCTATATATTGTGGCAGCACCTTTGCCTGCGACATATCAAATCAAACTGTTGACCTGGTCAACATTGTAAGCTGATAAAATCAAATAAGTGGTTTTAAACCAATCTCTGTTGCATTGAAGACTATTCAGTTAGTTGCAGACAGCACTAAAACCCAAGTGTGTTAATTAAAAGAAAACTTGCAGAAGATTAAATCGTATGATTTACATTAATAAGATTAGATAGAAGTCAACCTGATATATGTATGTATTCAATATGATTTCTGTAATGCGTTAAAGATTGCCCTCCAGTGCTTTTGATAATTTCAAGTGTCGCTGAAAAAACTAGATTGTATAAAAGCCAATTATTCTATATACACTTGTACACCTAACGGGCAACTGTCGGTCAACAGCAAGGAAATCGGCTGGAAATGATATTTTCAAGAAAGTTATCTACCACTAAGAAATATTGATTATATATACATATATTGATATATATATATATATATATATATATATATATAATATATATATAATAATTGAATGTTGTAAAAATGAACCAGTTTCCTGAATTTTGTACAATTTCCAAGTGTTTTATTAATTATATTTTTGCTTTTCTGTGTGTCGTTTATGTGTGTCTGTGTGTGTGTGTGTGTGTGTTTTATATAATACGAATTTAAATATATATGCATTTACTTAGGATCTAATGAATATTAATAAACAGCATTGGGACACTGCTTTTTATATTCTTCTTCATGGTTTCATTATTATTTCTTTTCTTTTCTTTTTATTTTTTTAATAAATTGTATTATTTGCACTGATTAATTATTTGTATTTTGTATATTTATTTAAATGATTTTCAAATTTCTAAGGCTCAGGCAATGCTTGTTGTTCATTAATTAATTATGCGGTGAAAAGCAGAAACTTGGGGTATCAATAATAATTTCTTGTAATATCAGTATCGTCTTAGCGTTTGCTGTGATCAGTTCTGTTTTTTTCTGTGCTACATTCAGTTCGTGACTGTTTTTAATTTTTGCATAGTATGTTTAATTTTGAGTAATCCAAATTGTATTTGTGTTATCACTCTTTGTAACTACTGTGTTAATTGGTTTGGTAATTTGCGTTTTCTGTTGTAATTTTGCTGCAAAACGCAAAATTCTTTATTTTTGTAATCAAACAGTGCGCGGTCAACAGCTGTGTTTTGTTTTTGTTTTTTTAATTTTCGTGTGCGCTTTGTGTTTCCCGCTCTCATTGCTTTCGGTGAGAGTTGCAATAGACAAAACTTCATACTTACATTGCACGCTCGTTCGCTTCGCATTGTTGTTGGCATAGAGGTTTTTTCTTTCTTTCTGTGCGCTTCTTTACTCTCGCTCTCTCGACGCTTACTCTAACTGTGCCAAAGTTTGGTGTTATTGTGTCCTGCTGCATCTCTTGTGTGCTTTTAATTGTTGATCTTTTTTCTTTTGTTTTCGTGTGGCGCCGAATCGCTGTTTAGTTTCTCTACTTTCTTGAGCATATTAGTTTATTTAATAATCATGTCCGCGTGCTACTTAAAAAGCTGCAAGTGCCAAGCTGACCCAAAGGCCGATTTCGTCTGTTGCTGGTTGTGTGATAACGTGGTGCACGTAAAATGCGCTGGTTTCACACAACGGGTGAAAGATATAATCGGCAATAAATCTGGTTTAAAATGGTGTTGTGAGCGATGCCGCGAGACGGAGGCCGATATCCGGGGTTTTATGAGGCAAACTAGACGGGGTTTCCATGATCTTCGTCTAGTTTTTAGTAGGCTCAGTGCTGATTTTGATGCAATGGAGAATCAGTTCCATAGTGTAAAACTATTGATTGAGTCTCCAAAGCTGAAACGATCTGTTGAGCCCGCTTTGCCTCGTGAATCAAACTTATCGGCCCCGGCTTTGTCATTGCCCTCTGCACCGCTAACACCTACTGTTGATAATGGTCAGCAGTTGATGCAGTTCATTTCTCCTGCACCACCACCTGCAATCAACAGTAGTGCCTCTATTGCTGGTCAGTCCATACTGTCCGTTTCGCTTACCCCAGCTCTTTCTTGCCGTGCTCCTAAGCCTCTAATAGCGGTGGCACCTAGAAAACAAATATTCCTTTCGCGTCTTGCCCCTGATGTATCAGTGGATGACATTAAAGCCTATATACAGGCCAAGGTGACATCAACTGGTATATTAGTTGAAAAATTTAAATTTAACTATGAAAGAGAAATTTCCTCTTTTAAAATAAGTGTTTCGGCAGAGGTGTTTGACACAATTTGCTGTGCTGATTTCTGGCCGAAGGGCTTAGTAATAAAAGAGTTTACAACTAGAAAACGTATTCGGCCTTCTATTACATTACCTCCGAATCTCTCTGGTGCATCATCATCTTCTAATGTTGCACCAAACTGTTAAAACAAAAAACTGTACTACTAACTATTCCTTGCATGAACCGTTTCGAGTACTCTGTAATGATTATAACAAACTATATCATGTAATCAATTCAGAGTCCTCCATTTCTCTAATTAAAAACTCAATTATAATGTCTTATCTAGAGATTAACTTTTATGCATGTACAGGTGATGGATCTTAGCTAATTCTTACTAATTATTTTCTTACTAATTATTTTTGGTCTGATTGGGTTTTTCTGGGTTTTCCCCAATTCTTGCAACAAATGTTGGACCACTTTGTTTTCTACCCCAGAAATCTTTAAAATCTAAAATAATAATAAAAAAAAAAAATAATAATAATAAATATACATTTTTGCATTTTTACATATCTTATAAAGTGATTCTTGTGATTTTTGTTACTGTTACTATAATAAATAATGAATATCACTTTTTTGTACAAACTTTAATTACCCTTTTAAGTTACAATTTTCACACAGATTGTTTAAATTGAAAATGATGATTCTTTGAATATTTCAGAAATTTGACATCATCTGGAATAATTTTTGAAATAATTGAAAATTTCACTTTCACTCTTTTGGTACAGTTTCCAAATTTACTAGGAATTAATTTCCGTTGCATCCATAAGAAGTTATGCATAAATCTTGGAAATCTTAAAAATCGTATAATTCTTATAAATATTTTTGTATTTTTTAATTTAATAATTTTAATTTTATTTTAAATTTAATTTGGTTCAAATTTTTAATTTTTGTATTTTTTGGTGTCGACTGACTTGAGTTGACAATAAATAAATAAATAAATAAAAAATAAATAAATAATAAACATTTGAAATGCGTTTAGATATTATGCCTTACAACTTTACATGCTATGGCAGTTTACTTGTTGGGAATTCCATTTTGTATTTTTTTATTATTTATCAAGTATTTATTATGGACCAAAGTGTCGGTAAAATGTTTTGCTTTGTCATGCAGGTTAAGCGTTTATTTAAACCAAGCACATTTACTTACAATAAGTGAAAAAATGCTGAAATTTAAAGTGTTTCGATTATCCTTGCCTAATTATAAATTTCAAGACTCGCATTTTTTCAATTCTTGTTTCTGCTTCTCGTTGCATTTCTGTTGTTGTTGTTGTTGAATCCATTTTTCATAATTTATTTTGTTGTACATATACAAATATATGTGTATATATATATAGATATATAAACAGTTTTACGTACATAAAAATATATAATTATTTGTATAAAAAACTAATACAATGCTGCATGTATACATCTCTATTTTTATTTGTATGTGTGTGTGAAATTGATTGCATTTATAGAGAAAAAAAACATATCAAACAATATAATCATAATCATAATTATTATTAAACATAAAACATCATACAAAGCATAAAATTCCAACACACACACACAAGCGCATGCAAAGAATATCAAAATGTTTTGCTGATTTTTATTGCGTTTATATAAAAATATTGCATATATGTATACAAATTGTATGTATGAGTGTGTGTATATATGTGTGTGTGTGTGTTCATGTTTATCGAATAAATTAGCACAAATTTGACCAAAAACAAAATTACATTTTTCAACTAATGCATAGTTTATCCTGCATGTGGGTTTTATAATTTTTAAACTGTGAAATCTTGTGAAATTTCATTTTCTGTTTTTTGTTTTATTTTGTTTACTATGTAATGTTTTTACGTAGTATATTTAAGCGCTTAGAGAACTATTACATTTGCATTTTGTATATAGAAGGGCGTTCGATTTATATTGATTTTGAATTGCATCTTATGGTTTGCAGATTTGCTTATTTATTTATTTTGTTTTCTTTTGTATATACAGTGGCGTCAAGCTTATTTTGGACGGTGTCTAGCAAAAATGTTAAGGTACTATAAACTTTAAACAAGGAAAAAACGCAAAATGTTTAAATGCCAATTTGTTTAATGCTCTCTCTTATTTGGCTATCAAAATGTAAGAGGTTTGGGTAGTAAACTAACAAATTTATATTTAAACAGTATCTCTTTTCCTTATCATGTCGTTGCCTTCTCCGAAACCTGGTTAAAGCCCGACATTTTAAGTTCCGAAATTTTATCTAATGGATTCACTATCTATAGAAAAGATCGCAATCTCCGTCGAGGCGGAGGTGTACTTATTGCTATCGATGCTGAGTTATCTTCTGAGTTAGTAATGACAGATAATTCTATAGATATTGAGTTCATTGTTGTTAAATTGTGTGTAAATGGTGTTGGTGTTTTTATTACGTGTTCCTATATCCCACCGTGTTCGGATAGCTCCATATATCAGTCCCATTTAGATGCTATATTAGATGTTTCTACTAAACTTTCTGATCGTGACTTTCTTGTAGTTCTTGGTGATTTTAATCTCACTGGAACTACATGGACTTCTTGTCCAGACTCAAGTGTCTTGATACCTGCGACTCAAAGTGAGTTTCTCGATGGTTTGTTTGGGATATCTTTGAGTCAAATCAATGCTATCCCAAATTCGCTAGATAAGATGCTTGATCTTGTTTTTGTCATGGATCCCTCCTTTTTCTGTCTTTCCCGTTCCGAACCCATGTCCTATCCTGAAGATCCCTATCACCCTACTCTGGAAGTGCTGTTTGATTTGCCCACTAAGGTATCAAGTCAGGATAACAAGCTATCAGGGCGAGTTCGTCAGTTTCGGAAAACCGATTTTGTCAAATTAACTCGACTCTTATTGCAGACTGACTGGTCCCAGCTTTATAGTTGTGAGGACATGGATGGAGCAATCAATATCTTTTACAAAACTCTGGACGATTTATTTGATTTGTGTGTTCCTGATCGTGAGCCATGTAGGTCTAATAAACCTGTGTGGTTTACGCGGGAATTGATCAATTTAAAAAATCGAAAGTCGAGAATGTTCAAGAAATTCAGGGAAACTGGCTCTTCCTTGGATTACTCTCGTTATTTGATTGCACGATCCAATTTCTCTGTTATAAATGACAAATGTTATAAGGATTACCTAAGAAACTGTAGTTTACAGTTTCATCGGGATCCTAAACGTTTCTATGACTTTGTCAACACTAAGCGTGGTTCAACAGCACTTCCTTCTACTGTATTTTTTGAAAAAAAGACTGCAGACTCAGATCAGGCCATTGCCGATCTATTTGCGGAATTTTTTCAATCTACCTATAGTACCCATAATCATCAGGTGGTTTTGCCATATCCTTATCCGGTCAGTCGCACTAATTGCATTTTTGAACCTGTGATAACTGAGAGCACTTTACTTAGGGACTTGAAGGGTATTAAGCCAGTATTTTTACCGGGACCTGATGGGGTACCTGGCTGTGTGCTAAGGTACTGTGCCGATGGTCTTTTGAAGCCCTTGCTAAAACTTTTTGAATTGTCCGTGGAGTTAAGCTCTTTTCCTAATATTTGGAAAGAATCATTTGTTATCCCTCTCCTTAAAAAGGGAAACAAATCAAATGTTCAAAATTATAGAGGTATCTCTAAATTGTCTGCCATTCCTAAAGTTTTTGAGAAATTGATAACTTCTCAACTTCAACATTTTTGTAGATCTTTGATTTCACCCTGTCAACATGGGTTCATGAAATACAGATCTACAACCACTAACTTATTAGAATTCACCTCTTTTGTTATCAAAGGTTTTCAGAACAAAATGCAAACGGAGGTTGTTTACACTGATTTCAGTAAGGCTTTTGATTCTGTGAATCACCCTTTGCTAATTCACAAGCTTTATCTTCTGGGTTTTCCAAATAATCTGATTAATTGGATCTCAAAATATTTACTATCAAGAACACAGAGAGTTTTCTTTAGAGGTTTTATTTCAAAGTCTGTTCAGGTTACTTCCGGAGTACCACAAGGAAGTCACCTTGGTCCCTTGTTATTTACTTTATTTATAAATGACCTTCCGTCCGTTATAAGTTATTCTCGGGTACTGATGTACGCCGATGACGTTAAGTTGTGTTTATCAACTAATGACTCTCTTACTGGACAGAGGCTTCAAGCTGACTTAGATAGTTTTGAAGCCTGGTGTCGTTTTAATTTTTTAAATCTTAATTGTGATAAATGCAAAGTCATGTCCTTTTATAGGCGTATGCCTATTTTACTTAATTATTTCCTTAATGGCAAACCACTGGAACGCATAGAATGTGTTGATGATTTGGGTATCCTTTTAGATCCCAAGCTTAAGTTTGACAAGCACATTTCTGCGACCGCTAATCGGGCACTTGGTGTCCTAGGTTTCATTAAGCGCTGGTCAAAAGAATTTGACGATCCCCATATCACTAAATCTCTTTATATGTCTCTTGTGCGTCCTATTCTTGAATATGGGTCTTGTATATGGTCACCCAATTACAAGGTTCATCAGGACAGAATAGAATCCGTGCAAAAGCAATTTCTTTTATTTGCACTTAGACGTCTAAACTGGACTACTAACTTTAGTTTACCTTCCTACCGTAGTAGACTTCTATTAATAAATCTTCCTTCACTTTCTGATCGTAGAACAATGCTTGGCGTAATCTTTTTACACAAGCTTATAAATGGTGAGATTGATTCTTCGGAGTTAATTAGCCAAATAAATTTTACAGTTCCGATCAGAAATACAAGGAACTTTCTACCCATCTTTCTTCAAACTTGTAGTTCGAATTATGCTTTACATAATCCATTTAGAATTTTATGTACTAATTATAATATGCTTTTCCCTTTAATTAATTGCAATTCCCCTATTAATGTAATTAAAAATGTTTTGTTGTGTCATCTTTCTTCCTCTTCGCGATCTTCGTATCAGTAACTCGTGTGGTCGCCCCTCGGTCGGTTGTGTTGGGGGGGGGGCTGCTTTCGCCTGGGTCCGCGCGTTAACAAGCACGAGCTTGGTATCGTTGGGCCACTTGAATGTACTGCTCGTTAGTACTTCAACGTCCAAATATATATCACATTTGAAAAAGGAACTTTAGTTTTTATAAAAACATTAATTAATTAATTAAAATTAGTCAAAAACTGAAAACATATCCAAAATACATTTCCAAGCTTAATTTGGACAGTCTTAAAAAAAGTTACATATTTGGCGTATAAAAACTTAAATAAGGATGTTAATACTTAGTATGATATCCTTTAGCCTTAACATCTTCGCTTAACCTATTTTTCATGGAAGATACCAGCTTCCGGGTAGTT
Source organism: Drosophila kambysellisi (assembly GCA_035042185.1). Classification (NCBI taxonomy): domain Eukaryota; kingdom Metazoa; phylum Arthropoda; class Insecta; order Diptera; family Drosophilidae; genus Drosophila; species Drosophila kambysellisi. The sequence continues at coordinate 767,949 of JAWNLS010000946.1, read as the reverse complement.
TCTGGGCTGATCTTGCTCCACTCCTCCAGCAGAACATTTTTGAGATCTTGTTTGCTGGTTATCTTGTGATTCCGGATGTTATTTTCCAGCAGAGCCCACAAATTTTCAATAACATTTAAATCTGGAGACTGGGTCGGTGGAATTATCACGTGGGGGCAGTTCGATCTAAGTCAGGACTGGACTATTCCGGCCTTATGCTTGGGGTCGTTGTCCTGGTAGAACCGGAAAGTACATGGGATTCCCGGTTTCTCGGAACTTTGGAGTAAATTTTCTTTTAGTATATTGAAGTATACATTCCTGTCCATTGTTGTTTCAATAATCACAAAATTTCCGCCACCGGCTGCCGAGATACATGCCCATACCATTACACTTTCTCCGCCGTGCTTGACTGTTGCCTTTAAGTGTTTGGGGTCCAGCTCAGTTTAGAGTTGTCGCCACACATAATTCCATCCGTCCGGGTCAAAAATGTTGAATTTGTACTCATATTCAAATATGACTGTGTTCCAGAACTCCAAATCCTTGCCCAAGTGGACTTTGGCGAACCTCATCCTAGAGCCTCTATTTTTTGCGCTTGTAAATTGCGTTTCCCGTTGTACTTGGGCCTTCAAGTCATAGTTGCGCAAAATCTGGAGCACAGTTTCCACACAGAACTTTTTCCTTATTTCATCCTGCACCTATTGAGTCAGTTTTGGAGCCGATAACTTAAGATTTCCCCTTGAAATCTTGATGATCCCCGGCTCGTCCTGCTCGGTGAAAATCGGGTTTGGTGCCATTCCGCCCTTGTCCTCTGTCCGATTTTCGTCGACGAAACTCCAAATGATGCAGAATACAGTTGAGGTGTTTAGATTGACCATTTCTGCTATTTGGGGATATGAATATCAAATTTTTAAGTGTTCCAGGATGAGTTTCCTTTGCTCAATGGCAGTCCGTTTGCGCATTGTCCTTGTAGGCTTGTTCCACTCGAGATGCAGAAAATAACTAAACTGACTATGAAGTATTGGTCTATTCTTACCGAAAATATTCAACTTTAGGCGGAAAACCCAGGTTTTTGCAACATAACTGTACATAATGTAACTGCTTTTAATACGCCTGCACCATAAAATAGGAATTTTTTTTGCATAACCCGACCTAACGGGTCTGGAAATTCCCGTTTATTAGGGTCATATATTCATTTCGGTGGTCAATACATGTACCTTCCATGGGTCTTTGGAATTTTTGAAAAATAATGAATAATGAGTTCATGACAGGCAATTGAAATTTTTGCTTGACGCTGCTTCTAATTGGCTTGTAGCCACTGTATATACAGATTGCTTTTATAGTATGCGACGGGGGTGTTTTGATTTTGTCGCTGGGTGTGAACAATCAGTGCTAGAGAGTTGGGTTTTTGAATAGAATAAAAACATTTATATTATTTACAAAATATAATTAACATTGGCTTAAATTTTTTTTTTTTTTTAATTCAATAATTAAATTTAAAATTTAAACATGCGCTCTTTTATCTAATCTTCTAATCTTTAGCGTATTCAAAATTCGTAAGTTAGTAATGCTAATTGTGAGGGGTAATTTGGGTGTTAGCTGCTTTTCTCACACCACTGCTTCAGACTACACTTGATTTATCAATTTGTGCGGCCGACGTCGACTTCGCAGTCGTCAGCCAGCTATTTGGCATATTGAAAGCAATTCGATTCATAAGCTTGTCCATCCACATTCAGTTTGATTTAAACACTCACACGGAACGGAACACAACGGAAGAGAGCAAAAATGGCGCAGGCAAATGTGCTGCCACAATATATAGCCGGTTTATCGGCGGCGTTTGGAGCATTTTGTCTGGGCGCCAGCATGGGTTGGTCGGCTCCTGCCGAGAAAATGCTGACTGAGGATGAATCCTATGGGTTTCCAGTGTCGAAGGACCAATTTGGCTGGATCTCCTCTTTGTTGACACTTGGCGCGACAGTTGTGTGCATTCCCATTGGATTCATCATTGACATATTTGGACGTAGGCCGACCATGTTGGCATTAATACCTCCATACATGGTTGGTTGGATTCTGATGATCTTTGCAAACGGAGTGACAATGCTATACTTTGGCCGATTTATTCTTGGAGTCTGTGGAGGAGCATTCTGTGTGGTTGCCTCGATGTATTGCACGGAGATCTCGACAATTGACACTCGGGGCAAATTGGGCAGCTTCTTTCAGCTGAACATCGTCTCTGGAATGCTCTATGGATCCATAGTTGGTTGCTACACTGAACTGCTGGCCACCAATATATTGTGTGCGATATTGCCCCTAATCTTTGCTCTGAACCACTTCTTCATGCCAGAGTCACCAGTTTATTATGCCATGAAGGGACGACGGGATGATGCAACCAAGTCGCTGATCTGGCTACGTGGCAAGGACTGCGATATCAGCGAAGAGCTCACAGAAATTATGGAGGCGACCAACAAAGGAGCGGATGAGCCCAAGGTCAACATTTTCAGAGCACTGCGACGTCCCATAACGCTCAAGGGTATTGGCATCGCGGTGAGTCTGCTGGCTCTGCAGCAGTTGACGGGCATTAATGCCATCATGTTCTATTCAACATCCATTTTTGAGGAGGTGGGCGCTGGATTAAGTGGAAGCATCTGCACGATCTTCATTGCAACTACACAGGTGGTGATGACGCTAGTTGCGGCGTTGATCATCGACAAGGCCGGTAGACGCATCCTGTTGCTCATCTCCGCCATCTTTATGGCCATCACCACCTGCCTGATGGGCGTCTATTTCCAAATGAAGGAGAGCGATCCGGATTCAGTGACATCCATTGGCTGGTTGCCAATTACTAGCATCCTGCTGTTCATTGTGTTCTTCTCGATTGGCTTCGGACCCGTGCCCTGGCTAATTATGGCCGAGCTATTCACCGAGGATGTGAAGAGTGTCGCCGGCTCCATTGCGGGCACCAGCAACTGGTTCTCGGCATTCCTGGTCACTAAACTGTTCCCGATCCTGAAGAACGGCATTGGAACGGGGCCAACATTTTGGATATTTTCGGCCATCGCTGTTGTCGCCTTCGTTTACTCGTTGTTGTGTGTGCCGGAGACGAAGGGCAACACGCTCCCTGAGATTCAGCTGTTGCTGGCCGGAGGCAAAAAAGGCAAAGATGCTAAAACGAGCAGCGACCAAAAGTTGTAGTGTTCCAAGAAGCTTATAAATATATATGTATATGTTTTTTTATATCTAAATCTAGCTCGTAACTCTAGTGAGAACTTAATTATATTATTAAATATATATATTAAATATTAGCAAAATATAATCGACATTTTTAATTGCATTTATCAGGCGTGATATCATCAAAATTATTTAAAACAAAGCAGCTTGCATATAAATGGGATGCACTCAGAGAAAAATACTTCTCCAGAACATTAGAAATATAATTTTTACAGATTTTCGTTTCTTCTAGACAAATTTCCCAAGTCCTTTCAGTATTTAAAACACTTATAACCTTTTCAAGCTATCCGATTTTAATTATGGTTTATAATCTCAATCATCAATCAAAATTGAATTGTAATTTAAATCCAGGACTTTGCCTTCTAGTGTCTTTATTTATTTATTAATATTCTATAACATATCTTAAAATAGATTCTTATCGTCATTGTTAATTTGTATCTTATATATAAATAAATATAACTTATTAATCTATACTAATCTAATATTATGAACGATATATCGCATCTATCGTAGTTGAAAAGATCCTATTTGAAACTCTATCCTAATGAAGATTAGACACCATTTTAAAAGGCGTCTACTTAGCGGTTTATCATTTTTAATATTTTTCTTACCGCCTGCGAGGATCTGTTGAATCTCCTCCAGGCTTCTACCTTTCGTCTCGGGCACACATAACAAAATGTACACAAAACCAAGAAGGCTAATGCCAGAAAATACCCAAAATGTTACCGCTGGTCCGATATGGGTCTTCATCAGAGGGAAAAGCTTGGTGACCATAAATGCCGACAACCAGTTGCTGGTGGCCGCAATGGAGCCGGCGACACTCTTCACATCCTCGGAGAATACTTCGGCCATCATCAGCCAGGGCACGGGTCCAAGGCCAAGGGCACTGGCCACAATAAAGATGAGTATGCTTGTAATGGGTAGCCAGCCGATGGATATCACCGAATCAGGATCGCTGTCCTTCATTTGAAAATAGACACCCATCAGACAGGTGGTGATAAAAGCAAAAAAAGCGGAAATAAGCAGAAGGATACGACGTCCAGTCCTGTCAATTAACATAGTCGCCACCAGCGTTATCACAAGCTGAGTAGTTCCAACAAGCATCGTGCACAGTCGCCCACTTAACTCCGCTCCCACATCCTCGAAAATAGACGTGGAATAACACAGGATGGCATTAATTCCCGACCATTGCTGCACAACTTGTAGAATCACTGCGATGCTGAGTCCTTTGAGAGTTATGGGACGTAGCAGTGCCCTGAAAATGTTAACCTTGGGCTCATCCGGTCCCTTGTTGTTCCAATATTCCATATTTCATTGATCTCTTCGCTAATATCGCAGTCCTTGCCACGTAGCCATATCAGCGACTTGGTTGCATCATCCCGTCGTCCCTTCGTGGCACAATAAACTGGTGACTCTGGCATGAAAAAATGGACCAGAGCAAAGATTAGGGGCAGTATAGCACACAATATATTGGTGGCCAGGAGTGAAGTGTAGCCACCAACAATGTATCCATAGAGGAGCCCGGAGCAGGTGATCAACTCAATTGTCGAGATCTCCGTGTTGTACATGGAAGCAGTCACACAGAATGCTCCTCCACAGATCCCCAGAATAAATCGGCCAAAGTATAGCATTGCCACTCCGTTTGCAAAGATCATTAGAATCCAACCAACCATGTATGGAGGTATTAATGCCAACATGGTTGGCCTACGTCCAAATATGTCAATGATGAATCCAATGGGAATGCACACAACTGTTGCGCCCAATGTCAGCATAGAAGAGATCCAGCCAAACTGGTCCTCGGACACTGAAAAACCACAGGCCTCGTCCTCCGTCCGCATGGCCTCGACAGGAGCAGACCATCCCATGCGGGCGCCCAGACAAAAGGATCCAAACGCCGCCGATAAACCGGCTATATATTGTGGCAGCACCTTTGCCTGCGACATATCAAATCAAACTGTTGACCTGGTCAACATTGTAAGCTGATAAAATCAAATGAGTGGTTTTAAACCAATCTCTGTTGCATTGAAGACTATTCAGTTAGTTGCAGACAGCACTAAAACCCAAGTGTGTTAATTAAAAGAAAACTTGCAGAAGATTAAATCGTATGATTTACATTAATAAGATTAGATAGAAGTCAACCTGATATATGTATGTATTCAATATGATTTCTGTAATGCGTTAAAGATTGCCCTCCAGTGCTTTTGATAATTTCAAGTGTCGCTGAAAAAACTAGATTGTATAAAAGCCAATTATTCTATATACACTTGTACACCTAACGGGCAACTGTCGGTCAACAGCAAGGAAATCGGCTGGAAATGATATTTTCAAGAAAGTTATCTACCACTAAGAAATATTGATTATATATATATTGATATATATATATATATATATATATATAATATATATATATATATAATAATTGAATGTTGTAAAAATGAACCAGTTTCCTGAATTTTGTACAATTTCCAAGTGTTTTATTAATTATATTTTTGCTTTTCTGTGTGTCGTTTATGTGTGTGTGTGTGTGTGTGTTTTATATAATACGAATTTAAATATATATGCATTTACTTAGGATCTAATGAATATTAATAAACAGCATTGGGACACTGCTTTTTATATTCTTCTTCATGGTTTCATTATTATTTCTTTTCTTTTCTTTTTATTTTTTTAATAAATTGTATTATTTGCACTGAGAATGTTAACATATTTCTAAGTTAAGTCAAGTGAAAAATTGTACAAACTTTTTTGAAGCGGACACAAAAAAGTTGCTAGAAATAAGCTTCTGTCGTTGCGCAAATAATCAATTGATGAATGTTTTAATTATTTGTATTTTGTATATTTATTTAAATGATTTTCAAATTTCTAAGGCTCAGGCAATGCTTGTTGTTCATTAATTAATTATGCGGTGAAAAGCAGAAACTTGGGGTATCAATAATAATATCTTGTAATAAACATTTGAAATGCGTTTAGATATTGTGCCTTACAACTTTACATGCTATGGCAGTTTACTTGTTGGGAATTCCATTTTGTATTTTTTTATTATTTATCAAGTATTTATTATGGACCAAAGTGTCGGTAAAATGTTTTGCTTTGTCATGCAGGTTAAGCGTTTATTTAAACCAAGCACATTTACTTACAATAAGTGAAAAAATGCTGAAATTTAAAGTGTTTCGATTATCCTTGCCTAATTATAAATTTCAAGACTCGCATTTTTTCAATTCTTGTTTCTGCTTCTCGTTGCATTTCTGTTGTTGTTGTTGTTGTTGAATCCATTTTTCATAATTTATTTTGTTGTACATATACAAATATATGTGTATATATATATAGATATATAAACAGTTTTACGTACATAAAAATATATAATTATTTGTATAAAAAACTAATACAATGCTGCATGTATACATCTCTATTTTTATTTGTATGTGTGTGTGAAATTGATTGCATTTATAGAGAAAAAAAACATATCAAACAATATAATCATAATCATAATTATTATTAAACATAAAACATCATACAAAGCATAAAATTCCAACACACACACACAAGCGCATGCAAAGAATATCAAAATGTTTTGCTGATTTTTATTGCGTTTATATAAAAATATTGCATATATGTATACAAATTGTATGTATGAGTGTGTGTATATATGTGTGTGTGTGTGTTCATGTTTATCGAATAAATTAGCACAAATTTGACCAAAAACAAAATTACATTTTTCAACTAATGCATAGTTTATCCTGCATGTGGGTTTTATAATTTTTAAACTGTGAAATCTTGTGAAATTTCATTTTCTGTTTTTTGTTTTATTTTGTTTACTATGTAATGTTTTTACGTAGTATATTTAAGCGCTTAGAGAACTATTACATTTGCATTTTGTATATAGAAGGGCGTTCGATTTATATTGATTTTGAATTGCATCTTATGGTTTGCAGATTTGCTTATTTATTTATTTTGTTTTCTTTTGTATATATGTACTTGATTTAGACTCTATATATATGATGATATATATGATTTTATTTATGTTTTTTTGTCCCAACTTGAATCAAGTTTAGCTGCTCATTTGTTTCCGTTTAATGCCTCTCTCAAATATTGTTTTTATTATTTGTTGCTGCTCTGTTTTCGTCGTTTTCCATCATCATCATCGTCATCTTTATTATCATCTCCGTTTTGCTCTCTGTTCGTCCCCGCCCGCCTGTCGCCTTCTCTCTGCAACACTCTGCTCTGCTTCACTCTGCTCTGCTTTGCTTTGCTTTGCTCTGCTTTGCTCTGCTCTGCTTTCTGGTGGATGTGGATTGTTGTTAGATTGTTAGAATTTAGGCTTCGGCCTTCTTCTTCTCCTTCTTCTTCTTCAAGAACGATGGTGTGCGCAGGCCCTTCTTCTTCTTCTTGTCTTTCTTGGGTGAACCGTCCGTGGATACATCCTGGAACAGTAATAGAAATTTGCAATGAGAATATCGTTTGCGTTTGAAGCTTAATTACATAAAAAGTCAACGATAATAATTTCTGTGTACCGTTATTAACTTGAACCTATTGCAAATTGGCAACAAATAACAGGTTAACAGGCAGAAGCTAGCATCTGCAATCCCACATCTGTTCGTCTGTAGGAACAAATGTTTCTCATAGACTACAAAGCTCTAGAGATTTTAAATAAGTTCTCGTATACCCAACATATTTTATTGTAGTGAAATACGTTTCCTTATTTTTTTTACTTTTCACAGTCTTTTTTGCACAACTGGGTGTGTCAATGTTTTTAAAGGCAGGATATCTCGTAGTCGAGCTCTGTTAGTTTTATTTTTGGTTTCCTCTATGCGGACTACTTACCTCTTTACTGCTCTGTGAGAAGGTGCTTAGATGCGCCTCCGAATGATCGCCATTTTGTACGTTTTCACCTGTGGGTTGGCCATAGAAAGTATTCAAATTAGTATTATAATATATATATATATATATATATATAGATAGATAGATCATGTAACTCAGGGGACGCGCACAAAATCATAGATGTTGGTATGTATTAACCTACCCCTACCCACCACCAGAATTAGAGGACGCACACACAGAAGTTATGTTATATATGTATGTATATGTATACGAAAACATGTAGGATAAGAGTATATGTATATATATGTATGTAACTATGTTTGTATATAAAAGTTTTTTAAGCTAAACAAACACAAGCATGCATATATTAGTAAGAAAGCATCAACTAATTACCAAGGCAACATGCTTCAAAGTTAAAACACAAAACATTTAAAAATGAAAATGTTACCTGTTTTTCGATTTCTTAACTTACATGGTGATCGAATATATATATATATATATATACATATATATATATACATATATATATATACATATATATATATACATATATATATATACATATATATATATACATATATATATATACATATATATATATACATATATATATGTATATATACTGTGCGAATGAAAAACATTTATTACAACATATATAAACTTAATGAACCGACGCATCTTAATAATAAAAAACTTTTAATTTTGTATTATAAAATAAAGCAATAACAGAAAAAACACAATTCATGAATTAACTCTTTAACAAAAACTAATAATAATAATAATAAAAAATATGGCCAAGTTGAGGTACTTAAGTTTTAGGGTTTATGACAATAGTTGAGAGATTAAAAGCTACAAGTTAAATGAAATGCGTGGGCAAACAACAATCCCAATCTCTACTTGGCTATGGTTGGCTTGACGACGCTGGACTTGATATCATCACGCAGCTGGGAGATACGCGTGCGGCAATCATAGATAATGGCCCGATTGTGCAACTCGTGGGCTCGTATAATGGTGTTCAGCAGTTGCTGCAACTCCAAATCCAGGTTGCGAAGCAAACGCTGTAATGCCTCCGACTCGGTGTAGCTGTGCGTTGAGTCTCCGGACGTCAACTGGGAGTGCGACTGTGATTGGGACTGGGGTGTTGGCGGCAGCTGCGAATCTGCAATTGCCACATAGCTATAGGTGTGGCACAATGCCGGCGCCGAGTTGGAACGTTGGAGCAGCAGCGACGACGACGGTGTTGGCGAGGCAAGTGGGGCACGTGGCAACTGCTGCTGCTGCTGGTGTTCCGACAAAAGCTGCGTGGTGCGCTGCTGCATGGCCAACTGCTGGGATATATAGTGTATCTCATCATCGATGACCTTCTCCAGCTTGGAGCGGAACTCCTGTTCATGCGCCTGCACCGTCTGCACACACTCCGTGTTCCGCAACGACACATTTATCAGTATCTCAATGGAGGAGGTGGTCGTCTTCAGCTGCGACTCCGCCTCCGGTGAGCTGCTCAACGTGAGTCGAATGTGCTTGCCCTGACTGTAGGCCTCCGCTTCCTGTGTTGTGGACCCGGAGCAGGAGTCATTGCTGTTGGTATCACGACGCTTGTTGCTGCTACTCTTCTTCTTATTGTTGTTGTTGATGGAGTTTGTGTGGCTGCCACCACAACCACCACCCAAACCACTGTCATCACCATTCTGATACATGGCCTGCTCGGCTTCGGGCTTGTCAGCGCCATCCTTGGACAGCGTATGATTGCTGGGCAGAAAACTGCGCAGCGTATAATTGCTGGGATAAAGACTGTCATCGTCTCGATCACAATTGGCATTGGTAATATTAAGCATGGAGCCAAATTGAGCCGTCAGCTCATCCAGCGAATCGTCGGCGCTCTGCGGACTGGAGCTGCTCCGCCTGCTGCAGCTGCTGCTCCTCGTTGTTGTTACCGCACTATTGTTGCGCTGCTTGCGCTGTGGACTTGGTTCCAACTGGATTTGCATCTCCGATACATAAGATGGCGATGATGCTGCATCCTCCAGCGAGACCTGCTTATTCTGCTTACCACTGGCACTCGCACTGAGCACATTGAGCATCTTTCGCTTGGCAAAACTCAGATTGGTCAGATCAAAAAAGGAGACCACTTTCTCGCGCTGCTCGGCGACAGTCTGCCAAATGCTCCGATTAGCGGGATGCAAGAGAATATTTGGGGCACTTGTCAGCGGACAATTGAAGCCATAATGCGAAAAGGTGCGAAATGGTGCAGCTGATGATGTATTTAATGCATTACTGCTGCTGCTGCTGTCGTTGTTGTTGTTGTTGTTAATAGTCGGCTGATGGATAATAGCTGAATGCACAGCGGATCGGATAGGTGTGCTATGTTGTGCCAGATGTGCCACAAAGCTATCCTCGCTTGTGGTATTTGCATTGAGCAACGGATAGTTGTGCTTAAATGTGGCATCGATTTTATGTATTACATGCACCTGAACGCATTGAAAGGCCCCCATGCAACGACTTGTGTTCGCATAGAGGAAAGCGTATTTATGTGACAAATACGCCAGCATAGCTGAGATAAGAGAGTGGGCATAAGTGATTAAGTGTGTGTGTGTGTGTGTGTGTGTGTGTGCAGGTGTGTGTAAAACACATCACAGTTTGGGTGTATTAATCAGACTTACATGTAACAATTCACAATCAAAAATTGGGGAAACTTTAAAAGAGTAACATTAACAGTTACAGACACTGTTAACACTTAACATTTAACATTAACATATGTTGTTTGAGCTTACAAATTAGGCCTGACTGTTATTTAACATTCAAGGATTATTGCTTAACATTAAACATTTCTATTTATTTCAAAAGTAAATTCAAATCATAATTTATTTCACCATACAAATCACCAGTATCAACTAAATAATACAGCTCTTATAATGACACATACATTTGATGTTAATACTCAAAGGTTTTATTTGTTAAGATTTTTCACAATACAAATCCACCAATATTTTAAATCTTTAATATTTACTATTTCAACTATATGTTGTTAGTATATATGAAATGAAATGTGTATGAGTGCAATAGAACATGCTAAATATTAAGTTTATAAAAATAAGTGTTGTGTAATGTAATCAGATTAAGGGAAAATTGTACATTTTTCAAATGCAGTAAGCGATTTTAAAAATGTGCTGACTTGGCAAAGTGGAATGGGTAAAAAGTAAAAAATAATATAATTTTGAAAAACTCCATTAAATAAGTTGACTGAATTTAAGTAAATGCTCAAATTTGTTTTTAAAACTTGTCGAACAAAATTGTGTCGTCTCTGAAAAGTAGTTGCTATTTAGATTCATATGGAAGACTGATGCTCGTCTTCGTCTTTGGGTGCATCTGCAGCGGATGGACGCATATCTGTGGAGCATCTTTCAATCTCAACTTCCTCTTCGGTTGCCAGTGCTTGGTTTATTTCATTTTCGCTTGCCTCGAAGCCATTGGTCAGCTGCTCATCATCCTCATTTGTCTCCACATCGTTAGCAGGCTCGACCTTAATTGGTTCATCCATATTGACGGAATGAGCCTCAGCTTGCCCCATTCGATTGTAGCCAACCTGCGGATACAGCTTCTTGAGTCGCAATAGACCGGCAATAAGTTGAACTATACTTCCTTTCAGCGTTTCATTACCTTCGACCATTTTCTCATCTGAGTCATCAAACGAAAAGAGTCGATTCGGTATTTGGCCATCACGCGGCACGGGTATCTCGTCCAGGGGTGCGTCGGTGATGTGCAGAGTGCCATTGGTCAGCTGCTCATCATCATCATTTGTCTCCATATCATTACCAATCTCGATCTTAATTGGTTCATCCACATTGTCGGAATGAGCCTCAACTTGCCGCATAAGATTCAGGAGTGGCAATGTATAGGTAATAAGTTGATCTAATTTGAGTAGCAGCGCTTGGACTTTATTATCGTCATCATCATCATCATCATCGTTATCGTTATCGTCATCGTCATCGTCATCGTCATCGTCATCGTCATCATTATCATCATCGTTATCGTTATCGTCATCGTCGTCATCATCATCATCATCATCATTATCATGATCTTCGTCCATTTCCACATCGGGTACAGTCCAGACATTGAGGTCGTCAAATGGTTTTAGTCGATTCGGGTTTTGGCCACCACGCGGCATGGATATCTCGTCTAAGGATTCGTCGGTGATGTGCAGAGCGCCATCTGTCAGCGTACACAGTGTTGTCAATTCAATCGTATCGTCATCCTCCTCGCAGTTGTCTTTTGTGTCCTCGTTATCAACGTTCTTACGCTTCATCTGTTTTTTAGCTGCCGCCATCGATGTGCTTGGCTTGTCATCTTCCTTATCCGTATCCTCATTGTTGTCCTCAATGTCATCTTTTGTCTTGGGATATTTTCTTTGTATTTTGAACCGACCCTCCTCATTCGATGAACTGTCGTCGCTGTCGTAAGAAAGTTGATAAACACGCTTATCCTTTTGAGTGTCCAGATTGAAGGCACCACGTACCGAGCTCAGCGGATAGCCAGATGAAAGGACATCCTCCATCTCCTCCTCTTCATCGGATTCAAATTCTACGATGGCATTTTTCAAATTTGTTTCGTTGACTTCGTGAGTATCCAAATATTCAGATGACTCAACACTTGGGACGGACTGTCTATCGGGTGTTTGTTCACCACCCGCATTTATATTTATCACTTGCTCTTCGTCTGCTGATGCAAGTCCATTCTGTGATTGAGCTTGCAACAACTGATGATCAGCAGCAGTCGGTAAATGTGACTCCAAAGCTTCATTAGCTTCATTCTCATCATCCGACATTTGCAGCACCATTGACTGTTCGCAGCCGCTTACATCCATAGACTGAGCACCTTGGGATTTGTCATCCTTCATCTGATCCTCCGGCAAAAATGTCATGTTAAAGGTGGTGCTGGAAAAGGTTCGTTGCACCAACTGTGGCGTTGCGGAGACATCCGTGAAGAAAGTGCTACTCGATATGGTGCGATTCAGTGCAGAGCGTAAGCCCCGACGCAATTTTGGTGTCTGCATCGGTTTGAGTCGCTTGGCAAAGGGCGAACAAGGAGATTGGGGTGAACGACTTGATAGGATCGCTGATCCGCGCTTTTGTCCGACGTAGCCACGTGGCGTCGTTGGCATCGATACCCAGAGACGAGCGCTGCTGTTGCGCTGCTCCGCATGGAATGTGCACACGGAGGAGTCGTCATCGCTGGCGATGTTGTTGTCCATCCCAATCTGCATCTGACCCGGCACAGATTGCTTCTTGCCCGAGCTGCTCGTAGCTTTGGAGGCGGAGGAACGCGGCTTGCTGGCATTGCGTATGTTCTCTAGAATGAAGTTGCGCTTCTTGCGCTGATTGCCGCGCACAAAAAATGTGGACGAGCTAATGGCGCTCTTCGAATGGCGAGGTGATGACGAATCATCTGGACTGGTGTCTAGGGAGCGCGACATACGCGGCATATGGCGAGTAATGAGACGATTGTGGGCCGACGAGGACGAGGGTGCATCTATATCCATTCTGGAGTAGGCGCTTGGATGGGGATCGCTGCCAAACTGAAATAGATGTGGTATCTGGGCTGATCCCGGAGTCTTCAGGATGTGCGTGCATGTCACGAAAGTCTCCTCGACATCGCAGACAATGCTCTGGAGTGCGCTCGGCGGCAGCTTGTTGCGTATGCTCTGATCGATTTTGCCAAAGATCGGTTCGCGTTCCGTTAACTTGTCGGTCTCGATGGACTCGAGGATCTCGCGCTCGAGCGGCGAGAAATGCGAACTAATTTCGGATTGGGTCTCTTCTCTTCTTACAATGACGGTAGCTTCTCCGCCCTCCTGGCAATTGTCCTCTTCAACGTTTATTTCATGCTCATCGATGTCCTTTTCATCAAAGTGACTGACTTCAACGGCAACTTTGAGTTTCTTTGCATTGGGCAGAGGCGCCACTGGCTTCTCATCATCCCGCTTCTCCTCGTGATCGATCTCAGCTTGCAGTTCGCCATCCACCACCTCATCGTAGGGACTGAAGCGTTGTTGCTCCGTAACCGATATTGCGTCATCGGCATCTGGTATATTGTCCAAGTTGATGGCGCGAAACAACGAACCGTCATCCAAGGCATACGACTCCTCAATGCTCTTATTATTCTCGGCCGTTTGTAGAAATAATGTTGTGGCCACCAGTTGATCAAGAGTCTTCCCCACAACGCCCAGACTCTGCTCAAACTTTTTCAATATTTTCTGTAACTCCGCACTGAATTGGACCACTTCATCATCCACTGCATCCCGCATTTCAGCATCTTCCTGCTCTGGTTGTTGTCGACCATCGTGGTTCCTTAGAGCAAGCGCCTCCTGCGCATCCAGAGACATGGTCACCGCATGCTCCACAATTTCTGGTGCATCCTGTTCCATTTGCTCTTTGGCGCCAAAGTACTGTACATGATCCTGCCAGAGCTCTTCGAACTCCAGCTTGCGGCGTTGACGCTCGTCGCGCGACATTAAATGGCGTTCTTCCTCCAACCCCAGCTGCTCCTGCTCCTGCTCGTGCAGCAGGAAAGAGTGGTTGGCATTTGGTTCCACGTTCTGCTCAGCAGATTGTAATTGAGTAATCTCGAGCGTAATGTGTCGCTCAACGAGCGGATTCGACTCCAGCTGTGCCTTCTCCTGCCAGTTGCCAAAGTTCCACACCTCTGTAATGTTCGTCTGGAATCTATCTGCATCCGATTGCGGTGTATTTGGAATACCAGCATGGATTGTTTTCAATGGTTGCGCACTGGTTGCACTGGCCCCAGGACTCGTTGGCGTCTGGATGCCAGGTAAACTAATGCAACTTGTTAAGGCTTGTTGTTCCGGCACATAGTTGCCATTGTCGGACTCCTCCGAATAGTTGAGACGTTCGATTTGATTAAGAAAATTGCCAACTGGCCAGGATCCGTTCGTTTGTGTGCTCACATGGCAAAGCATCGAGTTGGTCAAGGTGCGCTCCTCCTCTACCTCGTCCTTTCCATTCTGCTTCAGGGAGGGAACAGAGATGCTGCTGTAACTGATCAGATCCTCGGGCTCATCCTCGGCACTGCGTCGCTTCAGTTCGGGCTTGAGTCGCAGCAGCTGCTCAAAGCAATAATGACAGAGGTGCTCATAGCGGGGCGTCGCAAAGATCTCCTCGTAGCTGAAGACACGCTGCACGCTGGGACGATAGCGAATGCACTCGGCTCCAGCCGGCAGATGCTTGTGCTCGGTGGGCACTGGGAATCGTGGTGAATTGAAGCCATAATGCGACAGGGTGCGATAAGGCGGCAAAATAGACGAATTTGACGAGGGAGTCAGTGCCGGAGTCGCTGTCGAAGTTATCGACTGACCATTGGCTACGAGGGGACGACGAAGTGGCGATGATGAATCATTGGTGGTGGTAACTATGCTAGATGTTGCGGTGGAACGTACAGTTCCGACATCTCCATAGTTAGGCGATTTGAGAACTTGAAGAAGCATCGAACAAATCTGCGGCTGACAGCAGCGACCCAATGACGCAGCACCAAACGAATAAAGATGCTCACGTGCCACACACTGTGCCAAGTCAGCAACAAAGGGGCCAGGGGAGATAGACAAGGTTTCGGGACGGGGATTAGGACTGGTACAAAAAACTGATTTCGAATTGGGTTGTTTGATAAAAGTAGCACTCAAATCGCGCCGACACTTGCTAGTCGAGGAGGTGGCACCGGAAACAACACTCGGATGGCGGCACTGAATCTGGTTCTCCTTGTCCACCTCATCATCATAGATTGGATTGCTGCGACTGTTTCGCTTCTCAAGGTGCGAAGACATCTCGACGCAATCTGCTCTAGTTGTTGCTTCAACTTGCATTTCTTTTCATGTAGGTCGGGGGAAGAGTTGGTAAAAAATAAGTCAAAAGGGGTGCATTGATCAGTAAGTGTGGCTACAACTACAGACACTACTCTGACAATCGAGACTTACACTCAACTCAAGTCAAGCCGAAGGCCAGCAAATTGGAGTTAACAATTGAAACAATTGAAAATTGCATTAAATTGCCACAATTGCGGCACTTACGACTTGCAACACGTAGAGGAGTAGCATGAAATACGTACGAGTATTAAATACCTACATGTATATAACGATATGTATATACTTAGATCCAAAAGATCCGCTCAAATACAAAAGTGATAAATGTAAAATATTCCTTTAATATACATATATCTAGTGTCATATGAAGTTGCCTGATCCAATAATCCAAATGAGCTAATTATGAATATTTTGCAAATATGGGTGGTTTTTTTTTTAATTTTTGTACGAACTAGGTTAGGTTGAAGTGCAAATGTGTAAATGTAAAATAAAAGTGATTTTGCTAGTTATGAACACATCAATGACAATGGCAATGGTTATACAACATATATATATATATATATATATATATATATGTATACGTATATATATATATATAACTATGTGTACAAAAATGGAGCATTATGTTGTGCTGTCATCCCAGGGTATAATTGAGGTACAATCGTATAAGTTGTATAGGTTGTATAATTAGGGGTTAGCTATTTATTTATACAACAACAAAGGGACTTGTTCGTTTACCTCGGCCAGTTGGTGGCTTGCGATTTGTTGCTGTATGAGAGCGTTCGCCGTTTATAAAACTAAGTGTTGCTAAAATAAGTATTGAAGAAATAAAGGTACATAAAAAAATTCTCATATTTTGGATGCTTTTGATGTAACGTGTTGAGCATCAAATAAATCTTGGAAAAAAAAAATGCATTAAAGACGTATACTTAAAATAAATATGTGTGTTTATGTTTGAAATATGCATACGAATAGCATACACAAAATTGTATTAAGTTGCAGGTAAATTAGCAGTAGAATGTTAAAAGTATCGATACTTTAAGATGCATTGTGTCAGTGTTAGAAAGTAATGTTAGCGCTTATTGGAAAATTTAAAGACAAACGGAAAAAGCAATTAAAAGATAACAGCTGCAGTTGTTTAACAAAGAAAAACTAAATAACTATATGTGCACAAATAGCCACTTAAATGAAGGAAGCTAACAGAACGCTTTGATTTATGTTAAAAACAATGGGCAAATATTGAGCTAAGCTAATTGAATGCATGTATCTATGATATGTAATAGTCCGATTCCACTCTCAACATTTCCAATATTCTTCCAGAGCTTAATTCAAACGGTGTCTAGCACCAATTTTAATTGCCTGCCATAAACTATTTATACATTATTTTTCTAAATATGTTACTTTTTTAAAGACTGTTCGAAATAAGCATTGACATGTATTTTGGATATGTTTTCAGTTTTTGGCCAATTTTAATCAATCATTATTTTGCGTTTGTTTTCTTGTTTAAACTTTATATCACTTTAAATTTTTAACTTGTCACCGTTCGAATTAAGCTCTGAGACACTGTATGTAGAGTTTGTTATGTATGTTAAGTGACCTTTACATTTTCTGTAAATTTAACATTCGTAGATTATGTGGCAAATGTTAAAAATTCGCTCCTAGTATTTCGTTTTTTTAGGCAAACTTTTCTTTAATTTAATGTTTTTTTTATAATAAAAATCTATTTCGCTTAAAGACTTTCAAGTGCCATGAACGCTGTGTATCTCTCCCTGAAGTAGAAACATTATAATAATAAATAATATAATACAACATATACGAGGGTGGTTTGATGAGTACCTGACCTACATAAGAAAAACGAAAATTTTTGGAAAAATTATTTTTTATTTTTCAATATAATCCCCTTTCAGCTCTACACATTTATTCCAGCGATGCTCCAACTTTTTTATCCCCTCTAAAAAATATGATTTCTGTAGATCCGCAAAATACGTCTCCGTAGTGGCAATAACCTCCTCGTTCGACCGAAATTTCTGCCCAGCGATTGACTTTTTCAAATTTGGGAACAAGAAAAAGTCGCAAGGGGCCAAATCCGGAGAATAAGGTGGATGGGGCAGCAGTTCGTAGCGTAATTCGACCAATTTGGCCTGGGCGACGCCGGAGGTGTGAGCGGGAGCGTTATCATGGTGGAAGAGCACTTTCTTCTTCACCAAATGGGGCCGTTTCTTCTTCAACTCGGCGTCAAATCTTCCCAATAGTTCGGCATAGTAGAGCCCTGTAATCGTTCTTCCCTTCTCTAGGTAATCTATGAGGATAATACCTTTCGAATCCCAGAAAACCGTGGCCATCACCTTTCCGGCCGATGGAACAGTTTTCGCCTTCTTCGGGGCAGATT
The DNA here is from genome assembly GCA_035042185.1 of Drosophila kambysellisi. Lineage (NCBI taxonomy): Eukaryota > Metazoa > Arthropoda > Insecta > Diptera > Drosophilidae > Drosophila > Drosophila kambysellisi. The sequence continues at coordinate 749,671 of JAWNLS010000946.1, read as the reverse complement.
CGCCAGGTGAAGTCCACTGTTTCGACTGTTCTTTGGTCTCTGGTGTGTACCAGTGAATCCATGTTTCGTCAACAGTCACGAATCGACGCAAAAATTCCTTCGGATTACGCTTTAACAGCGCCAAACCATGCTCCGAAGTGGTCACGCGGTTGCGCTTATTGTCTGGTGTGAGCAAACGCGGCACCCATTGCGCCGATAGCTTTCTCATACCCAATATTTCATGTAGGACATGAAACACTCGTTCTGTTGAGATGCCTACTGTCTCAGCTAACTCGCGCACCTTCAACCGGCGGTCTGACAATACCAGATCATGTATTTTCTTCACTTTATCCTCCGTGGTTGCTGTTTTCGGGCCACCTGGTCGTGGCTCATCAAAAACGGACGTGCGACCACGTTGAAACTCACTAAACCAATTTTTGACGGTGGTCATCGAAGGAGCAGAGTCACCGTACACAGTATCCAAGCGTTCTTTGATTTCACTGCGTGATTTCCCCTCCAAAAAGAAGAATCGAATCACCGACCGATATTGCTCTTTTTCCATTTTTCTAAAATGCGTGGACACGACTGCTTTGACACGTGGTGAAAACAAAACTAAAAGTCCGATTCGACTGAAATTTTCACTGTGGCTGTTTAGGTTTATGTACTATACGATAGTCACGTCATATTGCAATAGTGGCGCCATCTGGCGTCAAGGTCAGGTACTCATCAAACCACCCTCGTATTATGAATAACACAGCGACAGACTTATGTGAGAATAAAAAGTGGTCATCAAACCACAAACAATTTGTATAATATTTATTGCTGAAATCCAAATAGTTTTTAATATTTAATTTCAATAACTTCAATTCGAAATGTTGGGCATAAGTGGAATCGGGCTATATGTTGTTATCGCTATTAGTTTGTGTAAGATGTCATGAGAATATGCATACTATAAGTATTTCAATGTCGATCACTTGTCTAAAAACTATGCGAGAGTTATATTTTTTTTGTGTATTATTTTTATATTTTTGTTACTACACACTAAACTTTCGGGCTGCACTCACCTCTAATATTAAATGTTTTTTGTACTAAACTGCACTTTTAATTGGTTTTTGTTTGAGAGTGTAGTTGTTATGTAAGAGAGCAGCAGCAGACACAGTTACACAGTTTTTGTGGGTTTTTGGTAGTAGAAAATTTATGTAGTAGTAGTAGTAGTTGTTGTTGTTGTTTTTGCTGTTTTCGCTGTTTGTTGTTGTGTTTTTGTTACCCTACACACAGTCTAAAAGTTGTTATATCTACATAGTTATAGTTATATTTTAGCTGCCAATTTATTTGTGCTTTTGTTTGGCTAGGAAGTTCAAAAGTAAGATATATATATATATATATAAAAAAAAAAGACCATAGGGTAGAAAGAGTTAGAAATTTTGTTTCACAATATGTCCAATTGTTGTTTAAATAAAGTGTGCACAATAAACCAAATACTAAATACAAAGACCAAAACTGCAGCTGTAGAGTGTTGAAAATCTTGTTAGGGGGGATAATAAAACGGGTTGTAAAAATAAACCCCATTTTGCAACTAGAAGTAGCTCTTGTTGTAGTTGTAGATGTTGTTGTTGTTGTGGTAAATTAATTGCTGTTTTCTTTAGTGGCTGATTTGGAAATAAAAATCACTTAATACACGCCGTACAACAGGTGACTCCTTAAATGGTAGACAGAATAGTTGTAATAGCAGAGACCAGAGTTGTATTTTTGCACAGTATTTGTTGTGTTTGTGGTAGTGTTGGAAATTGATAAATTATGCAACAGAAGAATATTGTTGTTGTAAGAGTTGGATTTTTACGATGTGACATATTTTTTACAGGAAGGAGGTCGAAACTGTATCAAGGGCTACGAGTAGTTTTTTGTTGACTTTTGATTATAATTAATAGTTATGTATTTGCTTGTGTGTGTTTGTGTGTATGTGTATATGTGTGTTTGTGTGTGTGTTTGTTGAGTAGAGCCAAAAATAAAAGGAAAATTGCATAAGTAAATTTGAAGGTTAGGTTTCAAATAAGTAGAGTAGATTAATTTTTAAATGATATGGTTAGATATTTGTCTACTTTAAAATATAATTTATGATATAAATAACTAGATGTAGTATAAATAAAACGTTTGAAACAATATCACAAAATAACAAAACGAAATGCAAAATAACTATAACAAAATGAAGAACTTGAACAAATTTCGTATCACAAATCGAAGGATTTTTGATTTAGGTATAATGGAGGACATAACTAGTTGTGTGTGTGTGTGTGTATGTATAAATATATATCAACTTTAAAATGTGATTTGTAGACATAAAAACAATGGGAAAGAAATGTGAGTAGGTGTTTTTGGACTTACCATCACTCAGCACAACCTCAGCCTGGCTGGGAATGGGCGCCTGCTGTGTTTGGATCTGTATGACTTGGTGTTCTGCAAGGTCAAAGGTTGAACTTATAAAACCACACAGTTTCAGTGGATGCGTTGTCTCGCTGCGTATCTTACCCGTTTCTGGTTCACTCTGTGCGTGTTTTGCATGTGCATGTGCACCCGCCGCCTGCATCGAGTTAAGTGCCTCCGATTCCGAAAAGTCTGTATCGGTATCTATTCGAAAATAATAACAAAAGATAATTGGTTAAGAAACGTATTTCGAATATGCTAATTGAATATTGGTTGCCTACATTCGCCATGAATGCTCTTCTTTTTGCGCTCCACGGTGCGTTTATATTCGTTGAGCTCATCGTCTGTCACATTGTCGAAGGGATTCTTGGCGTAGGGCGCCTTGTAGACAGTCGCATTGTGTTGGAAGCCGCGCTGTATGATGCCCTTGGAGGCAGCACCCATCAGCACCACATGATCACCGGTCTGGGAGACGGTTGCATCTTTGATGCGATTTGCCTCATCCCAAGTGACGCCCTCCAGTATATGCGATTGTGGGCCAGCTGAAATGATATCCGCACGACGATTGTCCTTGATCTGTAATTGGCCATAATGAATATATTAAAATTGATTCCAAGCTATCGAATTTCATGTTTTCAAGTACTGACTTGTTGTTGCAACCGCTTAAACTCCTTCGTTGTGGTTCCAACTGGCACAAATTGCAATGGATCCTCGATCCGCACCGGCGTTGAGTGGGTGGGCGAACCTTCGGCTACCCACTTTATTTGATTTTGGATTTTTCATATTGTTTTTTTTTTGTTGTTGTTTAATGTACAAAAGAGGCAAGCAATTGATAGAAAGAAAGAGAAAGAAATTTGTTTTTATTTAGATTTCAATGTTTTCAAATTGCAAAAAGTGCTTAAATCGAACAGCTTTGTTCTCAAATATTCCACATGTTAAATTTTCGCATTATGTATTCCTTGGTTTGATTTTTACAATGTTTAAGATTGCATTTATTTGTTAAACATAGATTTAGCATACCTAACCACAGATATATTTGCACACAGCTGCAGGCAAATGTTAATTGAATGTTTAATCTTTTTAATGCAAATGATTTGTATAATAAATGAAATATAACAAGCATAAATGACTTTGTGCCTTAACAAAATTAAATATTCGGGACAACAACAAAAAAAACATGCAAAGAAAAAGAAATTTGTGTTTGTTCACAAACAAAAAATATATACATTAATTAAATGAATGTGAAAACAAACAAATTAAAAACATGCCGTGTGTTCGATGAGTATTAATTAAATTACACAATCAAAATTATTTGTATCTAGCAATAATGCTAGCATTTAATATTTGGTAACAAATGTCTTTCTCTTTCTTTGCATTATTTTCTTTTGTTGTAAGGAAAATCATAATTGGAAACTCCCTAAAAAGGCACAAAATCATCTAAGCGATTTGGTTTCATATATGTTTGTATATTTATTTGATTAATGCACAATTACAATTTATAAAGCATATTATATTATTTTGATTTAGCATTAGTGTCATAATGTTATTTTGTGGCGAATTTTTGCTGCATTTGTTTGGTTACAAATAATCTGCATTAATATTAAATTTGTAAAGTTCGAAAATTTTTTTTTTTTTGTTTACGTTTTAAACTTAAATGTTGAATATTTAATTTGAAAGGAAGTTGAAAGTTGAAGCAGAGGCAATAAAAACTAGTAAAAAGAGAGCTGCAATTAATATTTCTATGGATGGCTGCTTGGAATGTTTCTGCGGGTGGGGATTGTTTAAAAGAATTTCCCTATTTGTATATATTAGGATACACATCGGTCTTTTAATCAGTTAATCCGAATTGACCACTATTTGCCCTCGATTTCCTTGAGGTTAACCATTTTTTTTGTTTGCTGTTGTGTCGTTATTTTATCTTCAAATGTTATGATCTCTACCTTTGTGATTTTCTTGGGATCGGGAGTGCCAGTCTCCAGTACCTCGACCTTCTGGTAGACATTGGGCGAGTTCAACCAGCGACTGCGATCGCCACCCTTGCGTAGATCACCCTTCTTCCAGATGCTGCACAATGTATGGAATGAATGGATATTGGGAGATTACTTTAGCTGCTGTTATTCGATAAAGCTAACTCATACATACCCTTGTCTGAAGAGCTCCTCCTCTTCGAGCAGGTAGCCCAGCGAGGAGACAGCCGGTGGCAGTTCGACATCATTCTTCGGCTTTGGCGGATCCGATTTGATCAGTGGATGGCGGTAGATGTAGCCAGTACGATAGCCAGCATTGTCCAGCATACGCATTAGTGCCTCGAACTCGGCACCACCCACACGCCACTTGGGCGGACTGCCGATCTTAGGCGGTGCTGGGGCATCCTCTTTGCTAGCGGCAGCAGCGCCATCCTCCTCCGTGGCGATGGCTGCGAACTTCTTTTCCAAATCCTCGGGTGGACGGCGCGATTGCTCGTAGATCAGTTTGCGCGATTCATCGGGTATGACCACGAGATTATCGATGCCCACGGGCAGTAGCTTCAGTTGGGTCTCGCACGCCTGCACGATGTGGCAGGCGGCAAAGAAAGCCTCCTCGATGGTCTCGCCACAGCACAGAGCGCCATGGTTGGACAACAGCATGACCTTGGAATTCGGTCCCAGATTGCGTACGAGACGATTGCGCTCCTCCTCATCGAAGAGGCCGGTGTAGGCGTGTGTGCTAATCTCGCCCAGCACGCAGGCATCCTTGGTGAGCGCCAGCAAACCGGACTTCACCGAGGAGATCGCTACCACGGGACTGCAGCCAATGTAGATGGCGCAACGAATGTCAGGACGTGCGGCATGAACCACCGAATGCAACACAAAGTCTGTAAGATAAAGTGAAATCAGATGATGTCCACTGGTAGTTTGCCAACCAGTTAATACTTACGGCTCTTATTCACCCCAAAGTTGGTGGTGCCCTGCTCGACAATCTGGCCCTGCATGTCGACTTTGTTGAGGGACGAGGCTGTCACCTCGTGATACAGCAGACCATATGGATTGACCAAAAAGTACTCTTGATCGACCTTTAGGCGGGCCGTGATCTGTGCACCCAAACCCTGGGTCCAGCCGTACAGATCGAGCAGCCGGAATGTGGCAGCCAGTTTACATCTGAGTATCTTCTCGCCCTTGGCATAGCCCATGGATTCCACGCCGCGTATATCATTGATGGGCACCATGCAGCTGCTGCTCTTGAAGACGTTGCTCACGCGTGACACGGGCACGCCCACAATATCGGATAGCTGCTGCAATATGCCACTAGCACCAGCGCCACCCTCACGTGCCGAGTCCACAATACGCTCGAGTTCCTCCCGAAACAGTTTCGAGCCCATAATCGCCTCCACGCGTTTGCGGCGCTCCATTTCACGCATGTCCTGCAAGTTGTTATTAAAGAAATTATTATAATATATATAGACTATCTAGATATATATATATACCTGTTCAATATCCGCAGGACGCGCTTTATTGTTGTCATCATCCTCACCCGCGGTGGGATCTATGCCGTTCTGTGGCGGTTGCTCTACCTCAGTCATGTTTCTTCTTAGTTTGCTTTATTATAATTTACTTGAAATGCTAAAAATAGACGCAAGCAAGCATACACAAAAATAAGCAATTTAAATAAATATCAAATTTATATTGCTTGTAAATATATTTTCTAATTTCTTTTGCTTTCGTTGGGCTCAGCTGAAAATTATCAACTGACCTTAAAAAGTGCAAGCCAAAAACAATTTCTGGTTTTCCGTTGTGGAAAATGGGGTGGCAAATAGAGAGGGTCCGAGAGAAAAAGAGGGAGAGAGAGAGAGAGGGAGAATGACAGAAAGCACTTGTGTGACGACGCCTGCATAAAAGTGCAAGGCGAGGCGCAAAATTCAACCACCCCAAAAACATAGCGAGAGCGAGAAAGAGATAACTGAGCAAAGAGAATGCAAAACTTCAGAGAGGGAGAGCAGCAAAGGCGCAATATGTATGTATTTATTTATGTGTGTTTGCATGCGCTGTGAATGGCAAAAAGAAAACAGCAAAAAGCTAAAGTTCTGAGAGCCGGTCCATTTCCTTCATTCCTTTTCTTTATATTATTTGTATATAAATATATGTATCTATATGTGCATATATTCGACAAACCCAACAAATTCCAATTCTAATTTTGGTAAAATTTGTGTGCTTTGACAGTTGCAAGGGGAAATATACATAATATGTGTGTTGGCTTTTATTTATTTATATTTTATTTTTTGGGTGTGGAGTGTGGAAATAAAAATGGAAAATACTATTTTCAGATTTCTTGCTTTTATTTTGTTGGCTTTTACGAATTTCAAATTGGATGCCTGAAAGCAAAATGAAGAAAGTGGCGCAGAGACAGAAAACAACAACAACAACAACAACGACGTCGACAAAAACTAACTAAAACGTCAGACAAACGCATTTCAAGCGTAAAGAGCAACGCAAGCAACGGACGGACGGATAGCGGGACAGACGCACAACAGGGGAGAGAGCGACGAGTGCAGCAGCCGCCACTTAAAACAAATAAACAACTAAAATGTATAAGCAGAAAAAATGCGCTGCTCGTTTAATTTTAGGCGTGGTGGTTTTTCTTTTTTCTTTCTTTCTTTAATGCTATTAACCTTCAATTATTTGGATTGCGCTGCGCCTCTTTTATCTTAATCAATGTCCGTGCAAAATAATGCTTGCACATAAAACAAAAATTAAATGATACAACAAATCGCTACATAAATATTTATTTATGTCGGATAATACAGTTATGCAGAAAAAAATAATCGAAAGCGCTAATTAACATAGGGCTAGGCGATTGCAAAAATGAACACATGACCGATTGTCAGTATCTGCATACCTATCTACACAGATATTGACTACACCTACACAGCATACTTTGCTAAATGCCATATTTCAATTACAACTTCCCCAACACTGGCAAATAAATGCCAATTTACAAAGAGGAAGCCGCAATCGAGGCATTTTTTCTGCAACGCTGTCTGTTTGTTCTACAGCACAAAAGAAGAAAGTGCGGGCACCTCTAACGGCGGCAGCTCTACTTTGTAGTCAGCTTTATTGCATTGTTTAAAAAAGTATTAAAGAAAAACAAAGCAGAAGAAAAAAAACTGGACACATTGTTATTATGGGCTTGACAATTGACCATCGACATCATCGAGCATGCAAATGTGCATACTTAAAGTGCATTTAAGCCGTCAGTTTTTGTTTCTTGTTTTGTTTCGCTTCTTTTTTTTGCTGTCGCTGCTAATTATGACGTATGCGCTGCGCTGCTTGCGCTTATGGCTGAGTGAACGCGTGCCGCACATTTTGAGTGACAGAAGGAGAAACAATAAATACAACAACAGCAAGCAAACAGCAAACAGAACAAACAGAAAGCAGCAAGCAGCAAGCAGCAAACAGGCAAAAATGTGTGGCCAGGTAATTGAACTTTTGCTGGATACGCGTCTCGCTCAGCACTTTTATAGTGCGTGGGTGACGACGACGACAACAACAACAGTGACAGCAACAAGAGAACTTTGCCTGGAAATCAAAGAGAATAAATGTTGAAAATAAACGTTTCTCAAGTGCCCAGTCAGTCAGTCAGTCAGTGGGCGAGAGCGAGCAGCAATAAACTTAACGAGCCATCACAAGTACACGATGGGTGCGTAGGTGTTGTTGTTGTTGTTGCTGTCGCCCGTCTGCCAACAGTGTTGCCCTACAAAATTTTTATATGTGTGTAGGTGTGCGATTGATTAACCCACCACAAAGCTCAAGTCCCTTTCAAATCAAGAACAATGCACTTTTTATACTTTAATTGAAAATGATAATTTTACAATATGTAAAAGTTAAAATGTATGTATGAAAAATAAAAAACATAATTTAATTTTTAGACTTTATACCAAACTTGCTCAGTGCACTGAAAAAAATTTAAATTAAACTCCTTGGCATTTAAATGATTGACCATTTTAGTATGCAAATAGATTGATTTGATTTTTTAAAATCAGAATTCAGCCTGATTCACATGCAAAATAGGCAGACAAGTATTAAAAAAATCAAAATTGTAAATAAAATTGTTTCTTATCTTTGCCCACATTTCCCTCTTGAACACACATTGTGCATTGATAAAACTAAGCAAATAGAACTGTGAAAATGTTGCTTCTGCTTGGAAATACATCTAATTTGAATATGGTAAATTTGTTATATCACAAGCATAGCAGGTAGCAAATGGGTTAAGACGGCGAGGCTGTCTGTTGCAGAGGCGTGTACAAATGCATTCTGTTTCCCAATCACCGCTCGCTCTTCAACGATAAACCAACAAAACAAGAGCTTGATTTAATTGCAAGATTCTGATTATGGCAACACTGGTTGGGGAGTTGTTTATATGGCTAATAGTGCCCAGGTCATCAACAAAATGAACGATTGTTTGTTAAAGCTGTACACAGTTTGTTGACCTTCGCTGCATGTCTAATCGAATTTCAACAGCTCAAAAACAACAAACAGAATACACAAAACTAAATTAAGTTATCATGTGATCCGATCCGACAAGGTGATGTAATATTATCGAGCGCTGCTGCTGCCTGCGATGACAAATGTCGCTGCTGCTAATGCTGCTCTTGTTGCTGTTGTTTGTTGCATGCCTCCGCTCCGTGTTCTGTGTTTGACCTTTTGTGCACGGTACGGAAACGAGAATTAAATTTAGGCAAAGCTGACGCCAACATTCGTTATCTGTCTGTCTGTCTGCCCGTCTGCCTGTTGACATTATGCAATTATATCACTCACTTAAGCAAGAGAGACACGCCCCTTATTTTAATGGAGATTCGCTTTATTGTGTTGGCGCAAATAAATGTTTGCCACAAAGATGCAGACGTTTGTTAACTTGGCTTTAAAGTTAAAGAAGCAAATTATGCATTTTTTATGCATTCAGTTGTTAAATTTAACACTCATAAACACACTGGAAATGCCTCCAATTAACCCCAAAAGGGAGACACCCTCTACTTAATGTTCACACATTGCGACAGAGTTAATTAAATTTCTCAAGTATTACCCCCATTCTCAAGTCTTACGTAATATTAAACAACAGCAATAAGGTCAACATCATCATCACCATATCTTTGTACATCATCAATGAATGAATGAGCAAATGATTCCACATTCAGTTTTAATAATAATAATAATGCAACAAGTCCGTCACTCAGTCAGTGGCACAGACAACTGAAAGATCGTACTGGAGCAAATATATATATATCTAGATATGTATGTAAATGGACGTACAATGACAAATGGGAACATATTTCCGAATGACGCCGAGTGCAATAAACTGTTCCAAGCAGCGAGCGTCAAGTGTAAATAACGATAATTTGTAGTTGTGTGTTTGTTTTTGTGTTTTTGTTTGCCAAAGTCTAAGCAAAAACATGAAATATTGTGCATTATTCATTCATTTAGATGGCTATGCAAATACGAAGACTGTGACTCGGGTTTGGTTTATTTAAAGGCAAGATTAGTTTAGAAACGCATAACGAGTGCTAATAAATGTCTATACCTTATTACTTTACAAATACAAATATATAAAAAGTAGTGTTGTATAACGTTGACGCTGTAGTCCACTTAGAAAAACGTACATCGTAAAAATATATACTTTTTAATCTGCGAAACGTTGTTTAGCAAAAATTGCACTTGTATTTTAACAAAGTTTGCAGTAGTTCGTCTCGCCAATTTTAGGTAGGTGGTAGGTTATACACGGTTGTCGACCGAAGGTCAGGCAGAACGGAATAACTACTAGATTAACAACAAACAACCATGCCTCCAGCTGTATTCGAACCAGAGACTGATTGATGTAAGCGATTAATGAGCTTTAGCACACAGAATGCAAAGAGACTCAACGCATACGACCATCAAGCCGGCTTCGCCGATATTAAAATAGCGCTTTAATTTTTATGAAAAACGTAATGTCGTTTATCAACACACATGCAATTATTTTTAATAATTTTGATATTAACTTATATTTAGATATTTATTGATCATCAATTACACAATAAAAATAGCAGACACTTTTCAATTCTATTCTGTTTTCTGGAGCTACAAGCAAAGAACGCAAAACTAAGAATGCGAAGAATGTGGTTTGTTTGCACAAAGAACGCTTTAGACTCGATTCTTTCACAAGCAGTCGTGGCCGAGTGGTTAAGGCGTCTGACTCGAAATCAGATTCCCTCTGGGAGCGTAGGTTCGAATCCTACCGGCTGCGAGAATTTTTTCATATTTTATTATGTAAATAAATCAAACTTTTGCCAATATTTATGGAGTGTATATTGACAACAAAATATACACAAACTAGAATATAAATCACACAATCGCTGGAATTATTATTTTATTGAAATGTGATTTAAATTCTATCAATTTGATTTTATAAAAATAAATGTTATATTAATTTAATTTTGTATTATTTTATTAATTTATTTTTTCTGCATTGTTGATTAACACAAATCTACTGCCCACGAGTTACTCAAAACAGCTGCTTGGTTTTTAGTCCAAGCGCTTACAGCTGTTTCCGTGGTGTAGCGGTTATCACATCTGCCTAACACGCAGAAGGCCCCCGGTTCGATCCCGGGCGGAAACAGGACGTTCTTTTTTATATTTTTTTTACTTTTTACAATTTGTTCAGCTATTACAAATATTTTACTATATTCACAAATAAATAGATTCAGTATAATTTAAAAAATTGACAGAAAATAATCGCCTTAGTCAAAAAATGTCCATGTAAATTGAGCAAAAGCATAGGGTTTAGGTTTAAAACGGCAGCGTAATAGAAAAGATTTCATTCAACAAATATATGACTGTCTTAATCGTTGAAACAGTTCAATTATTAATAGCAATTCGTAATACAAATATATTTATTTATATACGAATTATGTCAGTCTTCATTTTAGATAAGCAGGGTGTGTCTAGTCAATTGGTCACAAAGACTGCCAGGCATTTGGAGGGCAAGTGTTCAACTGTTTCCGTGGTGTAGCGGTTATCACATCTGCCTAACACGCAGAAGGCCCCCGGTTCGATCCCGGGCGGAAACAGATGGATTTTTTTTTTAAATGTGAATTATTTAGATTTCATATTTTTTCGATTTTATACACCTCAAATAGCATTCAACATACATATATGTGACATTACTCAACACTCAAAAATACATGGTAAATAGAGTATATGCATTTTACTACTTGTCGTGATTTGAATACCCAATATGTTTATGCATATATAGATTACACAACCTGTTCACTGACTGCTCCATATTCACATCACATACATTTTGTGCTAATTTTGTTTGTTTTGCTAAACAGTTGAGTTGCTCGCTTTTCGCTGCTGGTTTGTTTCTTTGTGCTTCTTCTTTCTTGTGGCAAGAGTCGGAGTCGCGTGTAAGTCGCGTGGCTTGAATTACAATGTAAAAAAATCTCACATAATTCATTTGTACAGAAGTTGCATGTTGGCAAAGATTGTCCGATCTCTGACAAATGCAACGATTTAAGTGAAATTCATAATACAAGCATGAGAGAACACAGACAGACAGACACTGACAGACAAACAGACACAGACAGACAAACAGAGGACAGACAACAAACTTGGCGTGTGTCTTGTGTCTCGACAACAAACAGTGCAACTTGTTCAATTTTCGTCTGCTGCTTGTTTGTTTATTGTATATTTGTTTTGTTCATTGTTGCCTTACCCGCACCGCCTCCGTGCCCGTCCTCCTACTCATCCCAAGTTAGTGAGTCAAGTGCCCCAAATGATTATGCCACGGCCGGCTGGTAAATGTTTTATGTTGTCACCACTCGAAAACACCACAAATCTTGACTCACTTGGACAACAGCCAATAATTATGTACAGCAATTTATATGAATAACAGAAGGCAGTAACAATAAAATCTATTGCGTATTGCAAAACTGAAATAAACCGATTCTTAAAAGCAATTTAGTCTATTAATTTGGTTTTATTTAAGAAGCACACTATGCCTTAAAAAAGTTTGTAAAAACTAAAACTGATTCTCATCACAGTCGGATTTTTATTTTTTTTTTTTTGTTTTGTGAGAAAATGCTAAGAACACATACTTAACATACCGCATGCATTTCAGAATTTTCTTAAATTTTTTTTTACATGTTTTTAGTTTAATATATAATGTCAATAGACAACTACAAAATCCTAAATGAATTAAAGAATAAAAAAAATATTGCTAATAATAACTACAATTTACACAACAAATAAAAATAAAATGATTGAGTACATTTTTCTCAAGACTGAACATATTTTTGAATATCCTTTCCGCTGCTTATTTTCGAATTTGCTGATCACTTAAGGCTCGTCTGCTTTTTTGTTTTTTGTAAACCCATTAAAATAAAACGTTTCTTAGCCAACATAAAACAGCGCTCGGAAAACGGAAGCCAGTCAATAAGTTTAATAACTTTCATAATAGTTAAACAAACTCCATTTAGAGCAGTGCAAATATTCGCTCAGCCGGAAGCCAGTGTTTAATTACGGTTGTTAAGGGCATGCGCGTAGTGTTGTAAACCCTCTTTTGCCATTGATTATCTGGGTCTCGAAAATGAACCGTTAACACGCATTTCATTTCTGTCCCTTTGACAGACACATGACACATGTGTGTCGCGTGTTGCCAGGCACCGTGGCAAGTTCAACGACACGTAGCAAGTGGATGGGATGGATGAAGAGGACGAACGTAAGCGTAAGCAATCCACGATCCCATTCCTCACTTCCTCCACAAATTCTACTTATTCTACCCCCCAGGCAGGCAATGAAGCGCAGTTCCTAGTGCAAAATAAAAAATACCTGCTCCAGTCTTGGTTTTTATGTTTGTTTTTAGCCGGCATTCGTCAGAAAAACGGTCGCCGGTTGGCATTATGAAATTTGTAGCTGGCGCCAAAGTCAAATCATAGAAATGTGGCGCCAGCTATAAGAGACAGAGAGAAGTAGGAGCAAGTTTGTACACACGCAATAGTCGTAAAAAAAATATCCTTTGGGGGTGTTGTGCCGTTGTGTTTGGGTGTGTTTTGACTTAATGACAGGAAGTGATGACGTCATCGGCAACATTCAGTGGAGGGTAAATTTGTATTTGCTGGGAGGTTTAGCTTAAGTGCCAGCAGTGTTTATTTGCAGGGGGTATGAGTAGAAAGCGGGGGTGAATCGGGTGTAGTAATAAGGCATGATGTCATACTCGTGAAACAATATATAGGGTCATTGACAGAGGCAGCCCACAAGCCATACAAATAAGCTTAAGGAGCTATGTGAATTTAAAAACGCTATTTAATACCAGAAGAATTAGAAACTAAATTACCCGGCCCGCTAAAAACTTGTTTGTTTTAAGGAAAAAATACAGTTGCGACAAACCGTTAGAAAAATAATATATTACACCTTTTTGCAATTTATATAAATTATTTATTTATTTCTTAACTTCACTTTTATGAGAGCAGTCCATTTTCTTTCATTTTCATAAAATTTAATTATTTATTTTAATTATGGTTTTAAACTATTCATTTCTTTCCCACTTTCTTATTTTCAGAACGTTTTTATAAGTTGCTTCTAAGAGTGCAATTATTCCGTTTGTAACTGTAAGTATACCTAGATTTATTAACTTTCAACTTTACATTTAAGTTTTTATTATTGTAAACTCAACCATGCAGTGCTTTATGAAAGCCAACAAACCATAATTGCAAGTAAAAAGCTTTTATAGCCAAGTACAATAAAGCTCAGCAATTCTATTAATTCTTGCCCAGAAAAAACCCATAATAGAAATGTATGATAAAAGTAATAATAAAATGAAATAAGTTTGCCTAGTTCAATGACCCATTTATTTAACTACTTGTGGCCTGGATGGACATGGGGGCCAAATGCCCACAAGAGAGTCAAATTTCAAGTTGAACGCAAAAAAAAACACATTCAGATTCAACATCTTTGCTTTTATGTGCTCCCCCATAGCTTATATCCAGTTGTATAAATTGTCTGTCAGCGCAAGTCTTGTGTTTTATGTCAAATGTTTGAAATTTGTTATGCAGAAATCAAATAAAAATAGATTAAATCTTGTTCCTGTTCATATTGCCCCAAATAAGAAATAAATAGTTTTTTAACCAAATGACATTTTTTTTTTTCAAATTGAGTTATATCTTTTTTTAAGAGAGCAAAGCAAAAACATATTACTAAGAGCAAATTGCAATTGAATGCCACGCCGAGCTGAGTAAATTGAGAGAAAAGGTCGAGCTTAATTGAATTAGAGGTGAAGTTATTCGTGACAGAGAGAGAGAGAGAAGAGATATTGCACAAGAGACATGTGTGAACCTAGTAAGGAAATTAACCATTAATGAAAGTGAAATGATTCCCAAGACAAGACGACATCATCATCAAGCGGAATAAATATTTCGCTTGAATAAATTATAATGTTTGTAAATAGATTGGATTGTTCGCAAAACTAACACAGCAGCAACAATAATAGCTCAAACTTGTTTCCACCGAGTGACATCACTATTTGCCGACTATTATTGTGGCTTATTATGAATTATAAAAAAAAAAAAAAAAACAAAAAAAAACAAAAATTAAATAAGAGTAGATGGAGGAGAATAAAATTGTATGGAATAGTCAGTTCCACTCGAGTGCCGCATAAATCACTAAGACGAAGATGACATATATCACTTAAAGCTTAATTATGGCAATCATAGCGTAAGACGCAATCCACAAAAAGGTTCAAAGTTAAAAGAGAGAGCAGTTTTAGGTGTGGTATAGAAAAAAGTGATAAAACTAAAACAATCTGAGTCTCTCTCATTCTCTCCTTCATCAAATTGTCAAGAAAATAGAAAAAACAATAAGTCATCATCAGCTGTCAGTACATGCTAACGAGCAAACGAGAGAGTGAGAGAGAGAGAGAGAGAGAGAGAGAATAGAGCATGCTACTCGCAGCCAAACATTTGCACAAGTTTTGTGTTTGCTTCTTGGCTTCATGTTTGTTGTCGATTGACTGATGAGAGATTACGAAACTGGCAAAAACTCACCTTAAAACCGAAAAATTGTTGCGCCTTTAATACTCTTTCTCAGTGGAGGGGTTCTTATTTCCTTTGTGGCCTGTAATTGGAAGGGGAGAGAAAGCAAAACACATCAATAAGAGAGCACTAAATATAATACAAAAGTTCAATGAGCCAATCCACTCGTAGAGAGGAAAATATTTGTAAAGTCTATTAACCATTTTTTATGGCCCTTACTTGCGCCTTACAGCAACAAAATGCATTATTTTTATTTTCCATGCAAATACTGCTGTTGGCGCATTTTCAAGCAATAAAATCTAGACAAAAAATAAGTAAAACCGAGAAAATTATTGATGCCGGCGACGCGTCGACGCCAAATGATGTCATGCAAATATTTTTAGTTAGCAGAGCGCTTGTTTTATGTATACAGACTTACATATATACATATATATATGTGCGAGTGAATAGGGTGGGGGAGCACGAGTACGGAAGACAGACTGACGTACGGACGTACAAACACAAGCAGCAAAAGCTAAATAATTCAGCATATTATATTGGATATGTACAACAGAGTTTGCCCATTTCCTTTTACAGGTGATTCCACATTTTATTATTATTGCCGGTACAAATTTTTTAATTTCTTTTTGTTGTAATTCCATATAACACTTTCTACACATATTTGCATATTAATTGTTAATAAAATGAACTGATAATTTATGGGGTTTTTTAACTAAAACTCTCTGTGCATTCATACAAAAAAAAAAAAGTGGCCTTCTCACTTTTTCGTTAAAATAGCTAAATGGTGTGGAATCAAAAATAAGTGCAACATAATTTGCAATTTTAACTAATAATAATGCGTATATGGCGTGAATTGCACTGCTAATTCTGCTCCTCTCTGCTAGCTGCTACTGGTGTTAATTTTCAATTAAATTTAGAAACGAGTCGCAACTTGTGGTCGAAACATGCAAACCAATCCATTATTCACACAAGCCACAAAAGCGTCTTAATGTCTGCAGCGAGTTGGCTAAAAAGTAGTTGGCTTAGCTTGGTTTTCGTTTTCTTGCTGATTTGTTTTCTTGGTTTCTCGCTCATGGTTTATACAAATTATTATGTAAGCAACATTTAAGTCAAGTGAGTGAGTTGTGTGGCTTTCGTGTGCCTCACATTTTTATGCATTATGAATTAGTTATTAATGCTGCAACAAAAACATGTTGTTTTGGCCAAGACTTGCCTATTGTTATAAATCTTTAGTGTTGCTCGTATAAACCTGACTTTTTCGATCGACATGACTAATCTTAGATTTTGGTTAAATGAAAATAAAATGCATAAATGATTTTGTATTGGTATAGAAATAAGTAAAACAAAACCAAATTTAAAAAGTTTGACTTGATTTCTTTTGTTGTGTACATTTTGCAAGACTGACAACTCTAGACAATACACAGCAATAATTACATATATTATTGTATTTGCTGGCAAATTATTTCAATTGCAAAACCAATTGCAATTACCGACAAATTTCCCACGCCCACCACATGGACAACTAAACTAATGAAACCAAATTAACCTAAATATCCCAATTGAAATTTAGATCAGACACTGAGAGAATGAGGAGAATAAAACAGAAGAAGATAATAACAGCTCTTACTCTCATTCAGCGAGACAGTTTAAATTGCTGCGAAGAAGTTTGAGCAGAAAGGCTGAGTAAAGACAATAAAAAAAACAAAAACAATAACAGAGTTGCATCTTTATTTTCAAGCTTGTTTATTATTTCTATATGGCTGTCGCCTAAATTTTTGTGTTTTTCTTTCTCTATCTATCGCTCTCTTGCACTTCTCACCACAGTTGGAATTTATAATTAACAGCATTGTTTTGTTGTCTGTTGCCTGAGCTTTTGCAAGCTGCTCTTTCTCTCCCCGCCCTCTCACTGCCTGACTGTATAAATGTTTGTCTGTCTCTATTCCCATCTTATTCTGTTTCGTATGTTGCAGCAGGCGAGTTTGTTGTTGACGTTTTTGTTGCCTGTTGTCTGTTGCAACTGTACATTTGTCGGTGGTGTTTGTGTTGTTTTTTCTTTTTATTGATGAGTTGCAGCATCTCTTTTTAATCTCATGTGTGTGTGTTTGTATATGTCCCTGCTGCTTGAAGCTTAGCACGTACTCTTCTTTATTTATGCATTTTGTCTGCCACCCCACCTCCTCCTTTCTTTTCTTGTCTTCTGTTCTGTCCGAAGTGGCTGTTGTCAATTGCCTACGGCAAAGACGAGTTACTTCTCTTCTTCTTTTTACCTCTCTCTGTCTAGCTCTACTCTCGCCAGGCTGCTGCTTGCTTTCCTGTTGTTTCTGACGTTTATTTTCCTCGCTTTGCTTTTTTAGATAAATCGTTTGGTTAGTGTTAGGAAGGGAAGCACGGCAACAGAGTTGCCAGATTGCGTTTGCAGCATCAAAAGAGAAAAGGTTTAATTAATCAAAACGTACGTCACAATTATGCACTTAATCTGCTTACAAATGAAAAACGAAAAAAAAAACAAAAAATACCTAAATCAATTAATCACTGACGCGAAGTGACGTAAATCAACGTGAAATTAGATAAGCACACAACACAACGCTTGAGTAAACAAATTTCAATCAAGATACATTAGACTCAGCACAGCTTCTCTTTTATACTTTTTTATACCGCTATATTCAGAAAAATGCATTTAATGCATTTTATGTTTTGAAGGCGACAACCAAGAAAATAATCTATTAAATGTTTCTCCTCATAAAGTGGAAATATGACTCATTTATTTAATTTTTCTTTTTATTTGGGTTATTCTATATACATGTATGTATTTGTATATTAAAATCTACTGTACAATTTTCCAATTCACTTCCGTCGCAAAGATGGCCAAGAATAACAAAAATCTAAAACCCAAACTAATGTTTCTCATTCAAACAAACATTTGTCGTTGGTTTTTTCTAGGTTGTCCGTAGCTATACAATTGTTTACAGTTTTAACTATGCATTTCCTCCCACAAACACATTCACAGACACAGACACACACACACACACACATGCACACAAATTAATCGTTCTGTCTCTTTTTCATCTCTTCCATTCAACATACTTTGATTTGTCACTTGTAGTTGTGTAGCAGCAAATGGCTTTGCAAATACATTTTGTATATTTTTTTTGTTTTCCTCCTTTCGTTGTCCACTTTCCAGCGCCATTTTCACCCAGCACAGCAATGAGTTGTTTTTGTTTCGACCTGTTGCAGAATATTTTGTGCAAGCACAACCGCCTCTGAATTACACACCAATTCTCAACCGAACAACACTGAATCATTATTTTATTTTTTTTTCGCAATTGCAGTTTTTTTTGTTGCCCATTTCAAAAGATAGAATTAAAAGGGGGAGCAAACATGACACGCACATCTACACACCCACACATGCATAATATTCGGGCGGTTAAGTGATGAAGCAACAACAATAAAAAAGAGGCAGCATTGAAATAATTTTTAAAACTCAACAAGAGTGTTTGTGAGTATTTATGTGTGAGTAGGAAGCGCAAATTCGAATTAGCAACAAAAGGCAGCAAATTTCATTAAAAAAAAGTCGCATAATGACGTCATTCGGTCAATATAATACCTGACATTTTTATCATGCGATTGAGAGCGCAGTACACACACACATCTATGCACACTCACAAACCTCGTGAATATTTGTTTTGTATTTGTTTTATCAATTTTTTTTGGGAAGTTAACATAAAACATATTCCCAGAAAAAGAAGACACCGTCATTAAAATACTCTTCAATAATATGTATTTGTTTCCGATTGTTAATTTCAATATGCCAAATCAACATTTTCAAATAATTGCAATAAGCTCTCTATCCCTCTTTTTGCCTTCACTAATTGAAGGCAATATAAATATTGTTTGCCATTAAACTGGAAAATTAGGTTAACTACTCTTGCACACACACTTGCACAGACATTCAAATTACAATGTATTGGAAGACTCAAGTCTAACTGTAGTACGAATGAGACGTAACACAATAATTTCTGATAAGATTGTGGAAATAGCATAGACAAGAAGACGGGGTGGTTACACGTCATATTGCAATAACATGAAATGGGTACACTGGCTTAACACAATACAGTTGATTTATCGGTCAAACGATTAACGATTAATTTGCGAAGTAAAAGAAGGCCTCTAAAAGCTGAAATCTAGCACAACACCGCTCCTCCCTCTGCAGTTTCAACACCAACTCTCGTGTCATTGTACATTAAACAAGTTTTGCGATTTATTTACAAGTCTGTTTAACACTTGTTTGTTATTTTCTATAAACTAAAAACCAACAACAAATACATCAAACTAGGTTCTTCGCCAAATCCACCAATGCAAAAGCGAAACACATAAAGCTGCACAGAAAATCTCTGAAAAAGTGGGTCACACTCGATACGAAACTTGTAAACAGATGCGACACAGAAGAAGCAGCAGCATTCGCCAATTTACCAGTAAAATGCATTAGACACGCGTCAAAGTGTGTGTGTGTGTGTGTGATAAAGGCGGTATTTCAAATTAGAAACCTGTACGACGATGAGATGTGTCAGACGCGAATAGAAAGCTAAACGCAATTGGAAAAGATCCCCCTCTTCCACCCACTCAAAGTAAGAGTAAGAGACAATTTTAGTTGTTCTTAGAATGACGACTAGCCAAAGAAAATATACAAAACAAAATCTGTTGAGCGAATATTGAACGCAAAGCATAACACACAAAACACACACATTCGCCGCCTCCTTCGAAATGTGCTTGACCAATCCCAAAAAAAATTGTACGTAAAAAAATTTGTTGCTGCGAGTTAAAAGATGGCGTCACCGGTCAAACGGCGCAACGGCAGCCACGCATAACAGTAAACAGTGTTTCAATGCTGCTGTCTGTCTACGCATTTTCGCTCTCCAAACAGAAAAGTATATAATACAATTAACAACACACACATGCATACAAATTTAAAAGAAATTAGTATATTTTTTTATAGAGAGGTAGATGATGATGATGGGCAGCACTCACAGTTTCAGTTTCTGCTTCCAACTTTGACGTAGTCCTCTTCTCGTTGTCTCTTTTTGCTTTTTCTTTCTTATTGCGTGCTGCTCTGCTGCTGCTGGGACGTCGTTTAACACAAACAACACACAAGTTCGTCGAAACGGGGCAAAACGCACGCGTTCCGTTTTTTTTTTTTCGGCTGCTTTATGGTAAATAAAATTTGTGTATGGAGGATGAGGGAGGTAAAAAATAACTTTTATGAAATTATTTGATTTTTTTTTTAATTTCACTTTGATCGTGAATTGCACTCAAATAATTTATAGCACTTAATTTTATAGCCAGCACTTTTTATTCTAACGGAGCTTTTTATTAGTGGCGGGAGTCTTATAATAACGGCACTTATTGAACACAGTACTTGATGATAACGCTTGCTTCTGGAACACCAACAACACTTTAGGCAATCAGAATCACCAAAGCTGAGTATTATATACGCATATTTAATTAAACACCACCATTTTATATTAATTTTAATTCAATTTTTATTTGAGTAACACGTACACGTCTGTCGTCCACAAGTGCACGTTAACAACAAAATGAAGAGCGCGAGAGTTTGCTCTGTGCTCAGCACAGACTGGAAGCGGTCACAATGGCCAGTGTTAGTAAACGCCAAATAGCGCGCTTAGCGAAGGTCGCCTATTCGTTTATTT
This sequence comes from Drosophila kambysellisi, assembly GCA_035042185.1. Classification (NCBI taxonomy): domain Eukaryota; kingdom Metazoa; phylum Arthropoda; class Insecta; order Diptera; family Drosophilidae; genus Drosophila; species Drosophila kambysellisi. Next base: position 728,530 of record JAWNLS010000946.1, on the reverse strand, counting down.
TTGCAGACCATTATTTATTAAACATACACACAAACATAACATATAAATATACATATTTTTAGTAATTAACAAAATTAAATAAATTGTCGCTTGATAAGCGAGCAGCAAATAAATGCACTTTTAGTTTTGTACAAGTGTGTGAGCGAGACAACTATAGATGCAAAAGCGCGCTCTCTGGAAAATGACCGCAAAGCGGCCTGGAAATCGAATCATCCTGCAACGCCCAAATCAGATATATATACATATATATTTGGGAATATATGAATGTGTGAGTGTGCATATTGGTAACATTGAATGTGGTGAGCAAAGCATGCAAGGAAAAACAGCTCCGCTCACGTAGCACAAGTGCAAAAGGAAATGACGAAAAGTCCTGACTGGCCACAAAAAAAAGAATGAGACACTTTTATGTATTCTGCTGCTGAAGGCACAAAAAATAACTATGTCAATTAAGTCAACCGCATATGTATATGTATGTGTATATGTACGTCGATTATGTCATATTATTTATTCGTACACACACACGCGCAATTCACACTTTGGCGGCGTCTCCGTCACCGGCATGCCGTGAAAAAATCGATGAATGCGTTTTAACAATTCTGATAATTTTTAATGCGTTTAGTTCACGCACATTTTATATGCGCTCGCGTGTACTTATGGGGGCACAAGGCAATTGTTTAAAAAATATAGGATTTCTAAACACTCGCTTACACTTTTTTAAATGCAAAATGACACTAAAAATCACAGCGCGACGTGCGTGCGTTCCGCTTCGGATTCGTTTCTGAGTGACAGTGTGGCCGAACTTTGCGACACTAAAATGTACCAAAACTGTTCAAACGACCTATCGATAAATCAACTGGAAGTCTGTAAGTTGTGGCGCTGTTAGTGGCCGCCGTTAACTTTTATTTGGGTTTTATTTATCTAACAAATCAGCAAAACATTTTTTTTATTTTTTTATTATAACAAACATTTTAAAATACATAAAAAAATATGTATAGTTTTAAACGCAACTGAAAGACGTTTAAGTAAGAGCAGAATAATTTACGCTGTTAATAACATTTCAGGAACTGTTAGATATGTAGGTTGAACATCCATATTTGTCCCGTTGTGATGCCGTTAGGACAGAGAGGGTAATAGAAGAAAAGGAGGGAGGACGGACTACTACCGGACTAGACAAAAGCAAACAACCAGTGGGATTCGAAACCGCGACTGATATTTTATGTAAGCGATATTATTGAGCCTATCACACAGAATGCAAAGACTTAACGCTTGCGACCATCAAGCCGGCTCAAAAACTGTTAATTCTTAAATAATTTATTTATCAATATTAACTTGTTTAATTACTGAATTGTGGACGCAAAGCCAAAAGAAATTACTTTATGGATTTTGTATAAATATAGTTACAAAATAGTTTCTTAAGCAAATTACATGTTTTTCAAGTTTAGCAAAAATAAAAAACTAATTAAAGCACTAAGCTGGAAACGTCTTCGATGATGTTAAAGGCACTCAAAATGTCCGATTCGTCCAGGAGACGATTGACGGCAATCCGTAGACTGGGACGCACCGGTTTGTGCTCACGATTCTGCAGATATACGGCCTCCACAACGGCCACGCCTCTCTCAATGCACTGCAAGCGAAAGAATAGATTGAGCAAGGATCGGGAATATATATTTAGACATAGCAACCTTATCTGCCAGCTGGGTGAGCAACTTGTGCTCCGCCTCGAAGCTCTCGCGCTCCTGGGCCACATACAAATGCTTGATGGGCGATATTTTGTCGCCACGCAGCTTTAATTTGCTGAAGCACTCAAATTGCTGCTGCACCCGGCTCGAATTCTGCTGCAGTTGCTCGAAGATTTGCGGCTCGCTCTCGAAACGATCTAAGGCACAAATTGCAGCCTGGGTCAACATGGGCGGCAGCGATGCAGAGAATATGTAACCCAAGCCAGATAACCGCTGATGCTCAGCGATGAAATGGGAGCCAACGCAGAAGCCACCAATTGTGGCCATGGCGCCCTCCATGCTTGCAGAGATTAAGTCAATTTCCTCACGCTGCAGGCAAGGCTTATTAATTAGTTATCAGTTTAAAAAGTTTCTTGTGCTTACGTTAATGTTGTAGTGCTCGGTGAGACCGCGACCCGTCTGGCCCAGTGTGCCAAATGAGACGCTCTCGTCAAGGAACAGGCGCAGCTTGTATTTCTTGCGCAGCTCGACGAGCTCCGGAAGCGGGCAGAGCTCTCCGGTGTTCAGGTAAATGCCTTCGGCGACAAGAAAACGACGCGTTTTCAGCGCCTTCTTGGGATTCCTCAAGTCGCGCTGTGCCTGCTCGATGAGCAAGCGTTCCAGATCCTTGGCATCGTTGTGCTTGAAAAAGATAATGCTGCTGCGAGAGGCATCCAAGCCCTTTTGTATGGCAAAGTTGACGGCTTCATCGCTGGCCGAGAATAAATACATTAATCCTGCGCAGGCAATACTACTACCATGTGCCACTTACACAAAGATGAGATCGCCACGCTTCGCATAGGCGGGTATGGCGCTGGCTACCGTCGAGAAGCCGTAGGAGTAAACAATGGCCTCTTCGAGGCCCATGAAATTGGCCAAACGCTCCTCTAGATGCAGATGTACATCCATGGTGCCATAGAAGCCACGCGGGCCGCACGAGCCAACGCCATATTTGCGCAGTGTTTTGCACGCCTCCTCCAAGATCTCATCGTCCTCCAAGAAACCCATATAGTTCTGTGAACCGAGATTCAGGCAATCGTTTCCATCGACCACGATGCGTTTGCCCACCTTTGATTGGACGAGGCGTGTTCGCAGCAGCGGATGATTGGGATCCGTGTCGGGCACCAAGGGTTCCGGTTCATATTGGTCTACGAGACAATCCTGCTGCTCCTTGGACAGGGGGCGTCGTCGGACGCCTCCTCTGCGATGCAACAGCAGCCAAATAACTGCAATCAACAGCAGAGTTTCCAACACTAGCGCAAAAGTCGGCGTCTGCAATTACAAATGTGGCCGCATTTGATTGTTTTTTTAAACAATCAGTTAACATTTTACTCACATTCCGAAATATGCTCCCGATTTCGTGAAACAATTGAATGCCAATCATGGTTGTGCCTCTGCCTCAGCCTCTGTCCGTGCCTCGTGTGTGTGTGATTGCCCTACAAGTGCGAAAAATCAATTGAAAGGGTCGCCTCGTCTGTCTGCACTGTTTTTGTATGCGTCACTCGTTCATTTATTTCTTATCGTAATAAATAATAATTGCGACGACTTAACTCACGAGTGAATAGCAATTGTTGGAATGTTCTGAATCTGATAACAATCACTTGAGCACGAGTCACCTTAAATGTTGTGCTGTATTTTTTGTTAGCTTTGCTCTTATGGGGGTGCGTAGCCTATCGATTTATTGTGTCTATCGGTGCGATAGCAGCGCAGCTCGATTTTCGATTAGCTGCGTGCACTTATCGAAACTGATCGCACATGAACGTTAGAATTTGAAATTACTTATCCATAAGTAACTAAACTAAATTATTTATTGTTCGAACTTTATTTTGCTGTTACTTAAATGCAACAAACAGAAATCATTGACTGGAATAAGTCAATCGATTCATAATTATTGTCTCAATAACATTTGGTTTTTTTTTATAGTCACTACAATTAAGTCAATAAAAATACACTTTTACAGTTATATATGTTTGTTTGTATATAGATTTATTTTTGTTAAATTTAATTTGTTTTAGTTTTGTCTTCCATCTTTTCGTTAATGTATAAAAAGATAATAAAAAACAATAATGATAAACGTTAAACAAATTGTACTGTCCTAGATATATAATGCAGCGAAAATAATATTTTCTAACGTTCCTTTAATTGTTTGTTTTTTTCTTTTGTATTTTGTTTGTTAGAAGAACAGGCCAGGAAACGAAACAAAATTGGTATCGATATAAACAATTTGTAAAAAAATTTATAATGCACAATAAATGTAAGTTTGGTTGTTCTTTGAAAAGTGGCCGAAACAAATGTTGTTGCACGTGAATTCAACAACATTTTTGTTTTATACAATTTATGCTTAAAATCAACAGTTTCTACATCATTTTGTTTGTTTGTTGCCAGAAACTGCGCTGTATTAAGGCTACACTTTGTTTTGGACTTTCCAGACTGGCTTAAAACTGGCTAAACTAAATTTTATGCACGCTTGTTTTTTGCTCTTTCTGTATTATGCTTAAAAACTATCATTTGAAGTTGATTTGCTTTATCTTCTTGTGTGTGTAAAGTGTGTGTGTGTGTGTAAGATGTGTGGTGGTTTTTTTTTTAAAATCAAAATTAAATTGGTTTTTTGTTTTCTTTTTTCTTTGCGACGGCAAAAATATGGATGCCTCTCTTATTTCTTGTCGACGCCCGCATTGGACTGTGTAGAGTATGAATATTGAGACCAATAATGATTGGTGGCACTGCCATCATTATTGCCAGTGGCGCCCGTCCCTGCCGCACTCCCACCACCACCACCACCGGCACTATTGGCCGCTGCTCCACCGCCTCCGCCGCCGGCCTGCTGCTGTTGCTAAAAAAGGTTTGTTTTTTCGATTAGGAGGATACCAATCATTGGTCGAGGCCCTTGGCTTACCTGCCACCAGGACATCCATTGCTGTTGCTGTTGTTGCGGATCAGCAGCGCCTTGTGACCAGGCCTGTTGCGTTTGTTGCTGTTGTTGCTGCTGGTTGCCATAACCTGTGCATAGTAGAATGCATTCAATCGTATTAAACCATAACCCATTTACACCAAAGACAACTCTTTAAGCTTATCTAGCACTCGCTCCATTAACCATCAACCAACCATCCATCATCTTCATCATATCATATCATACAAAAATAAATTGACTTTCACAATGTTAAGTTAGCATTTTATTAACAGAGCGAGTTTTTCCTATAAGTTAAACAGTTGCCGTTGGCGACACCATCATCTTCACCATCATCATCATCATCTTTATCATCATGATCATCATCAGCGATAACGCTACCTACCCTGCATCTGATTGTAGTTCCAGTATTGTTGTTGGCCAGCACTCTGCTGTTGTTGGTGTTGGTGTTGATGTTGATGCTGGTATTGTTGTTGTGTTTGTTGCTGTGGTTGTTGCTGCCAGATGCCAGTCTGTTGATGCTGCTGCTGGGTCTGCTGCTGCTGCTGATGATGCTGGGCATAGGTGCTCCACTTGCCACTTAGCGACGACTGCAATTCAAGTATGACAAAATAAATATATACATATATATACAAATATATATACACATATATTCTTCAGATCTATATCTCTGCTCACCTTTGCTCCGGGCTGGTGCTGGCCACCGCTCGACTGCTGCTGCTGTTTGTATTGCTGTTCGTAGCCAGCTGGCGTCGAGTTATTGCCATATTTGGCCAGCACTTGGACCGCTGACCGCTCATAGCCACCGCGACTATCTTCTTTGGTGTCGCGGTGGCCATGCCGAAAATCCCGTTGTTGCTGGTGGCTGCCGCCGCCGGAGCGATAGCTGCTCTGGCTGTTGCCGCGATTGCGATCATTGTTGCTGCCTCCACCAAGCCGATTGCGATCATTGCCTCCACGATCTCGATCGCGATAATCTCGCGAACTGCCGCCACCGCCGCCATATCCACGATCATCATAGCCACTGCGTCGATTGTTCTGCATCCAATTCTGTTGTCCACCGGCGCCAGAGCTGCCACCACCACCACCGCCGCTGCCATAGCCGCGATTGCGATTATCGTAGCCACGACTACCACCTCCGCCGCCGCCGCCTCCAGCTCCACCGCCATAGCCACGATCATCGTAGCCACTGCGGCGATTGTTTTGCATCCAGTTTTGTTGGCCACCAGCGCCACCACCGCCTCCACCACCGCTGCCATAGTTACGATTGCGATTATCGTAGCCACGACTGCCGCCGCCTCCACTGCCACCGCTTGAATAGCTGCTAGCGCCACCGCCGCCACGTCTCGAGTCACTCCAGCGACTCTCGTGTCGCTGACCACCCCCACCGCCACCACCGCCGCCGCCGCCACCACCACCACCGTGATCACGCCGTCTGTCGTCAAAGTAACGATTTCGGGGCCGATCATCACGGCGATAATTGTCGCGTGTTCCGCGCGATCTCTTGTCCCGGGATCTGTCCGCATCGATGGCCTTCTTGCCCTTCTCGTTGTACTTCTTGACCTCGGTCTTGGCCTCGTCGCCTTTTAGCTCCGTATAGATGATGTCGTCAAACCAGCCAAACTCCAGCGAGGGCAGCGTGAAATTGGCTGCAAAAAGATTTGTGAAAACGTAATTTTAACATAAATGACATAAATCGCATTCTGCAACATTGGCAGCAAAAATGTATTTATCAATTTTACACAATACAAAGAGAGTAAGGTTCGATTTGGAGTGGGGGCGGGGGAGGTGGTTTTGTTTGAAGGGTGTGGGAGGGTGGGTCTTGAGGTGAGGTAAGGTGGTGGTGGTTGTTTAGCTGGCAACGTGTCGCAAGAAAATTGTTGGCAAGTTGACAACGGACAAAATTCAATTTATAAATTTAAAAAATAAATTCAAAAATATTTAAATACGAAAGGATTTGAAAATAGTCAAAATTAAAAGAAAATAATAACATGAAAAAAAAATAGTTTTAATTAAATATGATAAATCTTTAAATCGGACCAACATTTTTAATTTAATTTTTAAGGACACGTTTCGCAGCTGAATATTTTTTGGGGCGTTTTTTTTTTTTTGAAAGGGTAGTTTGATCAATAATGAAGTATAGAAATAAAATGAATTAAAAGATGCTTAAGAATTATAGTGTAAACAGTTACAAAATACATAAAGAGAATGCAGCTGCTTACAAACTAAATACATAACGTTACATTATAAGCATTATACATAATATATATAAATTATTTTTTTGGATTTTCTTTTTTTTTTTTTTTTTGTTCTATGCACATATAATTTGCCGTTTTCGATATAGGTACATTATACAATAATTATTGTTTTTTTTTTAATTATTATTTTTTTGTTTTTTTTTTTTCGTTGCTGGTTGTGGTGGACAATATTTACCTCGTAAGTTATTTAATGTTGATTCTTTAACTGTAAAAGCATTTCCCTTTTCCTCATTAACGGCGATGCGACGTTTCAATTCATCTTCGCCCGGTATGCAAACAACCGCAATACGCTTGAAGTCGCTAAAACCTTTCATTTTACGTCGCTGGGCCGAGGCATACGCATTCGTCTACAAGAATCATACAGTTGTTGGTTGTTGGGTTGTTTTGTTGATTGATTGATTGATTGATTGGTTGGTTGATTGGTTGTTGTTTCATTTTGGTTGTTTGGTTGTTTAAATAGAAGATTGGGTTGGTTTTTTTTTTGGTATTTGTTGCGTTGCGTTGGTCAGAGGCTGAGAAACACGTTGATGATTGCTGTTTGCCGACGACGACGACGCATCGTTCAGAGAGCCCGCCGCTTATAAACTAACACATACCTGATTTATCATCATCATAGATACACACACATAATATATATCTACATATATATATATATATGTATATTGGTATTAGCAACTCCGCCAGGGAGTTGTTGCGCATAGTCTACAAATATGCCAAATAGTTGATATGCTTTGGAATTTTCGCAGAATGAAACAACAGTTGACTTAATCATTTTGCTTGTGTGTAGTAAGAGTAAACATATTTAAACTAGATATTATATAAGTACAGCTGCCACAGCCTCCTGGCCAGATTTTCTTTTTTTTTTTTTTAGAGAGATAGAGAGTAGGTAGTAGTAGTAGTAGTAGTAATAGTAGATACTAATAACGTATACGTTAAGAGAGTATTTGTGATAAAGACGAACGATTTCGCCGCTTGAGTGTGTGTGTTTAATTTTTGGTTGTTGTTTGTATTTATTACTTACAGAGTGGCTTCCTTGCCGCACGCATCTCCATATCCATCTCCACATCCTTAATACATACATTTAATCTCTCCATCTCCATCTTCTCTCCACTCTCCTCCTCATCTTCTACTGTTTGTCAACTGTTGCCACCTGAAACTTAAGCTTAAGCAATACAAATGCAAATGCAAATACAGATACAGATACAAATACAAATCGAAATCGAAATCGAAATCCAAATACATGTATCCAAAGACATACTTACATATCGCGCACACTTATACAAAACTATATATCGGATCAACTTAGGACCTAACACATACCTGGAACACTCTTTCAATTGTTGGCGTTCTATGACGCTTGGGATTTCATTTCTCCTCTCATTTTCTCATTCACACTCTCTCTCATATATATATTATTATATATGTGAGCAATAAAATGCATATTCAAATTTATACAAAAACAAAAACATAACGAAAAAAAAAAATATATGTAAGCTGTAAACAGATCCCTTGCAGGATCTCTTTTTGGGGCGTGACATACGTATTTTTGTTTGTCTATATAAAATCGTATATCATCATCAACGCATAATTCTCGCTTGCTTCGTGGTTTTTTTTGTTATTTTTTTTTTTGTATTCGTTCGGTAGTTTTGAGTGTTAAATGTATGAGTGTGTGTGTGTGTGTGTGTACGTGTGTAGTTGTGTGTGTTATTGTTGAGCGTGTGTGTATGTCTATTGGTGTGTGTGTGTGTGTGTGTCATGTGGTGTAAGGGTCATTTGCTTGATGTTTTACCTGATCGAGTATAAAATTGCGACGTCGCTTCATAGCAATATCTTCCAAAGCACCCAGGCTACTCAAGCAGATCTCGTACACCTTCTCCCAGCGACCCTTGTGCACCGTTTTTCGCGATTCGCCATCAATCTGCAAATGCAAAATGACAATAAACAAAATTAATCCAAAACAAATTCAGTATCTTTTAAGATGCAACTGTTGCAGAGTTTATAATTATCGATTGTGGCTTTCAACCATCATTATTAATATTATTTTATATGTATATTTATAATATTATTGTAATTGCATCTGCTATGAACTATAACAGAGCAAAAAAATGAAATACATCATCTTTTGCTCTGCTCTGCTCTCTGTAATTGTAGCAATAACAGAAAGAGCAAGAGCGCTGTAAATAATCGCATATTTGTTTTGCTCTTTTGCTCCGCGTAGCTGCTACCATGCAATATTTTAAATTGCTCTTGCTGCTACGGAGTTAAGTTGAGTTAGGTTAGAAAATCGAATATTAATAATCTATTTATATGATAATCTTATTTTAATAATTTGATTTGAATGAGTGATTAAAGATTTGAGAATGTTTTTCATTAACCTTTGGAAACGGAATTGAAAATTAATTAATTTATAGAATTATTCATTTCTTTCGATACTACCCTCATGTCAGCCGTCTTGATGGTCGTAAGGGTTGAGACTTTGCATCGCTTACATCAATCAGTCCAGTAGTAGTCCGTTCTGCCTCCTTTACTTTCTTCTATTAACCTTTTTGTCTACATCTCTATCCACATGGCACCAAAACGGGCCAAGTATGGCCTATGTATAACCTACCTACCTAACCTACCTACGATCATGTTTTTGGAGTAAACATTTCTTTCTCGGAAAATTGAGCAAGTTGAAGGCATCATTTAACTCACCGTCATTTTAGCTATTATGAAATCAGGTCCAATGATGTCGAAACGCTTATCGCTGTTCTCCGACAGATGCTTTTGGGTCCAGTGCGTTTTGCCGGAGCCGGGCAGACCAACAAGTAGAATGACCTCGCACTCCTTGCGCGATGCAGCACGCTGGGGACCCGCAATTAGTTGCTCGGCGGGCACAAGAGCCACCAGAGTATAGTCCGGTAACAGGGCAACAGTTTCACGGGGCACAGGCACCACATCCTCGTACTCATCCTCAGCGGTTTGGGACTTTTCGGCTGTTGCCTTGTCTGCCTCTGAATCGATTTTGATGCGTTTGTTGGGAGATGGCCCATCCTCGTCTTCCTCCTCAGCGATCGCTGGTGATTCGGTTTCTTTGACCGCCTCCTTGGGCGGCGCTTCTGGCTCGGCAGCAACAGTTCCTGTTTCTTCTGTTTCTATTTTCTGCGCTTCGCTTTGACTATCGCCATTGGCAACAACTGCTGCGGGTTCAGCAGCTGCCTCAGCGGGAGCTTCAGCTGCTTCCTCAGCTACGAGATAAGAAATTTCTGCTTCAGTTTTATTTTTAATATTACAAATTTTTGTAGCACTCACCCGGTTCCATGGCCTCATCCTGTGCAGCGTCCGCAGACTCGGCAGGTTGTGCCTCCTCCGACTTGGCCTCTTCTTCGACAACAGACTCCTCTGCTACCTGATCCGGCTGCTCCTCAGCAGCACCTTCGGCTTTGGTCTCAGTTTTATCGGTATCGCCCTCCTCGACGGACTTCTCGGTGGCAGCCGTCTTGGCTTCGTCGTCCTTCTTCTCCGGCTCATCATCATCGGCGGTGGCTTCGTCGAGCACCTTCCACTTCTCGCCGCCATCGTTGTCATCATCCTTCTGTGGCGACTCAGCGCGTTGCTTGCGTCGCTTACGCGTCTTTCGCTCGGCATTCACCAGCAGCTCGATCTCATTGCCAAAGTTCACCGTATACTCGTAGCCCTTGGTGAGAATGTGCGGAAAGAGTGCGCCCTCTTCGCCCAATATGCTCTTATCGAACTCGTGCGCAATGCCCAAATCCTCGCCATTCAGAGTATATTTAATGTTGCACGGCTCACTGTCCAGATCCAAATAGCAGCCAATCACATCGTCCAACTGATAGGCTTTGCCATAATCCACAAACTCGCCATTGTTCGCCTTGCGGCCACTCTCGCAATAGCCATAGGAATGTTCGGCCTCGCCCAGCAGCAGTGAGGACTGTGGCGTTGAGAAGCCCACGCGAAAGCCGCGCACATGCGGCTCATCGCGAAAATGATGCGCATTCTCCGGCATGGATTCCTCCGACAGCTGCACTTCAAAGCACACCTTGCCCTCACGCACACCATAATTGGCCCTGGCGCCCGACCAAACCAGCGAATAGATTTCCGAATCTAATGGCTTGGCCGATGTAAAATTGGTCGCATCGATGCGCAGATGTAGATCCGAATCAACTGTGTGGAATGGAAAGAAAATTAAAAAACAAATTAGATGTCTATATAGGCTGAATCTAAAAATATGATTAAATACTAATTAATGAAGTTAAATTATTATCGAAAATATGGCGTGCAGTTAATTGAACGTCGCGTGCCACATTATAATTAGAATTAAGGTCACATTATTCCAGCTGATATTCAATATGTGTCATTATCAAATATGTACTAAAAATAGTGATATTCCTATTAATAAATATAATTTTACCTCTCCCTTACGACAGTTCCTTCAATAAAATAAATGCCTTTAATAAATTTATAAATAACTTAATTTTAAAACCTTTTACAAACAATTACACGTTGACTTATGGCTAAAGCATGCTACTGTAAAAAAATAAATATTCAAGAAACTAAAACAGTTTTGTTTCATATTGAATTATTTAAAAAAAATTAATAAATTAAAGCGAATTTTTGAACACCTTACTTTAGGGACCTTAGTACTCAAATATTTATAGAATATAAACCAACATCTGTAGATATACGTGTTTTTTTTAGTTATTAATACTTCTAATTTATTTAAATTTATTTTAAAAATTTAATTTTTATTAAATTTAATCAATTTTTTAATTATTGTATTTACTTAGTTGTTTTTTTTGTCACACCTGACTTTGGTTTATATTAAATAATTAGATAAATTAATATATGATAAATAAATATACTTACGCCAACTGAGGCCCACTTGCTTATCCTCCATGGTGGGCTCATCCTCGGCCACTGTGCGCTCCTCGACCGTTGATCCGGCCTTTGAGTCACGCTTGGAGTCACCGCTGCGACGCTTGGGTGAACGCGAGCTGGTCCGTGAGTGGGTGTGACTGTGGGAGCGTTTGCGGCGCTCATTCGGTTTATCCTTGTCCTGGTCCTTGTCCTCCTGCTTGTCTGTCCTGGCAGCCTCCTCATCGACATCCATTTTGTCACCACTGTTGCCATTAGATTGGTGAGCTGTGACTTTCTCAGCATTAGAATCCGCATCATTCTCATTATCATTCTCTGCAGATGGCTGTTGCTCATCCGATTGTTCCATTTGCTCATTGGTGTCATTTGACTGCTCCTCCTCCTCCTGCTCCTGTTCCGTTGTTGTCTGCATGGCTTGGCTTGGTTCATCAGCCATTGGCACATCTTCATCGTGATCTGATTGCGTTGCAGCCGCAGCAGGCTCAACTGCGTCTAACTCCTCAATTTCATCTTCAGCTTCATCCTGTTTGGCTTGTTCTGCTTCCAGTTCCGCTTCAGCTTCCGGTTCTCGCTCGTGTTCCTCTTCATCTTTGACCTCCTCTTGCTCTGCTCCTGAAGTGTCGTCGGCATCCTCTTCTACGACAGGCTCTCCGATAGGCTGTTCCTCCTCCTGCAGGGTTTCCAAATCGGGTTCCGTGGCAACTGGAGCCACAGCAACGGGCGACGGAGAGCGGGACATTGAGCGCGTTCGACGTTGTCGCCGGCTCGGTGTTACTGGGGCGCCATCTAGCGTTTGCAAAAAGAAAAATAATTTTTAAAAGTCGCATTTTTTTGTTGGTTATATAAGGCGCGTTTACAATATTCAGAAAGAAAGAGAAAAACACGCTGAGCCGACTTACATACAAACACACACACATTCATAAGAGTCGAAAAATATCACACACACACATATGGAGAAAGAAGCGCAATAATGCATACACACACACACACGCACATGCACGCACTCATACTAACTTACCTCCACTGCCTCCGCCGGCAGAATCTTCGACATGTGCCCGCAATCGTTCGATGAGCACTGCTTTAACACCTTTGGTATCGAGACCTCGCGTCTGTAGTTCGTTACGCAGGTCCACCACTTTCATCTTATGTAGCTCCGCCAAATCCATTTTTTCACTTCAATCTTGAATGGCGGCAGCAGCGCGTCACGCACAAAAATATATACACACACACACTCACTCACTCAAGCGCACAACGACGATGGTGGCGGAAAGAAAACGTTTGAATTGAGTATGTTAAAAATGTGCGAAATGTCCGGCGTTTAATTTTTCGTACAAATTAAATTACTGTTTTTTCGCAAATACAGCGAATCAGTTCAATTTTTCGCAATTGCATTCGCATTTATTGCGAATAAATAAGTGTTAAAACCTATACCGAGAACGCGTTGATGTGAAGTTGGTTGCGATTAACAATGCAGGGAATGCCAACCGTTATCGATACTTTGTTAACATGCCGCAAAAAATATTGGTTCTGTAAGATCGATAGTTTGCATTGTTAAATATAATATTTAATGCCGTTAACACAAATGAAAGGGACACACATTGCAATAAAATAATTCGAGTAATTTGCTAAAGTTGTATTTCCAAATATATTTATATCTTAAAATGGCGCCAAGCCAGATGACTACTTTTCAACCCCCATTATGATTGTACAAATTTTCACCCAAGTGGCAATATCGTTTAGATGCATTTCGCTAGAATTATTTGATGTGGCAATGCATGCTCAAGTAGCCAATTCGCTATAGTATATTTGAGGACTCCGTGGCGCAACGGTAGCGCGTCTGACTCCAGATCAGAAGGTTGCGTGTTCGATTCACGTCGGGGTCAAGAGCTTTGGTCCTTTTTTTTTTGGGGTTTTTATGAAATCAACCATTAATGTTTTAAACATTATCCTTGCTATGAAACTGCAACTTTGGGAAAATTTCCTAGCTAATGCTAGACAATTTGTTATTAATTGGATGGATTGACATAGATAAATAATTGACGCAAGAACGCAACTCGACTGCAGCGATGTAAAAAGTCAGCGGATCAGGGGATTGTGTCACATAAATAGATAAACAACCATTTCTCATTCCAATTTTTAATTTAAATATGTCAAAATGTCAGCTATAATTTAATCACTCTGAAGTGGGATACAATTTATTGTCATTTTGAAATATTTAAATATAGTTATTACCGCTTCAGCTAAATAGTCGATAAGTCGTTGCTGTAAAAGTTTAAAATTCGGCTTAGTATTTAGTTAGTATTCCTACAACTTTAACTAAGAAAACAATTTCTATTAATTTTTTAAAAACGTCTAGATAGAATTTCTTGTTCCTCTGCTGCGCCAAATTAGGCTCGAATTGGTCTGGAGTTTATATATACATGTATGTATACTATATATATATATAAATACGCTTTATGTGAGCCTAATTTGCAAACTCACTCGATACAATCGCAACCTTAAAAGGCCATTGAAAAATCAACGGTATTTTTATTTAAACCGCCCACATGAATGCAAAACTACTTTTAAGCACATTTTTTTGGGTTTTTTTTACAATTGATTTTTTATTAAATGTAACAATAAATATCAATAAAAATACGAACTGAAATAGTACAAAACTTAAGTTAAAATCAATTTGCAAAAAACTCAAGAACATGAAATATAATGCAATTAGTTGGTGGTGCTCATATTTAAGGAATGATCTAGTAGAACTTCCAGCAACGTTGTTAGTAGAAGGATGCCAAGCTTTCACTTTCTCACGATATCACTTTCTCAATGTTTGACCAATTTAAAGCGTTTCGCCTCGGCATAATCCCGTGGATCGGAGAAGTTGCGCTCGGGTTTGATGCGTACATCATTTGGATCGGTGACAAATTCACCACTCCATGTGGGATCCAAAATGGTGGGATTTGTATCGAAATCATAGTAATCCTGATCGTCGGAACGATTGCGTTCCGGCTTAATTCTTGTCTCGCCGCCCTTCACAAAAGTCCCATCCCAGGCGGTGGGTAAGACAATCGGTTCCGTATTATAGCCATAGAAATTATTGGTATTGGTCACATTCTGATTCTGGCGGCGAATCTTGGAGACATTGTTCACAGCGCCATCGGGATAAACAAATTTGCCATCCCAACCCTCACACTTGATGGGAATGTACTCCTGTTTTTTACGCAGTGCCATTTTCTATGATTATTATTGATTTCAGTTTGCGCTTAAAAATTTCCACGATCCGCATTCAACGAGTTTCAAAATTCGATTGAGCTGTCGGAAAGCTTGCGATATTCTAAAGTATGATTTCACTTAGTCTCTGTTGCGTCCAAGCCTTGGCATGTAAATTATTGTGGCTGTTATTGTTTGTTATTTGTTTTTTTTTTGCCTGGCCCACACGTAATTTAAATCGATGACGTCAGTTAACTGAAACTCAGATCAATTGCTTGTTTCATGATTTGTTTTCTTTCTCTAGCCGAAAACGGGTTCGCAGTCGTTAGTCGTCACTCAGTCAGCCTCTCTCTTGGAGGTTGCCTCCTCCACAGGTTTTTGTTTAGCAATGACAATCAAAACAGTAATCCTACACTGATAAAAAAATAGACAAGTTGTAAAATAGACTTTTTAAAAAAATGGAAAACAAAAAAATTATTGTTGAAATACAAAAGCAATGACATCAAAATAATTTGTAATTTTATGAATTATCTGAAAAGTATTAATTCAAAATAAAAACAATCAAACAAAGCAAACAAATCCACCTTTTACCAAAGACTGTAACTATAAGAAATACCTACAGTGTTCCCAAGCTCATTTCGAACTATGACTTGAAGGCCCGAGTACCACGGAAAATGCAATTTATAAGCGCAAAAAATAGAGGGTCTAGGATGACGTTCGCCAAAATCCACTTGGACAAAGATTTGGAGTTCTTGAACACAGTCATATTTGACTATAAGTACAAATTCAAAATTGTTGGACCGGACGGACGGAATTAGGTGTGGCGACAGTCCAATACTGAACTGAATCCCAAACACTTAGAGGCAACAGTCATGCATGGCGGAGGAAGTGTCCTGGTATGGGCATAAATTGAAACAACAATGGACGATAATGAGTACTTTGGAATACTAAAGGGAAATTTACTCCAAAGTGCCGAATCTAGAAATCCAACGTAATTTCCGGATCTACCAGGACAACGACCCCAAGCGTAAGTCCGGAATAGTACAGTCCTGGCTTATCTGGAACTGCCCCCACGCGATAATTCCTCCGGCCCAGTCTCCAGATTTAAATGTTATTAAAAATTTTTGTGCTCTGCTGGAAAATAAAATCAGGAATCACAACATATCCAGCAAACAGGTTCTTAAAAATGCAAGTGGAGCAAGATCAGCCCAGAAACAACCCGGAAGCTGTTACTTTCCATGAATAATAGGTTAAATGAAGTTGTTAAGGCTAAAGGATATAATACTAAGTATTAACATCCTTTTATACGCGAAATATTTAACTTTTTTAAGACTGTTTCAAATCGGTTGGCACATGTTTTTGGATATATTTTCAGTTATTGACTAATTTTAATTAATTAATTAATATTTTCATAAAAACTAAAGCTTCTTTTTCAAATGTGATATAATATTAAACAAACATTCTGAATTTGTTTCCTTGTTTAAACTTTATAGCACTTTAAATTATTTGCTTGACGCTGCTCCAAACCGGCTGGCCAACAGTGTATGCCAAGAATTTCTTAAAAACGCCTAGACATAATTTCTTGCACCTCTGCTGCGCCAAATAAGGCTCGAATGGCTCTCAGTTTCATTAATATGTATACTATATATATATATATATATATATATATATATATAAATACGCTTTATGTGAGCCTAATTTGCAAACTCACTCGATACAATCGCAACCTTAAAAGGCCATTGAAAAATCAACGGTATTTTTATTTAAACCACCCACACGAAAGCAAAACAACACCATTTAAGCATATTTTTCCGGGTTTTTTTTCACAATTTATTTCTTATTAAATGGTAACAATAAACATCCATAAAAATACGAACTGAAATAGTACAAAACTTAAGTTAACATCAATTTGCAAAAAACTGAATATAATGCAATTAGTTGGTGGTGCTCATGTTTAAGGAATAATCTAGTAGAACTTCCAGCAACGTTGTTAGTAGAAGGATGCCAAGCTTTCACTTTCTCACGATATCACTTTCTCAATGTTTGACCAATTTAAAGCGTTTCGCCTCGGCATAATCCCTTGGATCGGAGAAGGTGCGCTCGGGTTTGATGCGTACATCATTTGGATCGGTGACAAAATATCACTCCATGTTGGATCTAAAATGGTGGGACTTGTGTCGAAATCATAGTAATCCTGATCGTCGGAACGATTGCGCTCCGGCTTAATTTGTGCTTTTCACAAAGTATGATTTCACTTTCTCGCACTTTTTTCTCGGCGAGTATTTCGCTTGTGTCCCAATTTGTGTCCACATAACCACTTGGACTTGTCTCGTGTAAGCGCCGTTTCGAATTGTTGAACATCCTTATGCACTTCCATCAAAAACTACGTTCTTCAGTTGCATTCAGCACGAAGCCAACTGAAACGACAGAAACCCAAGGCAGCGAAGAAATGTAAACATTTAAAGAGCAGTACGGCATCGAGAGAGAACAAGTTTGTGTTCTTTCTCTCAACAGTGATGCACCATTATGGATAATATTTGGCTGCGATAAGAGCAACCTATCCATCGAGAACCACTTGTGCGAACCAATTAAACTACGATTATCCGTGAATTCAGCTGTATTCTAATATTTTTGAAAGCATCTCATGATTTTATTCACAAACCCGAACTGTCCCTAACTGATTACGGACGTCAGACAGACATGGCTATTTCGGTTCGGCTGTTGATCCTGATCAAGAATATATATACTTTATGAGGTGGAGATGCTTCCTTCTGCCTGTAACCTGCAGGTCTCTATTTTATTGAAAATTCTTAGACCTAATTCAATATGTTTCTGGTCTAATGTATCCACTTGTAATGCAATCGATGTACTTTCTAGAACTTCAGCTCTTTATGGCGCTAGTGATGTGATTTCTTGGCGAGATGCGAGGATCAAAAATGGCCTCGATATTGACTTGACAGCCTTGAAAATAAAAAAAAAATGTATTAACAAAGTTAGACAAAAGCGATGTAAAGTCACATCATACATACCATTTTCTAGCAGAAACATTGCGCGGTCATACAAAATAATGCTTTCCACTGAAAACAAAATATATATATATATCATTTATTATAAATAATTTGTTGAGGGGGGCTTACCCTGTGGCGCCAGCATAAGGCGCAGCGCATAAAAGCAAACAATGCGTCGCCAATGCCGTAAATCTGCCTCAATTTGGTCAGGATTCCCAGCTGGCAGCATGGCAAATTTGGTGCCTTCGATGGCTTTTTGAAAATAGCTAAGATTCGAAATGAAGATAAAATTTTAGTCAGATATTAGTTAGACATTAATAATGCTCACTCATTAAAGGTCATGCCAGGCATATGCTTTACGTTACGCAGTGCAGAATGTCGCAATTCAGGCATGTGGTGCACAATAATGCGCTCAGCAGCCGCACGCAGCGAATGTATCTTGAGGAATTCATATTGACTCGCTTGAAGGCGATCGTGGTAGGATTCTATTGCATGACAGGCTATTTCACGTGCCTCGTAGCTGAGTTCAGAATAACTGCTCGATCGCCGTAGCAGGTGAGAGCTAAGCGGATATCCGTGCAGTTCCATTTGGGGATGCGTTTGTTGTGTGCTCATTTTTTGGTAGCAACAGCCAACAAAATTCAGAAATTTAGCTTGCTTACAACTGAGAAAAATGCGCATAAGCGTGGCGCCTAAATCACCACACGGATGCAGGCCAATGATGCCAAACTGAAAGTCACAGTCAGGCGCCAATTGAAACGCATCCCTGATGCTTTCAATGAATTCATCTGGCTTTGTGTTGCTCGTTAGGCGCTGTGTAAGATGTGCCGGTCTCTTAAAATGTACTCTTTCGATGGCGCTCATGTGTTTTGCAGCTATGCTCTCAAGTTTGTTATCAATAGCCAGCGCCTGCCGGTTCAACTCCCCCTGCATCTCGAAGCAACACACTTGGATGCCATAACCATAGCCCAGAATGCGAGCCAAGTGTCCCACGCCGGCGCCAAAGTCCACAACAAAATCAATCGCCGTCTTTTGGCAGTTGTGCGCACAAAATGCGGCCATGCGCTTGATTTCATGCGCCTTCTTGGGCTTGACACACTTCATGAACATGTGCTTCAGCTTACGGTGCTCCAGCAGCGGACATGGCGGCAGAGCAACCTATATATATATGCCGTGAATATGTCGAATGATGCTGCACTAGTTTATACCGACTTCGATTTGCTTTTTGGGGCTCCTACTAATGCATAGGGAGCGCAACACATGACGAAGCGCCAACATCTCCAAGGGCCAAAGCACATGGTTGGTTTCCCTGCTGACATCGTCTTCACTCTGCAGCAGCTCGCTCAGTGCTTCTATTGGCAGGTGTTCAAAATGGTTCCGCCAGCTTGCAGACAGTTTGCACCACTGATCATCCACATAAAAGTCCTATACGATAAGAAAAAGTGTCATATGGTGTTCTGTGAAGCGCATAACTTATTTACCACTACATAGGAATTCAGTAACCATTCATACTTCTTAACTACTTTCAAGCAGGCGTCGATTTTGTTGCTAATATTGAGCATTTCGGACAGCGAGTAGCACTGATAAGCTGATTTGTGAAATAGTGTGCAAAAATTATGTTATGTTTTGTTACTTTTGGTACTTGGTCAGGGCTGCATAATTTAATCGATAGCAGTGCTATTTTTAAGCAGTAAAACAATCACAGTTTCACTCGTTATCGGCCAAGTGACAAGCGAATGACTGCTGGAGCTTTCGATGTTTTTTTTTTCTCAACACTATTAAACAGATTGTCTACCAATAATAATACAAAAAAAAAAACATTTGTAAGACGCGCTATATTTTGTAAGTGATGCATAAAAACACAAAAGAGAAATAGTGAAGTTAACATTATATTTGTGCATCGTCAAGGTGTTTTTTTTTTTGTTCGTCCTTAAAGGGTGGATACAGGTATACACACACATACAAGCACGCACACACATACATATTGGCAGTGCCGTTAGTTTGGGCGAAATTGAAAATGTATCTGCATCCAACAAATGGCAATATTTGCGAGCAGATATGAAAAAAAATTACCAATTGATGACACCGCTGCAATAAACTGCGAAATCGCAACAGTTGAGGAAATCGACGGTCATACGGTAAGTAGCAATTACCATATTTGAAAATGTATATATGCCACAAAATGAAAAATCAATAATTTGCGACGCTGCCGACGACGACTATTTGTTGTTGATGACGGTATATCTGGGATGTGGGTGTAGATACATACATATTGACGCACATACATACTTACACATACATTTGTTTTGCATATTCACAGGAATATTTACTGCGTGTGCAGCGCGGAGATTGCACCTGGAATGTTCTGCGTCGCTACAATGAGTTCAGCAAGCTGCACAAAAGTCTTCAAATTTCTGGCATTGAATTGCCACTGCCTGGCAAACGCATCTTTGGTAATATGCGACCGGACTTCATAGCTGAACGGAAAGAAGCCTTGCAAGTTTACATAAACACAATACTAATGAATCCCATATTGGCATCATCGCTGCCAGCCAAGCGTTTCGTTGATCCCGAAAGCTACTCGCAATCATTCCATGGTAACTTGAGAAACTCTCATTTGTTACACTTGAATGCTAATAGCCAACTCTATTTCAGATCATGCCGTGCAACATTCATTGCTCTGTTTGCGTAACGACACGGTGTGGGCACTCGGAGGCACAATGGGTGCCATAGGCTGGCGGCTGCGCAAGCATTACTTTAAGGTAACGACCAAGCCGCCAGAGAAGAGCAGCAACAAGTTGGTGAAGAGCGGTTCGCAATCGCAGCAAAGCAAGCATTTTGCCGCTGGCAGCAATGGCGGTCATTCAGTTTCAATTGATGCTGGCACAACGGATCCCAATACTGAAATGGTCGCCGAGTGGTTGGAATATGGTCCAGACAAATACGTCGATGAGAAGGAAATGAATGGTGTGCTTAAAAGCCTGATGGGCCTACAACATCCACACATCGAGGCCATAGCTCTGGCAGCTAATACGGAAAACGGTTGCTTGTTTATTAGAAAGTGAGTTATTTAATTTAAATCATAATATTCACCTTTAATGAACAATTCTTAGTTAAGATTTTTTTTTTTTTTGTTTAAGTGTACTAATTGTTATAATTCGGACATTAGAATTTCTGCAAGAGAAACTATTTTAGTTTACTCATTTGAAATATATATATATACTAAGTCTTTCTTGCTTTAATGCAGATTCCATAAGAATGGAACCCTCAAGGATATGCTCTGCATGGTCGCAACGCCAAAGAATCCATTTTTAACAAAGTATGGCAATCCCAAGGGGCGCACTGCTCTCTCTATGAAGCAAGTGGCGAGCTATGGCAAGCAGATTTTAGATGCCCTAATATTCTTGCACTCCAAGGGCTATGCCTACGGTAAGTAGTGGCTAGCTGTGTTTGATTCCCCCCATAAATTTACCGATTTAAATTAAATTATAGGTCACTTGCATGCGGGCAACATTGTAATTGTGGACGACTGCGTCAAGCTGTTGGATGTGGAGAACCATTTGTTGGGTGTGCCGGCCTTTTATCGACCATTTTTCGTTCAGCACAGCAAGATCCATTCCATGGAGACTATTGACGTTTACTGCTTTGGCCATGTGCTCTTCGAAATGGCCATGGGCTATCCACTGCAGGAGTCGGTTGTGCGTCAAATCACCGAATGTCCCGAGGCATTAAGTATGCACACCATTAATCCCAATTTAACGACCGCCTAATATTTTTTTTCGTTCCTTTTAAAGAATGTCTGTTGGAGAGCATATTGTCGAAGGAAGCATGCAAGGCAGGTCTGCCTAGCCTGGAGCAACTGCTTGGTCACCGATTTTTCACACAATACGCTGCCGATGAGCCAGCCACGTCTGAAAAGCCATACTTCAAGTTGTCCTTGGTAAAAATATTAGATAATTCATGCAACTCAGTGCGCCTCATTAATATTCTCTATTGTATTTTCAGAATGCAAAGGAACTGCTCAGGCAGGCAGCTGTGAAAAGCGAGAATCGTTTGCGTGATGAGCAAAAATCGGTGAAGAACCAAAAGCGCATTGTTCGCGTGCAGGAGCTAATGAGCTCCGAGGAGGAAAAGCGCAAATCAAAGCAAAAAGCAGTTAGTAGCATTTAAATTGATTATTTGAGTAGTAAATTGAGTTTTCAGAAATGATGATCATTATTTAACAATTTTATTTGTATTATTCCGTTTTTAAAAGCGAATTTTTCCCAAACCCTTCATAAATGAGGTCATTATTTGTATGACCATCGAAAAGATTTAATTTTTATTGAAATTTTGACATTTGGGTATTTGAATCACTTCTGAAATCGAAGCGTTGTATTTAATTATTATTATTATTTATTTTCTTATTGCCTTATTGTTTGTATCTTTTGTGTATACTATTTAGAAATTAGAGCACAAACAATCGAAGCTTAAGCAACAGGGTTCGCTCCAAACAAGCAATGGACGCTTGTCGCTGGCGGCTGTTACGGCTTCATCAACTAGCCAAGTCGCTGCTGTCGGTGGCCCAGCAGGCGCTGCAGACTCGATCACTCGCTCCGACAGCACGCCTGAAGAACCAACAATGACTGGCCACAAATGTAGCTATTTGTTCTTTTTTTTGCAATTTTAATTTAAATTCACAGCAATCCTTTTCACAACTTGTAACTTTTGTCTTCTTAATGCTCCCGCAGCACTCATGCCAGCTGCACATTTGGCGCGCCAGGAGATGCAAACGAGCAGCGTCGCCGTGGAGCGACAGACATCGACGCCGAACATCGCCTCCGAGGACACCGATGCTGGCGAGGATGAGCCCACGCGCTCAGCGCTGCTCGAGTCAATTTGCAAGTTCAATCGCGGCTCGCTGCGCAAAGTACGCTCGAATGATTAGGCCTCGTGCTATGAATTTTACATATTTACATTTTGGACCAAATGTGGCGTTATGAAATAACGGTTCCATTACATTAAAAGAACAAAACAAAAAAGCAAAACAAAATATGACAAGAAAATCAATTGAAAAAAAAATAATACCCAACCAATAGAACGATACATATAACAATTACACATATAGGTAAATTATCGCGTCTATTTATTGGCCTACAACAATCCAGAAAGTATCTATAAGTAACTACATATATATATATATATATACATTTGCTAAACGAAACCCACTGAATCTGTGTCCACTGCAACAACTTAACAATGTTTTATGAACTCAAACGAGATATGTACGTCTATTTAGTGCTAAATGTATTTATGTACTTGATAAGTTACAAATCATACACGTCTGCGATACGGAGACGGCAAAAGGTCAAGCGTACGCAACTAAAGCTTTACATATACATATACATGACCACTACACGACTGAGAATCACCACTTTGGTACGACTATCTTAAACAAAAAACGAAAAAAAAAAACTACAAAAAAAAAACAATTTAGAAATTTCCAAAAAAAAAAAAAAAACCAAAAACCAAATTCAACCATAAGTCTGCACCAAAATTTGCACGATGACGCTCTAATCGAATTATCTATTTATAACTATCATGCATATGTATATGTAACAAAATAACACATGTAATTCGTTCCTTGATGTTGTGCTCCTTAAATCCAACATACAGCGTTTTTTATCGCCATTGAGACCATAGCTTAAACATACTTAATAACGGGACTAAAGCGCTAGCTAAATGGCCAAAAAATAGCAGTTTTTTTTATTTTTGTATTGGTATTGTATTGTTTCACTAGTTCTTTAAATTTTTTGTTATTGACAATTTCTTATTGATTATGTGTGTAATGAGAATCGCTGTAGCGCATTTACAAGTGCGAAAGATATGGAAATATACTTTATATATAAATATATATATATTTAGTATATATATATGTATATGTGGGGTATATAGCATATTTATATATATACTCGAACCATAATTTGATAATGATGTACGTATTCTTGTCTATGTGTTTTTTATGTAACTGACTGTGTATATGTTCATATTTGTGTGTATATACATAAGTACATACCTAAATTAAATTCAAATGCGAATTCAAAGTGTAACGAAAGCCATATGAGCAACATATATTAACTACTATACATATGGAAACCAAATAAAGTGTAAAGTATTAATCGTAATTACTTATGACTTTATATATGCAGTGATGTATGAATGTGCTCAATTCTAGAAGGTCTATATGCATGAACATATAGCTATAATATCCTGTGTGCCTAACTTTTAGTCTTAGAGGTTTCTTCCTTTATACTCTTCTACGTAGTTTTAATTTGGGGGCAACTATATTGCATATATCTGTTATCCGGGCAATTACTGGTCACTGGTTAGCGGGCTCTCACGCATTTAGGCTTCATATCCAATATAATGATTTCTGCAGGAGCTGCAGAGACGAGGAAGAGGTGGAATCTCCGATACACTTCCTCTGTCTCTGCCCAGCTCTAGCAAAATGACGGTTCACCTTCTTGGGAAGTCACTTCCTATCCGGCTTAACGCAGCTGGCGCACATTAGACCAACCAGAATGCGACTGGTTGGTTAAACTGATCCAAATTTCCATGAGTTTCTCGGAGTAGGACTTAGATCCACGGCACCACAAGGGGTCAAATTAAAACCGGTCTATGTGTGCTGACCTTTTCAGGTCGCAGCCGTCAAACCTAACCTAACATATCGCATATATTTAGTACACAAGCTGCTGTACTGGCTTAAAAATATTTAACGGAATCCTTGAAAAATTTAAATTCAATTAGGAATACACTCAAGAAACGAACCCCGGGATTTACGTACCGGTGCAGAGTGCAGATCTGGACACTCCTTCGCGCTCAAATTTCAGCGAGTATCCCAACAAAAGTGAATGCAGATGTCCCCACATTTGACATTTGAGAAACCTTTCCCCATTTCGTAATTTTATGCTCTACAAATCTCTATTTTCGATTATCTCTGTTTTGCTTGACTTCGTTTTTTGAAAAATGGGAACAGAGAAACCCCCTCTTAGCCACGACAAGCTAACTTTCCTTAATTTCGTATACAGTGTTAACCTTTGTGAAGAACAAGCTAAATGCTTACATGAAATTGCCTGTCACACAATAAAGAGAACAACATTAAATTGGGGGAGTGGTTACAAGTTGACAGCCGGCAAGGTGAGGCGGGGCAAGGTCGGTTAGCCCAATCGTGCTCGTGTACAGTAATGTGTGTCAATTATTGATTCAACATTGGGCCTGGCATATTGCCAGGACGACACAGCGGGGGAGGAGGCAGGCACTTTGTCAGGCTGGCTGCAAGTGGCATAATACAATAATAATCATTTGCGGTTTTATGGCAAGCCGCGACGCACTTAAGACTTCCGAAATTGAAGGGAACACGTCACGGCAGCAAATGGCTAGCGCAGCGAGGAATTGGTCGGGTCTGGTGACGCTCTGTTTGGGCCAGGAACGCGAGAAGGTACGATTGATTTTGTGATTAGATTGGGCCAATAAAAAAACATGGATACTTTATGCGGGTTTAATAAACGGATACTTGTTTTCCTATTTCCGAACATGGGTGGAAAATAACGAAATTTGTCAAAGTCACGCATATGATTGTTGCTGTATTAGCAGATGGGGACGGGGTTGCAGAGCATGTGGCATGCAGCATGTCGCATGTAGCATGTCGCATGTAGCATGTAATATAATCCGTTTTGTTTCGACACTTTCGTTTTGTCACCATGCAGAGGCAGATAAGCAGCCAGCGCGATTCCCTAACCAAGTGTGCCAGTGTGGTCGCAGCACTGGGAGCAACTCCCAAGGTAAGTGATGATTCGGCACATCCGGTGTTAAAATATTTTCTGGATACCTGATTTATTATCTTCCCTGTGGTTGTTGTTGTTGCTGTGTGCCAGGAGAATATACGTTATTTACCCACCTATCGCTTGGAACCCAAGAATCCGTTGATCAAGGAACGTCTGGAGATTGCCATGCGAACCATAATGGACAAGAACTACAACGAGGAATACTTGTTCCATCCGAAGCAGTCCTACCACTTGGCTGGCCAAGTCAGCGAAGAAATCAAAGACAGCATCAAACTTATGAATTTCGATAGGTAGGTTAGATGGCATCACTGCATCATTGCACCTCCCTCAACTTGTCATCTTTGTGCATACCAGATACCGTTATGTGGTGCTGGTGTCCGTTGGTGAGTTGCTTATGCAAGGCCTCTGCTCCATGGTGAACTTTCTGTGGGATGCCGACAAAGATGGCTTTGTTACCTACTCCATTCAGACACCCAATTATTTTGCGGTCTGCACAATATTTTATTTATATTACGACTAAGTGCATTCAACGATGATTTTGATAGCTAAGTATTTGTTTAATTAAATTTCTAAAATATTTTAAATAATCGAATGAAGATGATGCAAATCTGTATAGATGATAAGATGTATGTAAGATTTAACTGTTGTCCCGGGGTATAGTTACCAATTGATAGTGTTACCTGTTAGGAGACAATATGTACATATAAATTATGCATAGTATATTTCAGTTGGCTAATTCACTTTTGTTGCAGCATGATTAAAACACAATTTTTTGAAACTCACTTTAGAAATCACATGTCTAGTCAAATCACAACACACATCAGAAACGAATTCCGTTTGTTCATATTTATTTGAATATCAGTTAAATATATAATAGATATAATATGGTGAAGCATAATTAATTGCCTTTATATATTATTCATTTAACGAGTCACAAAACCAATTAAATTATGTATTCAGACATCTGAACAACTATTATTCCAATGCATTATAAATTTGTGTTTAAACTTGTGTAGAAATCTGTTATGGTAGTCAATCTATATATAAATATATATATAATTTGATAATATCGGCCGCACACATGCACACAGACACACACTTGCCAGCTGTATATTCAGCATTAGAGCATCAAAATCATAGTTTGTGTATATATATAGATATATATATATAATATAATTTTACAGTTGACACTTCAACGCACAAAAGAACATAATGCGTTCATCATCCGAGGTGGATGAGAATGCATTCAGTTATATAGTATTATAGATATACACACACCATACGAGACACAGAACTTGTTGAGAGCAACCATAAGAAAACCGATGTAACATTTGCAAAACCCATTTGAACAATTACAACATTTTGAAACAAATGCTACACGACGTTCTCTTTTCGGATGGAAATGAACGAACATAGACATTAGGAGGAACAGATATTTATTGAGAGAATCGTAAACTTGGAACGAACAGCTCACTGCACAATGATATATGGGTCAAATTTCAGCCACTTTAACAACAACACACGGCAATTCATCATCAATTCATAGTGTATAGCAAACAAGGCTTAGCAAAAAGGACATGACATCCTTCATATCTTGGGCAACAGAACAACGCAACGCAACTCAAATTAAAAACATACGATTTTTCGATTTTAGATTCGGATTCACTTTCGTTTTAACAATGCCCACATATTATGGATAATAATATTTCGTTTTTAGGTGGCCCCACAACATTCAAGCACTTTTTGCACAATTTGTATCGATTTGTTTTGTTTCGTTTTGTTCACATAACCAAAGTTTCTCAAAATCAAATCATAACTCTCAAAACTGATTCGACTTATTAACACAATATACAAAAAAAAGGTTAACACAAAAACTGATTTACATTTTTTTTTTTTCTTGAACTTGTCTCTTATTTTTTTTTGTTTATAGTTGTTGTTTTTGCACTAATTGTACATTTTGAAAAGAATAAATTTGTATACAAAGCATTTTAAATGGGGAAGAGGAAAACTTTAAATGAATCTTTACACTTTTGTTTATCTTTTTTGTAAAATAAATTGAAGATAAATATACAACGAATATAGTTATTGAATATTGAAAACTTTTTGGCACAATTGTAATTTTTCAATAAAATCATTTAAAACTGTATGAACTGTATAAATTGTATAAACTGTATAAACTTTACACTCTCACTTAACAGAGAATCAGAATCATGTTCAGAACAGAAACCATAAAAAACCAAAACTATTGATTGATTGATTGATTGGTCTGCAAAAAGAACAATAATAATTTGATTAATACAGTTTTTTTGTAAACTCAATAGTAACCGTCTTGTGTTTTGTCTTTGGGTGGGTGGATGGATCTGTCTGTCTGTGTGTCTCTCCTCTTCGGGTTTTACGGCATGTCACTGGATGTTAGTAGTGGATTGATTGGTTATTACTTAAATTGTGTGATTATGTATTGACTGAACTATGCTACTACCAATACATATACATATACATATATGTATATGGGTTATGTGGGTTACATGGAGTGTGTGTGTGGGTGTGTTTTTGTGTAAGTCTAAGGCTGTTGTTGTCTTCCGAGCACTGTGCAGGCGAAAGTAATCCTAATCGTAATCGTTTCGATTGCCCAGTTTGTCCAGTATTGTCTTAGGCGGTGCCGCCACGCACAACCACAATGACCAGATGATCCTCCTTCAGGCCCTCCTCGGTGAGGCTGTGACAGGTGCGCTTCAGCAGATCCGTGGAGAAGTCACACGGTGGGAATGCATACAGCACACCCGTCGCCTCCGTCTCCTTGTTCAGCAGCGAAATGACGCCAGCTGCTTCTTTCTGCTTCAAATAGGAGACGAGATTGCGCAGCGGACGCGTCTGCACACTGGCATCATCGCAATCGGTGTCCACCGTCGAGCCGGCAAGGCCCATAAATATGGCATGCGACGATGAGGAGGCAATGCGCTTCTGCACATCCTCCAGCTTGGGTGGATCCAGACGCAATCGTTGTGTTATGCGCAAATTGTGCTTGCCCTCCTCGTCGCGCATTAGCGACTCCACAATATCCGTGTCGCCGTCTGTCAAATGGAATTTGGCCGGGAATAAGGAACTCTTCAGTATGAGTGCACCGGTCCAAATCGTGCTGCATTTGCGCGCCACCTCCGGCACTGTGGTCGCCGACCCTAATGCATCCGTGTGACGCGTCGAAGTATCCGAATCCGAGCCGGGAGAGCGTGCACGCTTCAGTGGTGAACGGGAACGCGAACGTTCGACACCCGGTTCCCGCGAACCAGAACGAGCACGATCGTATGATTCGCCAGGCGGACGACGCCACTCATCGTCGGCTCCGCCCGGTGGCGGCACAGCAGATACACCACCCATGGCGCTCGGATGTGGCGGCCGGTGCACATCGTTGTGATAGTGATACATGCCACGTCCACGGCCGCGATAGCCACCACCGCGTCCACGGTAACCCCCACGTGGCGGATATGGTGAGTATCCGCCACGCGGTGCATACGCAGCCGCCTCCTCATAGTACGGATCATACTCAGGTCGTCGATACTCCATGGCACTCTCGTCATACGGCTTTGAGTTCTTGAACGGGGCCACTGGTGTAGCACCCGGCAGTTCCGCAAAATCGGTGCGCAATCGACGTTCGGGGCCACCCAGGGGGAAGCCACGCATCTCTTTGACAGCGGATGTAGCCGCCTCAACGGTCTCGTATTGAATGTAGGCATACGGTTCGCCCTTCTGATATTCGATCTTCTTTATGGCTCCAAATCGGTCGAATTCCCGCTCGATCTGTGTCACCGAAGTCCAGGCGCCCAGTCCACCAATCCACATGCGTGTGGCCGGCGTCACCTTGCCGTAGCCAATCTTGCACTGGAACTTGCCAATATACTGGCCGGACAACTCGATTTTTGCACGATGAGCCATGTCAAGATTCTGATAGCGTACGAAGGCAAATGCGTTGCCAGTGCCAGGTGGCGGCCTCTTAATATCAATGTCATCCACTACACCATATTTTCCGAAAATACGACGTAATTCGTCATCGGCGATGGTTACCTCGAGATTGCCAGCGAAGAGTGTGCGCGTGGAGAGCGGATCATCTTCGGGCTGCACATGATGCAAATAATTGGGAAACTTATCCTTTTTGCTCTCCGGCTTCTCGTACGGTACATGCGGACGGGGTGTCATCGGTCGCATTGGTGCATACTGATGTGGGGGCGGATGGCCATGCAGATGATGCGGATGGGCGTGTGGGTGACCACGATGCATGGGTGGACCGCGTGGCGGATGTGGATACTCATGGTGCATTGGTCGATATTCGCGTGGGTGTGCAGCATGCGGATGTAGAGGAGGACCGTAGCGGTCATACGGATCGATTGGTGGCCGTCGATGATCCACTGGCACGCCGGGTCCCATCGGCGAGCGCGAATAATGATATCGCTCATAGTCCGGCGGCGAAATGGAGTGACGCGGTCTATAAATTCAACGCTTAATAAAATATGCAAACGTATAAAAGGCATTAAAGTCATCGCTCGAAAAACGAGAACCTAAATCCATAAAAAAGTTTGCTAAATCAACATTTTACAGTTTCAAATTCAAGGCTTTTTCGAGCAATCACTATCGTTAACACTAGTCTTACCTGTACTCTGGCCTGGTCGTTGATTTATAAACAGGCTCCACAATGGCCATCTTATCATAGATGATCAGACGCGGCTTGTGGTGCTTGGCCTCGCGCGCATCCTCGGGCGTGCGAAAGCAGACGTAGGCAACCCGTTCGTCCAGGTCGTGGGCGAGACGCACACTGAAATCACCAAATTTCTTGTACTCGCGATACAGTGTCTCCTCGATGAACTCGTCGGGCGCCTTGGGTGGCAGCGCACTCACACACAGTACCTTATAGCCAGCAGGACGCTCGGCAGCCGGCGGACCACGCATGTACGCCTCCCGATGTGGCGAACCATAGCGACCCCGCGGACTCGGCGAACGATCCAAACGGCGTCGCATGCGTTCTGGAGACATGCGTTCCGGTGAATCACCGGGCACACCACCGCCATTATCGTAGCCACGACCCATGCTGCGAGAGTTTCGTACTATGTTGCCTCTACCTGGTGAGCGGGAAGCGCTACGTTTCATATTGTGGATTTTGACTGTAATGCGATCGAGTTCAGCTCCTTCTCTATGAATACTCATGAGCAGGAGCGGAATCAGTTATCACTTATTTGCGTCTTGGCGATTCTCTGTGACAAAGTCTGCAAAGAATATATACAAATAAACACTAATTAAAAACATGCATATGTATTGAATATAATGTATATGTTATATACATTTATGTCTGTATATACATTATTCATACGTATACCATAAGTGAAAATAAAGTGTTCAAAAGCGAAAAGAAAATGGCGGCGATTGACTTGAGCGTCGACGACGGGGTCAGGTAATGAAAAATTAAAGACGCACATACCTACATGTGTGTGTATGTATGCCATATATGCTTTTTGGATAATACTTTGTTACTTACCACTAACTTATTGTAATTTTTACAATGTACTACACTTTTAACTTTTAATTTTCCTTGCAGTGGCACTTTTATTTCCAACTCTCTGCGGCTCTCAATTTATGTATGTATTCCTCGAGAAAAAACTGCGATGACATGATGAAACAAGAATATCGATACCAATGATACCGTTCATGTCTTATCGATGGATGACATTATTATAAATTGCATTAAATTGATTTCTGTGGAATTATAAATATAATTAGATTTTTTATAGCTTTCAGCAAAAATTAAGCGTCGTTTTTGTGTTGATAAAAGTCGCCTTTTGACCGAATACACCATCTATCAATGGCCTTGTCCATCCCTGAGTCGGCCGATAGTTAGCCGGTAAGTCGATAAGAAAAAAGTACGAACCATTATTTTCGGCGGCCAACAATGTGCCCGTAAAATCAAATCACAAAAATCTTTTTCTTGCAAATATTAAATACTCATCAATGGAAAACATTATTCAGATCAGATTCAAATCAACGAAATTTTAAAATGTAAATCACTAGAAGCAAAAAAGCAATTTTTTTTCGTTTTTCATATGATCCTTTATTTTTTTTTAAACTGTTTTTAATATTTGAATATGGTTGACTTACCAATGTCGATTTTTAAACTTTTTCAAGAGATGGTATTTTTGCTCAATCAATATAGGATTTTATACATTTTGGCCGGTTTGTGTTTTGGAACGCTTGGTCTCATTTGAGCGAATAAATAGTTTATTCATTTTCTGACTTCGTACGGGATCGGCAATACGAAAATTACCGGGTGAGTTAAGCGATAACCCTCAATTCATAAATGAAAACGCATATGTACTTGTGCGCAAATATGACGTTAAAGAAAGGGTGTGTTGACAACAGCTGCTGGTGTTGTCAACATTATCAGACCACAGCTGAATAGAATATATTGATTTATTCTGTCTTGTTGTTAGTGTAATTAAAAAAAAAATTTGAAGCTTGCTTGTCTCATTAGCTCTTGTGTGACTATATGCCCTTCAGAGCATAAGCAATAACTAGATATAATCAATTCAATCATATTTAGTAAAAACAATTATGAAAATAATGCAATATACTGAATAAAACACCGTGTGATGATTTGATATAATTTCTAGATTTTTCGACGTATCTAACTATCTCAATGGATCAAAACAATATGAAACTCTCAGACGATTCAAAGCTAAATGAACAAATAAACAACTGGCTGCAATGGGATGGAAATTTGAAAACAAAGAATGAAATTTTAAAGGCCGTCGAGAACAAAGAGTGGGATGAGTAAGCGAAGTGCAAACAAATTCGATGCACAGAAACCTGATAACAATTGTAAATCTATTAATAGGCTCAAATCGCGTCTGTGTAACCGCATCACATTCGGGACGGCAGGATTACGGGCTGAAATGCGAGCTGGGTTCGATTCCATGAACGAGTTAGTCGTTGTTCAGTAAGTTTCCGTTAAGTTAAACAAATTTTGAATGTACGTCATTAAGAATTTGTTCATGTGGGAATTTCAGAACAGCTCAGGGACTATGTGAATATATCAAGGAGCAGTATCCCGACAAGTCGGCGTGGTCCGAACGCGGCATTGTCTTTGGCTATGATGCTCGACATAATAGCAAACGCTTTGCAGAGTTATCCGCCGCTGTGTTTTTGCGTAGAAAATTCCTTGTGTATTTATTTGAAAAATTCGCTGCCACGCCCATTGTGCCATATACGATCAAAAAGCTGAATTGTTTGGCTGGCGTGCAGGTAACTGCGTCTCACAATCCCAAGCAGGATAATGGCTATAAGGTATAGTACTGTTCTCATATATTTGTCTGAAGTATACTAAAAATATACATATAATAAATGTTATAGGTTTATTGGAGCAATGGTGCACAGATTATTTCACCACACGATGCTGGCATTCACGAGTCCATACTTAAGAACTTGAAGCCAATGGACGATTACTGGAGTGTAAATGAACAGGAAATTAAATTGTGGTCGGAGCCACTGCTGAGCAATCCTTACGATAAGGTAGTCCCAGCTTATTTCGAGGCGTTAAAAGGGGAGATCCCCAGTTCACTTATACAAGCCAATGATGAGTGTCCGTTGAACTTTGCGTACACCGCGATGCACGGTGTTGGTTATCCTTATGTGGAGGAGGCCTTCAAGCAGATTAATCTCAGGAATGTGTGCCTTGTGCCAGTGTCCCAGCAGGTTGAACCCGATCCGGAGTTCCCAACGACGCCAATGCCAAATCCCGAAGAGGGTAAGCAATCGCTTGACTTGGCCATTAAAACCGCAACTGAGGAAAAATGTCAAATCATTTTGGCTAATGATCCGGATGCCGATCGCCTGGCAGTTGCCGAAATCAGTGTTAACAATAAATATAAGCTTTTTAGCGGTAACGAACTGGGTGCACTGCTCGGCTGGTGGTCACGACAGATCTACAAGATGAAGGAGCCACATGGAGATATATCGAATTGTGTCATGATCGCCAGCACGGTTAGCTCAAAGATACTGAAATCCATGGCTGCCGTTGAGGGCTTTACCTTCTTCGAGACGCTCACTGGTTTCAAGTGGATGGGCAACAAGGCCATCGAGGAAGAGTTGGCAGGCAGAAAGGTACTGTTTGCATTTGAGGAAGCCATTGGCTTCATGGTCTCCACAAACGTGGTGGACAAGGACGGCGTCAGCGCTGCGGCGCATGTGGCCACAATGGCGCGTTACCTGCGCTGCGAGAAGGGCATGACGCTGCAGGACAAATTGCGGGACATTTACGAGACGTACGGTTATCACACAAGCATCTGCTCGTATGTCATCTGCCGCGACCAGGTGCTGATAAGGGAGATCTTTCAGCGCCTGCGCACTTTCGACAATGGCAAGGAGAACACTTATCCCAAGAGCATTCTAAATGGTGAATTTGAAATCGAACACGTTCGCGATCTGACAACCGGCTACGACAGCAGCACAGCTGACAAACGGGCCACGCTGCCGGTGAGCTCCAGCTCTCAGATGATAACGTTCATCTTTAAAAATGGCCTCGTTGTCACATTGCGCACCAGCGGCACCGAACCGAAAATGAAATACTATGCCGAGATGTGTGGCAAGCCGGAAGATAAGTGCTGGGATGCGCTCACAGCAACACTCAATCGCATGGTCGAGGCCATTGTCAACGAGTTCTACGAGCCCGAGAAGAATCAACTGCAACGCAAGGTAGACTGAATGAATATATCCAGCGAATTTGACCGCACATTTATGTTATGTATGTGAACTGTTCCCAGTTGCCAAAACACAGAGCAATGCCAGCAACCAGATTGAAACACTACACCAAACCAAATACATTTTTATATAGGCACAAAAGTGTTGATTTAGTCATTAAGTGATATTTACATGTAGCACAATATTTATGCGCAAAAAAATAAAAAAAAATAAACTTTTCCACCAGGCAAAAGCAAAAAAAAACGAATCACTTGGCCTAGTTGTAATCAGGGTTTCCGTTTAAATCTTATCAAAGCCAATTCATAAGTGGCAATGAATAAAATCTATTTAATATATGAATAGATTTTAAAACCATTTCACAGGCTACGGCGTAGTCACAAGCTTTGTGACAAACATGTGTACAAAAGGAAATAAATTTTGCGTCGGATGGGTCCGATAACACTTCAGATTAGAGGTGAAAGATTAACAGATTGTGCGAGCAAATGCCCCCCCACCAGGCGGATCTCTTGGCGATTGCA
The DNA here is from genome assembly GCA_035042185.1 of Drosophila kambysellisi. Classification (NCBI taxonomy): domain Eukaryota; kingdom Metazoa; phylum Arthropoda; class Insecta; order Diptera; family Drosophilidae; genus Drosophila; species Drosophila kambysellisi. The sequence continues at coordinate 693,488 of JAWNLS010000946.1, read as the reverse complement.
CAAAGTAAACAAAAGTGATGAAGAGAATTTCGCATTTATTTATACAGCTTGAATGTTTAATATAAATCTATAAATATGCATTCAGTTTCAAATTGCTCACATTTATTGCTAAAACATAAAGAGGTTCTCATAAAAAAGCAATTAGCTAGAAAAGGTAGTAAAGACGGCAAAATAAAAGAAGGTTCTCTACGTAGTTTGTATGCAATGTGTATATGTATGTGTTTTTTTGTTGTCGTTTATAGTATACAATAAATATGTATGCATGTATATGTATCAAGTGAACGGTATTCGAATTTTTGTTATTTTTTTTTTGAATACGCTTTAAGTACTTATCATTAATAAAATGTTGCTTTTGCATTTAATTTCATTCTAAAAAATATTGTGCTTCAGTGTTGCTATGCACAGAATATTCGAGTAGTACAAATATATGTTGGCAATTGAAGTGTATATATAAAATGCATTCATTGCTAGCAGTCTCTTGCTTAAGTATTTGTCACAAGTTACAATTCGAGTATGAGTTTTGAGTTGAGTTGAGTTGAGTGTCCCCCTCCACAACTGGAGAGGATTGGGCAACGGTTTTTAGTGTTATCTATATTCAAGCTTAAAATGTACTTATGAAATCTTTTTGCTCGTTTGCTCGAATCACGCCAACAGTGTCAAAAAACATTTGCGAAACACTCTTGGCGCAAATCTGCACACAAATATGTATAAATTCTGTAGCCCACAACCATCAGACGTCTGGCAAATGGAATAGCATTTAGTTTAGGGACTATGTTGTACTTACAGCTATGTGATATTTTCTAAAAATAATAATTATGCACTCTTGCTAAAAACCAAAAACGCAGTACAATTTTAAGCTGCAGTAAAAAATGGAATTTTGTTTTTGGGGCGTGCCGAGGCAACATACTTATGAATAATACTTTGGGAACTTGTAAGTCAGTTTTGTAAGTCATTTTAAGGGACGTGTGATATGTGTGCGTTGGCTTAGGATATTCCACTGGGCTTGAGCATCGTAAACATAAACGTAATCCTATATACATCTGCTGGCCATAAGTATCAGTATATTAGATTACGATAAAATAAAACTTACAAAAAAATATAATAGAAAACTAAGAATAATGATTCGCCCAGCAATTTACAATATTCTTAAGCAGCTGCTTAGTCGGATTTATAGTCACAGTGATCGCTCGCAAAAAAGAACTTTCACAAAATAAAATTATTAATTAGTTTGTATGTTTTTTAAACATTTGATTTGATGATTCCTATAGAGCAACTTTGAAAGGGTTTTGAGAATTTTCAATTTAACAATATTGTTTTAAAGCATGTTAATCTTAAGAATTCTCAAAAGCTCCTTAAAGTCGGTCTTAAATAACCATTTAAACTAAAATATAGTATATTAAAATAAAGGATTTTCGAAAATTAGCAAGCGACCATTGCGAAATGAATATGAATATAGAATGCAATCAGTTGGAATATATCCAAAGTAGAACACCGATTAAACAGCGCTTTCGTATTGACATGGAGTATCAGACAAACACATGCAAATACGAGGATTGCGTTTGATTGCTGTGCGTGGGCGTGATCATTGGCGGAGTTCTCGGCTGGTGATGGTGATGATGGTGTCATACGGATGTCTCTGAATTGAGCTTTAGCACAAATTTGTTGCTCTTGGGATCGACGACCTCCTCGGCCAGATTGAAATGTGGCAACTTATGCACAGTGACCATAAGCGATACATCGTTCTGTATTAACTGGAACGTGCACTCGTTGCTAATGGGTCGCGATACGATATCGTCACAGATGAGGGACCATGACTGCACCCAGCGTCGCTCTTTTTCGCTCTGCATAACCGGCGATTCGGTAAGATACGGCTCCAAGAAAGCGCGCGGCGACAGGTCGTGCTTCAGGCAGTGTGCCAGATGCTTCAGAATGCTCTCAAATGTGTGACGCGGCTGCTGCCTGGTTACTCGCAAATATTTTTGCAATGCACGCGCCATCGATGGGAAGACAGCTTGCGCCGCCTCCTGCGGATCCAGCGGCAATGCCGGTGCCGGTTCATTGTGTATGCGTTTGATGTGGGTGAACGCCTCCTCGGCGGCTGTGATAAGACGTGCTCGACGCTTCTTCACGCGACGCTCATACTCGTGCTCCTCGTAGAAGCGTTCGTTGTGCGAAGAGTCACGTCGACGCGCATTCGCTGCTAACACAGCGCGACTTTGACTCTGCTGCTGCGAGTTGCTCACGCCGTCCACATCGTAGTACTTGAAGCTATTCGAGATTTTGTTGCGTTGCGATTTCGAGATGGAGATGGGTATGCGCTCTAAATACGGATTAAAGATGGGAAAATCGACGTAGTAGTGCTGTAGTACCCAGACAGCGGCACGCTGAATGCTCAGCTGACCGAGCATGTAGGAGCGTGAGATGCCGTCCGGCGAGCGTATAATCTTCACGTAGTAGCTGGGCTGCTGATGGCGCAGCTCAAGCAGCACAACTGCCACATAGTGGATGAAGAGCAGCGTGTCTACAAAGTTGGTGGCATAGGCGACCAGTGACTTATAGTCGACGGCATCGCCGCCGGTTTCGACCACAATCTTGGCGCCATTCGTCACCTGAACGATGTAGAAGAGCCAATAGGCGAATGTGCAAATGGTGACCAGCAGCAGCACAATTGCGCGATACAGGAAAATCCTCGGCATGCTCGCCGCTGTACGTCGCATGAATACGGCCCACAATCCGATGGCCAGCAGCAGGAGACGAGCAGCCAGCGAGACAAGTTGGCCCTTGCACTGTTCGCTGCATGCGAGCAGTTGGGTGCGCACCGTTTGCGTCAGTTCCTGATGATCGAATGCCGATGGAAAGAAGCCTATGTATGGCATGACGACCATGGCAACGGGAGAAAAGAATGCCGCACAGCCTAGTAGAAAGTAAAAGGTCGACTCCACGTAGCGGCGGCAAGCAAACCCAAAGCCCTTGTCATTCTCACGATGCCACATATTGTTGATGTCCTCCATGGAAATGCTCTGTTCCGAAGTGTTGCCCGTCACAGCTGTCGTATTCTCACCCCAATTCTCATCCTGCGGCAGAATCTGGACTTCAATTACCTCCTGGCCGTCGCGCGACTCGTCACCTAAATGGGAAATATTGAGCCTATTTATTGCAATTAATTGTACAATATTTTCTCGCTTACCTGTCATATTTACGCTGGTCTGATAGGGTGCCATATTGCCCCCCTTGCCGCCGGCGGACTTCGACGAATGCGTGCTGCGATGCGAGTGACGCGAACGATCTCGATGATAGCCGTTATTTACAGTGCCACCACCACCAGCAACACCACCACTACCAGTACCACCACCACCGCCTCCGCTGCTATTGTTGTTGTGATTGCGAGAGCGTCGCGAGCGTCCACTGTGTTCCGACTTTACAGATTCGTTTTCCATTGCAAGAAGTAAATGCAATTGGAAGGGCGCGTGGGCGTCGTCGTTGCAGTTGACGCCGCCAACTGAACTCTCGCTAATCGCTTCGGCTGCCTAATTAACTATACCAAACTGACCGATCGTGTTGCTATTTTAGTTTCTACTCTAACTGTATTTACGGCCGACGGGCAGCAGGTTTTCTCATATGTATGCGTGTGTTTTGTGTGCGTGTGTGTGTGTACATTCATAGGTATTTAGTATTTAGTGCAATAATTGGTGAGAGGGGTGGAGTCGAAGCGCCGTTCTGCCACTGCAACAGCGCATTGATCTCAATTGTCTGCAATGCGTTGCGTTGCAAACTAATATTTGTAACTAACAAGGCAATGCGTTTACACTTTTATACGAATGCATGTTGCTTTCATTGATATTTTCACTACACATCTTTGTGCTTCTATTTCACTGACGTTTTACTTCAACCCCGACCAGAAAGAATGGCAGCCAGTGTCACCACACCAACTCCACATTTTCAACACACACGCACACAGTTGGCACTAAGCGTTTTGCAACACTGCTATGGCAACAATTGCTTGGCGTTCTCTTGTCATTTATTAAACGATATTAGGCCGGGCAGCGGCATGCGCCTTCGATAGCTCAGTTGGTAGAGCGATGGACTGTAGTGAGAAATTTTCTTGTTTTAGCATAGACATCCACAGGTCGCTGGTTCGACTCCGGCTCGAAGGATTTTTCCTTTTTATTCTTCTTCCCATATTACTGATACAAAATATATGCTTATTTTTGCTTAATAATCTATAATTATGTGCACGTTAGCATGCAGTAATGCTAGAGAGCAATTGCCTCGCTTCTTGATTGGCTGGATCCATGCGAATTGCGCTCTGAATGAGCTTTAAAGATTGGGCTTTGTCCACCGGTTTCAGAGCACGACTGGCAAAAATTGTCGTTTCCGATTGCTCGCTGGCCCTGATGCTAATAATAACAATAATTAATGGAATTTATCAAATAAATATGGAGCACATCATACCTTGTACCCATGTGGATGTGTCCCAGCTTGAGGGCAATCAAAGCCATATCAGATATGACACGCTGATAGTTTGAATCGTGGAAATAGTCTAACAGAAACTTGACAAAGACCCTGCGGAGCGATGGATTCTGGGGAAACATGCGTACTCGTTTCTGTAAGTAATCAATAGCCTGCCGAGGACCCTCCTGTTCCAGTAGAATATAAAAATAGCTATAATCAGATTCGACTTGATAAACTTGATATGCGGCTTACACTAATTAAATAGTAGTGAGCAACAATGTAGGCAACATCGGCGCAGTGCGTCTCATTGAAATGATAAGAATTGAGCTCAGCCAGAATCGTCTGCACCAAACTAGCGTCCCCATGAAGCACACCCAAGGCACATGCTGAGAACAATCCCTGAATTGGCACGCCCTTTAGTTGTATGCTGAAAGACAGAAACAAAATTAGATTACAAGGGAGATTACGGGATGGTGGTTGCTCTAGTGTGACTACCATTGGCTCAGTAATGTTTTGGTATCCGTTTCGCCCTGGTAGGCATAGAGCATCGAGGCCATGGCCACCAAAATGGTTGCTATCTTCTCATCGTCCTGACCAACAACCGTGTTGAGCACGGATTCATAAATCGAATACGATTCTTGCAGCTGACCAGTTCGATAATAGGCCAACGCTAAGCCGATTATGGGCTTAAATGTGGCATGGGCGACTGTGTTAAGGGCACTAACCGCCTGCTCAGGCTGGCCCAGCTTCAAGTACAGATAGCCAAGGTTCGCATAAAGCTGATCCCGATCCTCACCCGGCTCGCACTGTTTACAGGCGCGTGTAAATGCATTGATTGCCTGCTGATAAAGTTTCTGGCGTGCGCACAAGAATCCCTGAAAGGTGAGCGACGACACGCTGGCCTCCGCCTCCTCGTTTTGCACATACCTATTTAAGGAAGGGGAAGGAGCTGAGTTAATAAATGTTTACAGTTTATATATCAATAACAAACCAATTGATGGCATCCAAGGCATAAATGTCCGCATACATGTGCTCGAGGGCGTGCTTGTTGTGGGGCTTTGCCCGAAGGGTCGCATCCGAGAGCACTGCGCAGACCCAGTGCGCATAGCCGAGCGCTGCCTCCGGATGGTATTCGAACTGCTGGCAATGCCGGAACAAATCAAAGGCCTCCTCTTGATCGCCAATTGTCTCAGCCACCAAGGCCTGACCAATCCACGCATTTGGATATATGGGTCTGGATTGTTGGGCACGCGTAAATGCCTCGTTGGCCAATCGGATATTGCCCAGCTTCATGTACAACACACCCAGGTTCGTCCATGCTGTGTAGGACTTTCGCTCTAGCACCAAAGCCTGAATTAGACAATGCTGAGCCATGGGGAGATTTTCGCAGGCGGCGTGTATATTGATAACGCCCAACAGATTCCAGTTTTGCCAGCGATTGCTGCTTTCCTTGATGGCCATTTTGCATACCTTGGCAGCGGTTTCCAGATGACAACTGGCATCCTCCGGCATGTAGACGGCGCTGTGGTAGCTGCACACCGCCAATTCATACCATAAAAACGTGTTCTGCTTTAGCTTTAAGGCGCACAGATAAAACTTTTGCGCCAGCTGCAACAGATCCTTGCGTGATAGGTAAGCAATCTCCTCTTCGCGCTTGGCCAGGCTGCCAGCTACATCCAAATTCGCCAAGGATTGAGGCAGCTGCGCAGTTTCCACCAGGACGCTTGCAGTAAGACGCCACAGCCAAACCATGCCCTGAGCCTTGCTTTGCAGGAAGGCGCTGTGTTGGTTTAAGAAGCAAAGTTTGAAACAATCGAATTAATTGGAGGGGTAATCGTTATGACCTTTGGAGTTTTTCAAGTGCCAGCTGGAAATTATCCTTGGCAAGTCCGTAAAGATTCTGCGCCTTCATGTTGATCGCCAAGCCAATGTGCGCCTCCGCAGCACCTTTCAAGGCAGGCAGGTAATCCGGATGCTGTTTGAGCAGCTCATTAAAATCACTGATTGCTTCGGGATACATGCGAATGGTCTACAAACCATAATAAAAAGGATATCATGTGAAGCAAAACTATCTATTGTGTTCATAGTCTAATTACCGTATTTATGAGTGCTATTTGAAGTTGTGCATAGCAATTCGAGGGCGACAGTTCGAGTATTTTTTTAAAGACACGTATGGCAGAATTGTAGGAACCACGTGCCGCATAAGCATCGCCCAGGGATTCACAGTAGATCATGCATTTGAAATCATGATTGATGGCAAGACGAAAGTATTGAATTGCCTACATTTGAAGGAAATGAATTATTCAGTTCCAATAGAAATACCTAATTCCCAAAAACTTACGTTATCCAATTTCTTGACTTGCAGAAAATGCAATCCCAATTTGTACTGCAGCCGGATGGCTTCGGCGCTGCTCAAATGACGCACAGTGTTTAGCAACAGAGCCTCATTGAGATCCTCCTCTCCAAGCTGCTGGTAGATGGAGCTCAATGCATCCACAGCCTGTTCGTTCAGCGCATTAAGACTGACGCACTTCTCGAAGCATTTGCGGGCACGAGAAATGTCGCCATTCGCCTGATACAAACGGCCCAGATGGTCAAAGCACTCTGAGATGTGCGGCTGCAGTCGCGTTGCCCTCAGCATGCAGTTGAGTGCCTCAGCATGGTGCTGCAGCTTCATGTGCAGCTTTCCACACAAAAGCAGCGCCTCAAACGTTTCATTGCCTGCAATTGCCTCCAGACCTTCGGTGGGAGATCTTAATGTGCATTATAAATCAAAACTTATATTTAAAAGTAACTCGTAACTAATGGTTTTAAGCTTACAGTAGATATTCAGCACGAGTAACCTCATCCAATGGCAGGGACTTCAACTTCTCCATCTCTCCCAGCTTAAAATAGCACCTGCAGATACAAATTTGTGTAAGACAGCAAGATTGAAGTTTATTACTGACCGTGCAAGAGGCTTTACATTTGTGCCACCCGCATTGAGTAGTGTGACCGCTTCCTGTAGCTTGGTAGCATCCTTTTCGTAGGACAAACATAGCGCATACTCTGCACACTGATCGTCCAGTTCTTGCAACAGCAGCAGCGCCATTCTGTGAGCACCCAATCTCATGTGGATGCGTGCCAGCAATTTGCGAGTAATCCTATATGTTGGATGGTATTCCAGCGCCTGCAGCGCTAACTGGCGTGCCGTAATATATTGCTTCTGGTCATACAAATCCAGAGCCTTAACGAGTAGGGCCAAATTTGATTTTGGATTCAGCACCAGCAGCTGATCGGCGTACTTTTGGATGGATGCATGCAGTTCGTGCAGCCAGGTGTTATTATGCGCCTGGTCATAGTTTTCACAGTAGGTCTTGCATATCCATTCGTAGCCGTAAGCATCACGCGGATGTGACACTGTCATATTGCAAGCGTTCCTTATGCAAGACTCAAAGTCCTGTTGCTGGTACAGCCACTTCAGATATCGCTTATAAACCACGCTCTTTACATTTTCATCGCCCGTTGACAACAGCTGATCCATGCTCGACTTGTGCTTTTCAGAATCAATTTATTATTTTTAAGCTGATTAAGAAGGAGAAACCCAATAAACTTACAAGATTGATGTCGTCTGGCGTTAATTCGATATCCGTGGAAAGCCATATTCTGCCCAGATACTCTAGTATTTTATTGTGATTGCTGTCATCGGGAATTAGCGCTCTCCTCTTGAATATGTTTAAACAGGCCGACGACAGCGCACCATTTGCTGCCAGTGAGTAGAGCTTTTCGTAGTAGCCCAAGCATTTATCCCTGCAATTATAAGAATTGTGTTATGTTTTTAATAACAACTGCAGTAGCTGATAAGTTTACGGTACTAAATCCAAGAGCTGATCATAAATTTCAGGCAGCTCCTCCGTTGGCGCACAATTTGCTAGACCCTGGAGGGCAACAGTTGCCGGTCCCTCCGTAAACTCGATGGATTTTCGCAGGTATTTTGACGCCTCGGTCTTGTCAACATTTTGGTAGGCGGCGCCGAGCAACAAGTAAACCATATAATTCTTTGGCTCATTTTTGAGTATTAGCTGCAATAAACGTCAGATTAGCATCAACAAATACAAAACAACTTTGCTTGGCATAATAATTCACTTTGCACTTGTGTATGGCGTCACTGTGCTTGGCCAGCTTTATAGCTTCGCGTATTTCCTTGATTAGGGCTTTTGATTCCTTTGTACTCATTGTTTATGTATTTAAATTTGTCCTTTTTTATTTTGGTTTAGTTAAGAAAAGTAATAAAAACCAGTGTGACCCCACGAAAATATTATATACCAGCAATAACCTGAATTGCAGACCGAATTTAAGATACCCTTGTAGTAATTTCAATCCAAAATGTGTTTGGTTTTAAGAAAAAAGTATATACATATGTATGCTAAATTTCTTACACAATATGCAAAGAAGTAATTTATTGTTTTTATTCTCCCAATATTCTGCCGTCTTGCAAATATCTACAATCGTACCATAGGGCAACACTCAGCATTGCCATACGCAAAAGTGTTGGAAGTTTCAAAAAACAACGAAAATGCGAAAGTACCAACAACTGGCACTGTTGCTCATATCCTGCTTCAGCGTTGGCATCCTGTTGATGTACAAGACCGAGAACAATCGCCTCAAATATGTGTTAAAGTATGTCAACTTCTTTGGGCGGAATGATGCCGCCGCCTTGCGTCGCCTGCAAAATGGAACACGGTCCGAAGATGAACACCATTTGTCCAAGTCGGCCTTCTCCAAGCCACTGCCAGTTTGGCAGCTGATTGGTGACTCCTTTCATGCTTACTCTGCTTACTGGTAAGTTTGAAAATGTTTTATAGTTGCATTCCAACATAATTAACAATTATGGTTAGGAAACGGAACGAGCTGGTCGCCGGCGGAGAAGCGCATGTTCTCGTTGTGGGCAAGCAGGGAGCAGTGGTCGACTTCCGCTGCAGCTTTGATGTGGGCGGACGAAGTGTGCAGGGAAAGTTTCGATTTCAACGGGATGCCTCCGAGGGCGTGGTCGACGACAAGGGCACCACGTTCACCAACTACAATTTCTTCTGTCAAGTCAGCCGGAATTTTGGCCAGCCCGAGTTCGTCTCCTTCAGCGATACAACGTCGCCAACGAAAAGGAAGGTGAAGTTACGCCTGCGACACTTGAAACCTGTGGCGACAGATACCAAAGCGACAACAGCTTCAACTGTGCATCATGTGCATCCCCTGCCGGCAACTATCTGCGTTGATTTGGTCAGCTTTAATATGAGTTCGCGATTTGCACGCAACACAAATGCAATGCTGCAGTTCTTTCTTTTCCATCAGGCAATGGGTGTTGATCACTTTCTGGTCTACAACTACGATGAGCTGCCGGAACAGGTTGTACTCCTTTTGGACAACACCAATATGCATATCTATGGACTTCCCTTCAACTTTCCGTTCTTGCAAACAAATACAACAGCCGCACGCGTCCGACAGTTATTGCAATCCGATTGCCTACTGCGCAATCTGAACTATGCCAGCTTCACCATGCTGCTGACACCGAATGAGCTAGTCTATCCAAGTACACGATTCGCTGGTGGCTTGGAGAAGATTTCGCTGCAACAACAGTTGCGTCACTACTCAACGGAAACATCTCGTTTCGAGTTTGCCACTTTTGCTGTCTGCTTTGACGAGCGGAAAAAGGTGCTCATAGACAACGTTCAGTATGATCCTGAGGTAAAGGCACTCTACAAGTTGCTCCTGTATCGTTTGGAGCTGCCTGCGGCACAGCTGCTATTGCCGACGGCTACGAGCGTTGAATTGCCGTTATCCAGTGGCTTTGCGCATCGCTACATAGATTGCCAGCATGTTGGACAGGATGGGCTACACGATTGGCGCAATGGTGTGCGCGAGGATCTGATGCAACATATCAATATATTGCGCAACGAGGTCGATTTACTAATTTAAACGTTACACCTAGGATAAGTAGGCATCCAAGTTAGATTAAGCTCGACTCGGCTCGACTAGACTGCCATAAAAGCAACCAGCATTAGCCTTGCACGACAATTTGCATCCAATGGACAAGATTTATATATTGTAATATAATAAATAGACAATTATTTATCATCGAATTGGCAATACAAATTATTTTCGAATGCCATTTGAATGCACCATATCCAATAGTATTATTATTATTTGTGTTATATATAGTATGTGTGTGGTTTTAGTGATCCGCCGTGTTCACTTGAGGCGCTGCATCAAAGCCGCATTCTTGAGGCCAGCCTTCTCAATAGTTGAACTATCATCGCTCAGCTCACGTGTGGGAAACGAAGACACCAGCACAAAGTTGCTATTCGAGTACTGCGGACGAGCGCTGTAAGAGGAGAATCATTGAATGACTAACTCACAAAAAAACATGTGATGTATTGTGAAATCAATTACGTTTGGATGAAACGTCGAATGTCCGAGACGGTGTGCGTCAAATTGAATTGAGCCGCCAAGCGTGAGCCATCTGCCAAACGTATTTGGACTGTGGTCAGAGGAGCTCCAGCATTCAAATTTAAAGCGTCACGTGCACTAGCCTCTTGTTTAGCTACATCCTCGGGAGCGACAGCAGCAGCGGGTGCGGCGTTTGAAGGTGTGTTGGTGACAACATTGCCCACCGGACTGCCCAGTTTTTGTCCCGATCCCTTAAACGTTTGTGGTGCTGCCTGGCGCTTGAAATCTTCATGTCTATGATCCTCCACATCGACATTTACCATGCGTCCCATTTCCAGCAGCTCTTGCGGAATTTCCCTTAAATAACCAGACTTCAAATTAATCAATTGTGTAATTGAGTAAATGGTTAGTTGCTCACCCTCGCATAACCGTCTCGAGGAACTCCTTGTTTTGTGGATCATCGTAGTGGCGCAGCTCGCCGCCATCAATTGAGAAACCTTGGCTCCACAGCTTAAGTACCACGACCGGTTTGTTCTCAGACAACTGTGCAGTTCGATTGGTGCCAACAGCAGTGTGATCAGAGTCCGTCATGCCCAGCCGCATACCTTGGCCCCAAACACTGCCGCCACTGGGATTCCCTGTGCCGCTGGTCGATGGACCCGCCCCAACTTCGGCAATGTTCTGCTCCTGAGCCGAGCGCATCATATCGGTAAGCTGTTCGCGAAAGTTCTTTTTTTTAGCCGGACCCAATACCTGCTGACCCGAGCGATCAGAGCCGCCAGCATAGAATGCCTGATGCTCATCGTCGCTGGACGACTGCGTGGACATGTCGCTCAGCGTGGCAAACCTAAAGCAAAGGCAAAGTCAGTTGCGCTCTATACACTACTAAAAGCAACATGTAAGCTCACTTTGGTTTAGCAGCTGACGGCTTTGGTGGAGCACTACTGGAAGCCGGCACAGCTTTTGTTTCTGGGGCGGCTGCACCAAAAGCGCCGGCACCAGTTGATGTTGTTGCCGGTGTCGGAATGTTCGACTGCTCACCTTCGGTTGGATCGGCAACGGGTAGGTCTGACTGTGTGGTCCAGTAGTTGCCAAGTGATTGCTTTGTGTCGAAATGCGACAAAACATCGTTTTATAATTTAATCTTTCTTTGTTGATAATTTATTTTTACGGTAATTTACCTCGATGTCCCAGTCACTGCTGTTCAAGTAAAATTTTGCAGTTGTCTCATCGGTGCCAGTGATTTCAATAAATTGTGCAACTAGATCGCCGCGAGCGGCCATTTTATCGATTTTATATGTAGTTTTCTTTCCCGAAACAAAATAAATTGCAAAGCTATGTAGACGATAATGATAGACAAAAAATCAGTGTGACTCTAAAGAAAAATTATTCTCACCAGTGAGTCCCTACTTTTTTCCAGTTGATGGGCTAAATATGCCCAACACATGGTTGCAATAAATAAATCGATGACGCCGATTGCTGTTATCAACCTGCTGCACTACAGCACTGGATTGAGTTTAAAATAAATATAACGTTCATTTTATTTGTTTTTATCATTTACATTTTATTAAATATTAACTAAATAACAATAGCTTTTATTAAGCGGAGTATCCAATAGCGTTACATCACCCACCGATTTGCGTATTAAAAGTACAAAGTTCATGCTTTTATTTAGTTTGAATCTTTCTGAAAATATAAATCATCGAAATACAATGCATAAATCAAACAATATAATAAGAAATATATAAACATTTTTTGTTATGTGTTTTCGAATTGTATAAATTTATATTAGAATATATATATCTGTATGTATGTGCGAATACCAAGTTAATTTGAATCTAAACGCGTGATGGTTAATGCTTAAAGTATTCCACTTAATATATTACTTAGTGCAATGCAAAACCCAACAAATACAATATCCTAATACTAAAAATGCTTTTGGATTTACAGCGAATTTATATTATATATTAAAAAAGTCCACTGGCTCGTGTCGATACACAATTTAGGTCCGCCATTGATGTAATTTGTTCTAACGCAACAGCTTGCCCTAAAATGTTGGACGTTAGTTGAATTGAAATTTATGGGTGGGTTATATTGATGTATATTTAATTGGAGTGGTGTGTGTTTGTTTTGTTGTCCAGATATATAGTGTATTCGTACGAATGATATGCATGTAAAATAATTATATAGATTAATACTGGGCACAAACAATCGCTTGGCAATGTGTGCAAAATATACCTTTCTTACCTGAAGATAATAGTTGCCCAAGAAAGTCAGACCCACGCCAAGTCCAACGGCAATAATATGAGACAGATATAAATTGGGCAGCGGGCGTCGTTTGCGCAAAAGGAATGAAAGCAGCGAGCTCTTGCGATCCGAATACGGCGGATAGCGTGCTCTATAAATAAGCGAGGATTGCATGGTCAGATGATAAACACAGTGATTACTAGTCGTATACTTACGACGCCATCTTCTCGCCCAGCAGTGCCAGATTCTTGCCCAGGCAGGATTTCTTGTGTGTGAACGTGTCAAATCCATATTTGCCATGATAGGAGCCCATGCCGCTCGTGCCAACGCCTCCGAAGGGTAAGGTATCAACTGGGGAAATGGGAAGCCCAGAATATTATTAACAAATCGATTCGCTTAAATGTATTTGTTTAGTTATTTATTTGTGTTAGTTGCTGTTGACTAATTTATTTGCATACCAATTACCACTTTGTTATTTATATATTCGCACTTCGCCAAATCTTTTATTAAGCAAGTATTAAGTTAGCAAATTAAACAATAAATTCAACCCCAAATATGTTAATTTCCAGATTACAAAACACAATTTTTACAGATTTTGTGTGCAACTTATAAATTTTGTCTTTTGGGGTGGTGGGTTTGGGCGGCGTTTGTGTATCTTGGCCTCTTTCTGGGCTCTCAGCTCGGCAAATTGTGCTTTTCGATTGAGTTAAGAAATACTCAGAAATAATTGTCAACGTTTAAGTAATTGTGCTACATTTTAAGTGCATAAGCAATTATAAAAGTAATAGGTATTTTAATTGCGTATCATTTAAAACGAACAACACTACATAAGGTAGTTAAAACATTAAATATATACCTCCACAGTGCATGATAGTCTCGTTGCTGCAGAATCCGCCGCTTGTTGTGTTTTTCTTGAATTCATTAACTAACTTTTTAGAGTTCGAGAACACGTAGATTACAAGTGGTTTTTCCCTATTTTGAGGAGGGTAGTTGGGAAAGATTTGAAAAACAATTAAGATACAAAGGCTAATTGATGAACAATATCATCTGACTAACAAATCACATAAATCGAATAAATACAACACACAAACCGAAAAAGTCAATGTTATGAATTTGATGTATTACAAATTTAAATGATTGAGTTTAGTGCTTAATAACTATCAGTTGTTGCTATCGAAGAGGAGCTGCACACAACTCTAAAAACGTTATATTATTGTTTACAGTACCGCCACCAAATATTTACAAAACTTGCAAAAAAAAAAACTTACACTTTACTTACAAGTTTACATTTTTAACATTCATATAGATTGTAATTAGCTAACACACGAGCGGGGGGAAGAGACGGGCAACCACAACCGTAATATACAATTGTTGTAGCGTTTCATATGTTTAAATAGGTACTACACTTAGTTGGAGAAGTTACGGACTATATATTATTATATATTTGATAACAGCGCTTCGCAATAAACATATTTATCAATAACCGTAGCCATAAAATTGTTGAGGGGCCGCAAAGCATCCGTTAATTGATGTTTGATCTTATTGTGACCATTTGGCTTACCAGCATAATGCATAATGGTGTCGTTCACGCACAATCCGCCCGATTGTGTGCTGCTCACGAACAGATCGAGAACTTCTGTTTCCGTTGTGAAAATATACAGGACAAGCGGATTTTCTCTAATATTTGGCGTTTAACGCGATTTTAAACAGACGATTTGGAAATGTTTCAATATTATTATCATTATTTTCGATAGCATTTTAGCTTTTGTTTTGTTTGTTTGTTTGTGTTTTTTTTTGTGACAAATGACAAATGCACGACTCTTGATGCAAAATGAAATAAAATTTGAAATTTATGGGACACACTTGGCTTTCGACTTGGCACACTGATGGACATACCTGGAATTGATGAACTTTATCGCATCGTAGGCATTCTCTACTGTGTAAATGGGCAAGATTGGGCCGAAGATCTCTTCCTCCATGATCGCATCATCGGGCTTGACATCGACCAGAATTGTGGGCTCAATATAACGCTCGCTGGCATCATATTTGCCGCCAACAGCAACGCGTCCCGACTTCATTAGTCCCAACAGACGCCTGCAAGCAAAGACAATATGATTTGTAAAATTTACTCTGGCAAATGAATCAAATTCAATCGAGTTAGTTACTGGAAATTGTTCTGGTTGATAATGCGACTTAGATCCGGGCTGCTTTGAATGTTGTCGCCGTACCACTCCTTGAGCACCTCCTTCGCCTCGACTATGACCTTCTCCTGCATCTCTTTGGAGCAGAGTACGTAGTCGGGTGCAATGCATGTCTGTCCACAATTGATAAGTTTGCCCCACAGAATACGCTTGACCGCTGTGCGCAACTCCACCGACTTGTCAATGTAGCATGGACTGCAAATGGAGTCCAATTAACAATCATTGATCAATTGTCTGCTTTGTGGCATTTGCGACAACTCACCTCTTGCCGCCCAACTCTAGAGTTGTGGGCGTTAAATGCTTGTTGGCTGCCGCATGCACAATTTTGCCAACACGCGGCGAACCCGTATAGAATATATAATCAAAGCGTTGATTTAACAGCTCAGCAGTCTCGCTCGGTCCACCGCAGACCACGGGATAGCAATCCTGTTGGTAACAATACAATGTAAACTCAATTCAATTTCAATATTATTATGACAGCTCACTCACATTGTCCAGATATTTGGGTATTGTTTCGGCAATGAATTTGGCACAATTGCCAGCTATCTCACTGGGCTTGAGCACCACACAGTTGCCAGCGGCAATGGCTGCAGCAACGGGAACCAGCAGCAATTGCAGCGGATAATTCCAGGCACCAATTACAAGCACAACGCCGAAGGGATCATTGAAGATTTGCACATCGTCCAGCAAGTTGACAAACGATTTGTCCGGCTATGTTCCAACGAGACAAACAAAAAGTTAACAATTAACAAGGAAGGAAATTCATTTGGAATTCCAATTGGCACTACGCACCTTTTCTGGCTTGACCCAGTCGGTGAGATTATAGAGTATGTGCTTGATATCATTCTTCATGAATTCTGTTTCCACAATCAAACTCTCCTGTTTGGGTCGTCGCAAATCGGCCTCCAAGGCGCTGATAATCTCATTTTCATGCTCCTCATAGCAGCGTAGCAAATTTTCCAATTGTTTGCGTCTAGAATAAACAATTAGTTATTATCGAATTTGCGATTAGAGAAGCACACTACAATCCAATAAGAAATCTGTCATATAATAATAATAATTTACTTTTATGGAAGTCTTGAAATCTACAAACGAGACCTTTGTCAAACTTCATTAGAATAATGTATGTTGCATTTTTAAATAAAGCGCAGTTAGAAACACGATTTCTATATATTCTGCTTCCTTTAATATCGATTGAGTTATGAGCAATAAAAAGGCAATCAAAATAGCAACTAATTACAATGCAAGACATCTATATAAATATAGAAAATATCTAAAGTCATCGTAGGTGCTGAGCTGTTGTTGTTGTTGTTGTTGCTGTTGCTGCTGAGTAACTTGGGGGAAGGTCAATGTTAATTTGCCGTTTCGATAATAAATTATGCAACATTTGGTTTTGGTTTTGGGAAATGATTCTACGTTTTGTGTATGTGACGCATCTTGGCGATATCAGCTGGTTGTCTGGCCAATAGAAAACATACATTGACATACATATACATATTTGTACATACCTAAATGCACATACATATATATGTATGGGTGGGGAGATACACCTAAGATCTAGCTGAATTAGAACTTTAAAACCGGTCTGCAAACCGCGCCGGTTTTGTTATTGGCTATTAAAAACTTCTGAATTTTTTTTTTTTTTTTTTTTTTTTTTTAGTTATTACCAGTTTTGAAGGTTAGCAATATACATTTTGTTCTACATATCAGAAAAATGCTAATATTTGAATATTTTTTCTACAAATATATTAACGTAACAATATACATCTGTTGCAAGGTAAACGGGTTCAAGTTCAGGTGCAATTTAAGCTGCACTTGTTTAGACCCTAGATTATTTATATGAATATTAAAAAACCATCGTTGTGCATATCAATGAAGCAATTATAGTTATTAAGCGCTTTGGCTTTGGGCGACATACGCATACATATATATCTGTATATATATATTTATGTATGTATGTATTTAAGCTTAGAGTTATTTCAATGCGCTTCTAAATGAGAAGTAGAAGAGGCCGCTCAAAAGGCGAAAACAATCGCAGAACTCAACACGTTTATTCAGAGTTTATTTGAACAAGAAAAAGATCATGAAATTAAATGGCTATCAACCTTGAGGGGGGCCAAAAGATACGTCCGCACTTCCGTTTCACACATTGAGCTTAAGATACATACACATTTTGTATTTATGTACATTTAACTATATACTATAGACATATCGTCTTTTGTGTATTTACATAAACATTTTTGACTATTGTTCGGGTGATATATACACATACCATATATATTTTTCTGTATTGAGGTGTTTGGTTTTTTATTTTCTGATCTGTCTAACTACGTGTCATTAAAGTAATTAGTCGCTTTATATGACTTTATTTTTTTTTTTTGTATTAAGAATTCAGTTAAACTACGCTTTATACAAAGTACAGAAATAGCAGGCTGAAAGTTCATAACCTGATTTACGATATTGTAATTGGACTCTGAAATATGCACATATATATATTCGGAACAATCGAAAAAATATACAATGTATATGGGAAAACAGAGTACATTTTCCGTTCAGACGTCAGTCGTCAGTCGTGTGGTGCTATTTATAAATACATATATTATCTACATTCGTTATCAGTGCAACGAGTGCTCGAATTCCATAGAACAAACAAAGTTCAAGTGAGCGAGTCCGAAAAAGCTTTCGGTTTCCAGGTGGTTGTACTGTGCCCTGTTTGTTGTTAGCCAACAACAACATACTTGAGTACATCTATACATATACATCTGTATTTATGTTATGTATATTTTGAGTTGGAAAATTGCGACAACTGTTGTAATTTACATTACATTAAATATGAATGCAATATTGCGATGCCTGACGACCTGTTAATTACAACAACCTGTCTGTACTTGTAACTGTACTGTTAAAAAAAAGCCGCTTCAGCTGTTGTTGCTCGTTTTGTTTGTGTTTGTTTTTTTTTTTTGTGCATTAACTTTGGTTACAGTTACTCACCGAAAGCTTACGTTCCTGGTCTTGCCACTGGCGAACGCGAGGCGGGCGCGCTGCAATGTCTGCGAATCGTTCATCGCAATTGTTGTTATTGTTGTTGTTGGGTTTTCACATTCGCAGTGATCAAGTTGTGTTGCGTGCAACAACACAGGCATATACATATTTATATATGTACACATATATTTAGGAAGATAACGAAAACGAAAACAAAAACGAAAAATACGAAAAAATCAAATAAAATCAGACGAAAAGAAGGCTTAATGTTTGTTACGTGCACAAATGTTCGTTAATAATAGTTGTTGCTATTGTTGTTGTTGTTTTGCCCGCATTAAATTGCATGCGGCATATAAGTAATTTTGATTGTTTGCTTTACAAAACATAACATAACATAACATTTGCAGTTGCAACTGGCATCATCATCATCATTATTGATTATATACTATTCATTATATACCACACTCACATCGTCAAAGTTTGCCATTGTGTCAGGCTGGGTTGAGGGATCGACGTTTTCGCTTTCTGTTTCTGCTTCTGAGGAATACAAGAACACACACACACACAGACAAACAAGAATATCAAATTTTGTTTACTTTTGCGGCTCACTGGTTAACTGCTATCACATTCACTTTACATAAATTTAGATCTAACTATATCAAGTATAATTGTATGTGTATACTTTTGCAGAGGCTGTGTCGCAGGGGCAAAACAAGCGAACTGATTCAACAAAATTGACGCGCAACGCACAGGCAACAAAAGCACAACCGACAACGTTCACGACGACGAGAAGATTGAAATTGAAAACGGCGAGCAGTTGACTACTTGGGCCGCAGCCGCTGCTTTAATCGTATTCAATTCTTAAACCCGTTTCAAAACGCAAACACCGCTTGACAACCTCTCTCGATATGCCTCCAACAAATACAAATTGGACGGCTCAACAAACAGCTGTTTTCAATTTAGTTACCGAGTCCGAGTACGAGTAACGATTACAAAAGTGCGATTATTGTCAAATAGTTATCGTCTAATCGTTTCATTTCGATAGCTTGTAACGTTATTTTGAAATCTCACTTCATCAAATTAATAGCTGAATTTTCAAAGTTAAATATAAAACATAAAAAATAAAATCGATTGGTGCTACAGAAATACATAAATATTAACAAATATAAAATTTCTAGTTTGTTTACCTCAGCAACTCAAGTGTATCAGCACAAATGCCGGTTGGTACTGAAAAAAATAATGCAGGCACAAGCATTTCTAAGCTAAACAACGAACGTTATCAGCGTTATCAGCGTTCACTAATCGCGGTGTGTATCAACAAACACATTTCCAAAATTTATATGCGTGTTTATTCTATGTATACACTGATACTGATACAACGTTTTCTGCTTGTTTAATTGCACAGCTTTATTAATATATTCGATAAGCCGCAATGGATTTGACCACTTTGAGTGTTGGGTCAACAGTTCTACGAAATATTGCCTGCCAACGATGATGGGGCAGTTATAATACCACAAATCAGCCATTATCAGCAATCATAAATGTTTACTTACCAATATTAATTACGGTTGTTCCGTCGCCTGCATTTAAATTGACACCATAGAATAAATAGTTTTTTTTAATGTAGTTAATTACTGACATCGAAATACAAAGTTAAAATACAACGAGGCTTACCATTTTTGGGGCCAATAGGTATTTCGGGTGCTCGATTTGCAGCCATGTTCGAAAGTTAAAATTATTTATTTGTTTCGTAGTGTTCGCACACAACTCAGTTTCAACACAAGCTAAAATTAAGCAGATATTAAAGTGAACATCATCTAAAAGCACTTAGGAACTTTTATTTTAAGTATTTTCTTTTTACGACTTGACTGTGTTTTAATTATAGCCTAGCTGAGAGTGATATATGTTTAAAACGTTGCAGCTGTCCTGAAAAAACTGTTTACGATTTACATATGTATATATACATATATGTTTATTTAACATTATATTGTAATTGCTTTTAAGTTGCTAAAGTCACAATTGACACAATAAATTAATTACTGGGCGACACGAAGCCGGTTTCCCGAAACAAGTTCACCGCACTCGACATATGTAAACACGTATTTACAACACTCTATATGTACATGTATATAAAGTTTATTAGCACCCCATCATGAATGGTTTCAAGGTCAAGGCAGTCGCGTATAAGCATGGCCAACAAAGCCAGAGTCATTTTTGTGGACTCCGCTTGCATAATCCATAGTACGAATCGTGTGACACAATTGGCGACGGGCAACGTGCCATTACAAGCGCTTTTCCAACCACTTTTCCACTTAACATTGAGCGTCGTCAATTCTGGGTCACAATTCAATAACAATAACTGTTTCTTGATTTCACTTTCATCATCAATTTTTATACCATTTCTGATTTAATCTATTAACGCTTATCGACGGCACTTGACAAGAAAAATAACACAAATCCGAAATAGCCGCTTATACAACCGCTAATACAGAGGCCAATTGTAAACTGATCGAACATATTGATTGATTCCAGCTCCGAAGGTGGCGTCCACTCGATCTGCCTGATTTGCCGGAACACTGCACTCGTTTATTTTTATTTTGCTGATTTGCTGTTGATGCTTGATTTGTATGCACAACCTGTCGCCGCTTGACGAAACCAAAATACCATTCGAAAACCTATATTGAAATCTTTGAAGCACGCCCCGATATCGATACCAAAAAAAATTACCCACAAACACTAAATATTATGTGCGCCTGTCGAGCGGATTCAGTTAACGCGTCAACGCTCGAAACACGTCTGAGGCTCGAATCCGGGCTGACGGCCAGGTTATGCTACGAGTTGGGCTTGAACAGTTAAATTTGTTAACTAATTGCGTCTCTTTCCAAACCATTTAATTGGTATAATCAATTTCTTTGATGTTAACTTGCGACATAAACAAACGCCGGCAAACATATAATTTTTGTCCATTTGTACCAATTAATGCCTTATGGAACACAATATTCTTAACAAGCGGACTATCGTCAATGATTGATGGCGACTGACGCTCTGCGACTTTTAACACAACTTTGCACATTAATATATTCAAATATAAAACTTTAAACACTCAAGTAAAATTAAGAAAATTCAATAACTACGAAGACTAAACACCCTAGCATTAATCTAAAGCTCATTTATTATTATTATTATTTATAAAAGTATAACTTTAAGGTGGAGGAAATGAAATAGGGAAATATATCAGCTCAGTTTTCAAGATTCAAGATATTTTACTTATAATATTTTAGAGAATTATGTTGTTAGACGCATTCAGTTTGGAGTCTTAACTACAAAAGAGAAGCATCCAAAAATAAAGTACAAAACAAAAAATCATATTTCGAAATGCGGAATCATATTTAGATACTATTTTCAGAACCAGTCGCGACACATGAATATGCATAAGATATAAGACAAAGTTGAACAATGCTCTGCTCTAGGGTATGGAGCACACATCGCGCCAGCTAAGATAGTTGCTAATTGAGCACTCCACCTCTGCACTCTACGAAATTAAAGATCGTCGGGGGATCATTTGTTTGTTTACTTTGGCCACAAAACAGCTGTTGGCCGGAGGCGCGAACAAAACGCCAAACGAACCTAACCGGTTGTTAAAAAATTGTTTGGTTTTTTATTTTTATTTTTTTGTGTTTGGTTTTTGTGTATTTAACAGCCTTGACCATGAAGCTCAGACTTGGACCCGCCAGATCCACTGGCAGGCGGCAACTGTGAGTGACAAGCCTGAAATCCAACTCAAATCTTGTTACACTAATTAAATATAAATGTACAATTATTTAACGCGATATAAACAGACTTTAATTGCAAAACTCTCACAATCAAGTAGCAACAGTGATTAGCTCTAAATGCTTTGATTATTTTATTAAGTTAATTATTTATTATTTACACGCGTCTAGTTAGCGTTCTACACGAAAGTTTGTAATCTTGTAAACTTGTAATTGTTTATTGTCGATGATTGCAGTGATATTGTTACAATATTATTACTGCAACAATATATCATTATAGTAAATCAATTCACTTTCACATACCATAATCGACTCAATGCTTATGTAATATTTATAGAATTTCGAAAACTTCGAACAGCTTTTGCTTGTTTCACCTCATTTGCAGCTTTAATTTTTACACACATTTTCAAAGCATAAACTTAGGCTGATCAAAAAATAAGTTTCGATATTAAAGTTATTTTACCTACCTGACAATAATAATCAAATAGATAATCTAATAAGCTTGGCTTAAATTTTTAACAAAGTCGTTTTTACTAATTGACTTTAAGATTGTGGCGCTTGATAAATATCAAAATATCAGCAATTTGGCCTCGGAAGTGATTGTAGATTGAAATTGGCCAAAGTGACATTTCAAAATATTGTTAGATACATACATAAATCATGATAGCTGTGTATCTGTATCTAAAACTGATCAGCATAGCCATTAGCATCCCCAAAGGGTTTATATAAACAACGATCTGCCCTGAGGACACTTCTGGTCGAGGAAAGTTGATTACGTAATTTTGACCCGTAATTAGAGAGAAAAATCTTGACCTTGAGACTGCATCAAAGGTCACCAGAACATGAATGTTCCGATCCGCTCAAGCTGCTCTGGGCTATCATGGACAACTTGCTACTACAGCTATCAGTCAGCAAGTAATCCTTGCCAGATCTTCAGGAGCTTATTAAACCGGTCACAAATAGAATAAATTTAGTCTTGTTTAAATAAATACGGATATATCCATCCTATCCGATAGTCAAGCACCAATGAATGCAATAAGTGGGACAAAAATTACCTCAAAAGTAGTCCATGAAGCACGATCCAGACTTGACCGACTCGGGGCAACCAATAGGCTCACCCTAGGATGGGTTCCGGGCCACACGGACACAGTAGGGAACGAACTGGCCGACAGGCAAGCAAGATTTGGGGCCACAGAGACCTCTAACTGGACCTGAACCGTATTGTGGCATTGGAAGGCACACAATACGGCAGGAGCTTAGAAACGAAGAAAGACAGATGAGGCAGTGGAGCTGGGTAGAGGCACCAGGACTTCGACAAGCCAAATGTCTTTCGGATGGCTATAATCAGAAACGATTTAAGCAGATAATAGATATGAGTAAGAATAATCTTAGAATACTCACCAGTCTACTGACGGAACACTGTAGACTAAGAAGTCACCTAGCCAAGCTAGGTTTAATTAGTAGCGGACTCTGCAGGTTCTGTGAAGGTGAGGAGGAATCCTCAATGCAATCCTAGCAGAGTGTGTCGCCTTAGCGAGGAAAAGATGTAACATCCTAGGGAAGCATGTTATGATAAACAATGACATAGTAGCCCTCAACCCAATAAAGATTCTAGCATTTGTGCAGGAGCTTGGGTTGATGGAGGAGCTTTAAGCCCAGAAGGGGGCACAATAGACCTATCAGGTCGCAGTGCACACTTGGGGGTGTGTGCACTGCGACCTGATAGGTCTATTGTGCCCCCTTCTGGGCTTAAAGCTCCTCCATCAACCCAAGCTCCATAATAATAATAATAAATAAATAAAAGAGGGAATGCATTATTTTATTAGTGTATAATTTATTATTTAAATATGTTATAAAATTTGTTTATCGTATAAAATATACTCTTATTCTTGTCACACATCTACATATATATATATATATATATATATATATATACTTATAATATATATGAGTATATATATATATATATATATATATATACGCATATGTGTATTTATGCATGTATATAGAAAAATTACAATTCAAGTATTGTAGTTTATTTTGTTTACACAATTACAATTTTTAACTGCAACTCGTTATTGTTATAATTTGTCGCCTTGATCTAAGAGCATTTTCGTCCTTCACATTAATGTATACATATACATATATATATATACATATATATATATACATATATATATATATATATATATGCATTTATTTATGGGGATGTATGTATGTAGTATGTATATACTTATGCAAAATAGCTGCAATATTATGTATGTATGTATGTGTACCTAGTACATGCTTGTTCTATGTAAATATGTAATGCAGTATGATTATTTGCAAATATCGAAATTTATGCCAAAAATTGTATCTTTTTTTGTTTTTTTTTTTGTTTTTTTGTTTTCGATCTTTTGGTTTTTTTTTAATTTCTTTTATAGAGTAGTATTTAGTTATTACTATGTATGTATGTAGTTGCATATGCATAGGTGTAAGTTAGTAGTAAGTATTTATGTATATATGTATGTATGTACGTTACTATCGTATGTATCTCTATTTATGATGTAAGTAGTACTCAAAGTAGAAAGAATACACATTTCTTCAGCATTTAAGTCGCCATTAGATGAACCAAGCATTTGTTTTGAGTCGTCTGTTACAAATATACAATTCGCAATTTGCACGTAAACTATTCGTACATATGTACATATGTATATTATGTATATACCTATTTATGTATATGTATGTATATGCCTATATGTAGTATTCATTTTAGCTATGTATGTATATGCGAAACCAGTAGCTGGCCTACATTTTTTCATCTTTTTTTTCATTTTTTTTTTTTCATTTTTTTCATATTTTTTTGTTGATTTTTTTTTTGTTATTCTTTTATGATTTTTTTTTATTCAATGCTTATAAATTAAATTTGTACTCGTTTTGTACTCAATTGCTCCATAATTACTACATATGTTAGTATGTATGCATGCGTGTGTTTATATATGTATATGTATTTGTATGTAAGTATGAATGTATGTATGTTTGCCAAAAGAAACATGGATTTAGATACAAATATGATTTTTGTTTTTGCTTGCAGTTTGTTTTTTTTTTTGCTGCAAACCTATTTTTATTGGCTAATGCTAATTGGTTTATCAAATACATATGTATGTACGTATGTATATGTATTTATGTATTTAGTTATCTTTGTTTCATGTAAAATTTGCTCAAAATTGTATTTTGATAGAAGAATTCATTTTAGCATCGTTAATCGACATGTTATAAAAATTTGATTTATAAATAGGTTTCTTTTTTTTGTTGTATTTCTTTTTTTCTTTTTGGAAAATCTTTTTTACATTCATTTATTTGTTAGCTGCTCTTAAGATCGTTAGTCATTAGTTTTATATTTGGCTTAAAACTAAATACATATATATATATCCATATATATGTAAGTATGACAAAAAATTGAATACCTGATTTATGTTTTGGATTCGTTTTAGTTCGTTATTAAGCTACTTGTATATGAGCACACATATATATATATATATATATATATATACATATATATATATAATTATTTTTCGTTTTTAGCATTACTTGTAAGTGTGGGCAATATTTTTTGGAATATTTTCTGTTTTCTTCATTCGTTTTTTATTTTTTGTTTTTCCATATAGGATATATTTAAAAAAAATACCTGCTTGAAATTTAATTTTTGGTATGTATTGTAAATGTTTATTTAACTATTTAATGCATATGTGTATGTTGAATGTTTATGTGTGAGTGTGGGTGTGTGTGTGGGTGTATGGGTGTGTGTATGATGTATATTCATGACTCTAAATTGAATTTTTTTAATTTATGTATTTCTTATATTTCTCATATTTTGTTTTATTTATTTGTTTTTTTTTTTTGTGATTCTTAAGCCTTTGGCAAATTGTTCAGTATTCATGACTTTCAGTTTGTGTTTAACATACTTTTATAATCTTTAGATATATAGTACATATACATGCTATATGTGCTTAAATGCTTTTTATTTTTAATTATGGCATTCGGTAGTACTTAAATCTCAATCTTGGTTTACAATTTGTTTTTTGTTTTTGTTTTTTTTACACAATTTCAAAACTGTGGCTTTTAGAAAACGGCGCTCATTTGTAATGATTTTAGTATTTGCTTTTTTTTGTTTTGTTTTGTTTTGTTTTTTAATTTAGTAAATCTCACACATGTAGAAATATTAGTAAAATATGGCATTTCTCATATGTATGTCTCATATCATCAATACGCATATACATATACACATATATACATATATACATATATATATATATGGTATGTATGTTGTTTTTTTATGTACTTTTAAGTATGTATGGTATGGTTTTGAAAAATGTGAGGAAATGTTTTTTGATCTGGTTGCTACCAGCAATCACATAAAATGAACGGCGCTTTAAGGTATAAGTGTGTGTGTTGTGTGTGTTTGTTGTGTGTGTGTGTGTGTATGAATGTTATTCGATTCAAATGAGGTTATGGCAATTACGTACTTGGATCGTGAAATCGATTAATAAAGGAGATCAACACGTCCAAGTCAAATCGTATATAGAGTATATATGGCTAGGGTAAAATTTAAAAACTTGAAAATCGCTTCACTTAGTTTTTACGATACACTTTTGTCAATTTAACACTAATTACACCATAGACTTTTGTCAGAATGTATATAGATATATATATATATATATATATGTATAGTATATCTACTCGTAATTATAGATACATATATGTATATGTATCTATTCATATACACACATTTATCTGAGGCTGATGCTCTCGTAGAGCATTTTGCACACAATTTCAATACATATATATATATATGTATAGGGTATATAATTTTTTTTTAATATATATTTTTTTTAATTATTATTATTTTTTCCTTTTGTTTTTTTTTTTGTGTATTAGTTTTGCGCATTTTATGCGTGTTGCTTTTTACGTGGAAGGAGTGTTAGCTCAATGCTCAATGCTCAATGTTGAATCTGTGCAGAAACAGTTTTGGGTTCGTTTCGTGGTCAGTGGTTTGAGTTAAGAACAAACAACAACAACAAATTTTTTATAAGAATTGACAGTGAAACGAAATCAATTTGAAGAGGGGCTGATTTTAAAAAATAACTAAGTAAGTAATTAAGTAATTAAGAAGAATATATATGTAAAACATAACTACATCATAAGTAACTAGTTGGCTAATACATTTTAAGCGCATTTGTCAAACGCATTGCAATTCATGCTCTCTCCTCTCTCTCTCTCTCTCTCTCTTATCTCCTCTCTCCTCTACTCTCGCATATCTATATATAGTCAACTACACAACTACGTTCAGTTTGTCAGTATCTCAGTGTGAGTGCATCTGTCAGATACTATTTTACTTGGCTTGCTGTCATTAATTCGGCTAATATGTATATATGTATGTATCTATGTATGCTGGATGTAGTATTTAGTATATGCATTAATTCGTTTTTTGTTTTTGTTTTTTTTTTGTTTGTTTACTTGCGAGGAACATGTCACCTAAATATGTATTCAATACGCGCATATTGCTCTGGATATATGTGTTTTTTACTATGCCACGTGCAGCATGCCGCTTGATTTTTTTTATAGGTCTCTACTAAATGCTAATGAACACATTCAAGTCAAAAATTATGATAAATTTTTTGTTTTTTTTTGTTATTTTGCTTTTGCTTTTGTTTGATAAATCTTTCGGTACCTGTACGCAATTAATAATACAATTAATAATAATACACAATTGTAATTCATAATAGTAATGATACATCAAAACAGACAAATAAAAAGAAATTATTTCTTTGTGATGCAACGTATGTATGTATGTGTGTGTGTGTGTGTGTGTGTGAGGGTGTGTATGTTTGTTGATGTATTTATGTCAGTTAAACTCGGTTTAAGCTATGCCCATATTTATGAATTGATGTGTGACTTGTGACTGTATGTGGCGTTCAGTATATATATATATATGTATATATATAGTACATATTGTACATATGTGTAAGTTAAGCTATGTTTTAAGTTACGTTACGTTACGTTATCAATGTCATTGCAATTTTTTGGCCTCACCATATATGGTGTTTCAATTGGCTCCACAATTGCCGTTTAGTTAATCAGTCTTCGTTAAGAGTTCAACCAAAAAGTCAGCGGGTTTCATTTATAATTATCCTTCATTTTTGTTTTTGTTTTTGTTTTTTTTCATTAACTTTATAACTATTATAAAGTTTCATCAAACTCACTTGCTCAGTCTCAATTATAAGAAATTAGTAATAATAAACAAATTTTTAAAAAAACGTTTACATACCACAAATATAAAATTGATTTACAAAAACCAAAAAAAAAACCTATTAAACTGAACTAAACTAATTTTAAATTTCTAATACCACTAAGCAAATTATTGTTTAAGCTCGTCGTTACGGAAATCATTTCAATAAAAAAAAAAAACAAATACCAAAAAACAAACAAAAAAAACTTAGTGGTTATTTGTTTTGTTTACATATTCTCTTCTTCTTTTGTTTAAATGCAACCCCCATTTTTCTTTCTCTCAGTTTCCATGCCACTCAACTAGCTAGTAAACTGCCCCTCAGTCTAACTAACAGGTAATAATATTTTCATCTAGTATTTATTGTGTATTGTTTTTTTTTTTCTTTTCTTTTTTCCATTTACGTTTTCATACTTTCTTTGGATATAAAGTGTTTTCCGTTTTTTTGAGTGTATTTTTTTGCTCGCTCGCCTAAAATTCTACTGAGCTGTCCGCTGTTGGTATTTTGCTTTAGTTTAGTTAGTTCTCTAGTTGGTTGCTTGGTTGGTTGTTTTCTTGTATATTCACTAAATATATATATGTGTGTGTGTGTGTTTGTGTGTGTGTGTGTCTGTGTGTGTTTGTGTGTGTGTGTGTGTGTGTGTATGTATTGTATGTAAATTACCAAATCTTAACCGTGTTTAATAACTCTTAAGCATTATCGAGGTAATCGTTGTAGCACTTATGCTAAAAATTTTTACTAATTTTAATGCCGTTTTTTGTTTTTGTTTTTTTTGCTTTTTGTTTTCGTTTTTTGTTTTGGATTTCTTTTTGCTAAATATTTTAGCACTTGTAAATGGTCTAAAAAAAAACGTCGTCTGTCTTCTGCTAACTGATTTGTTGCATCCATATCCCTTTGCTATCGTTTTTTGTTTTTCATTTTGTTTTCATTGTTTATAAACTAATTTAGAATACGTGCACAAACCGCTTGTAAGGGTTAGACCCTTCTTTGGAGTCTGGCGACAGTTCGATGAGGAATACAATGCGTCCATCCGGCATCAAGGCCACATCGCATGTGCGATCCTTTTCATCCAGCGTTGGCGGCATCAGCGGATTTATGGAGGGACGCACCTCGATCTATAGCAATAATGTAATAAAACCATTTAGTAAAAGAATAAGGTATATATATATATATATATATATATATATATATATATATATATAGCAAAACACTTACATCCCACATAAAGTCAAGATTCTGATTAAAGACGAGTATGCGTTGATTCTTGGAATCGGCAACTATAATGCGACCCTCATCGTCGCAACAGAGCCCAGAGGGTCGATTGAATTCATGGAAGCCAGAGCCCTCATGTCCCTTCACAGACAGAATCTACAAAGAACAAGAATTTTATATAGAAAACGAAAAAATAATTCAATCGAATTTTGGCACTCACATCATTGATATCCGGATCGATCAAATACAAGCAGTGGTTGTCAAAGTCAGAGACGATGATGTTGCCGGTGGGCGTGTAGCAGACGCCGCGTGGCGAGGCGATGCCCTTGGTCTGGCCATGATTATCGAACACAATCTGGCGGATGAAACGACCCTCGGAGTCGAACTGTTGAATGCGATGATTGCGCGAATCGGTGACGACAATTTGACGCCGTGAATTGACGGCGACATCCCATGGATACTGAAATTGGCCATACTCCTTGCCATAGCTGCCGAATTTGAGTAGAAAAATACCGCTGGCGGTAAATATCTGCACCCGATGATTATCCTTGTCAACAACTATGATGCGATTGTCCACGTCCACACAGATGCCGGCAGGCAGATCGAATTCACCGTTGCCGACACCCTTGCGCCCAAATTTGAACTTGAGCGAGCCATCCGGATTGAAGACCTGCACACGATTGTTGCGCCTGTCCGAGACGAGCACATGCCCCATCTTGTCGACGCACAAGCCCCACGGCCGGCTCACCTGGCCATCCTCGTGGCCCTCGGTGGCAAAGGAGAGCGACAACGCATTCGAGTTGCGCACCTTCACCAGATCCATGCAACCCGGTATGGCCTGGGTGGTGCGTGGTGCACTGAAATGCAGACCGGGCGAACTGCGCAATCCATTCAATTCCCAGTCGAGGGCAGCACTGGACATGCCACAGGCGCTGCCGCCACGCGGCTGCATAATGGGCGACGGTATGCGAAAGCTATTGTCGCGCAACAGCGGACGACGCACCGTCGTCGAGGCGACACTCAGCGGACCAGTGCCCGTGCTGGTGGCCAGGCTGGGCAGGCCAAAGGACATATCAATGCCAGAGGAGGCAGCGGCGACAGCAGCAGCGGCAGCAACAACGGCAGGTGCTGTTACCACATTGCTGGCAACAATGCCATTGCTGCTGGAGACGATGGGCATGTTCTTGTCATCGACAAGGATGACGCCGCCCTGATTGCGTATATCCTGCAGCAGACTGTAGTCGGGCGGGGCAAAGGCGAAGACCTCCTGCTTCGGCTGCAGATCCTTGTAGATGCCCGCAAACTGCTCCATCTGCCGCTGCCCGTTCGTTAGCTTCATGGCAATCTCGATTTGATCCATGCTGCATGCATTGTCCGCCACTTTGCTCAGCATATCCGATGTCTCCGACAGCCCGGCCAACGCAGACTTCAAGCCCGCCATCTGGTCATGGAGTATGGCGAGACGACGCTGACGCAACTTCTCGACAAAGTCGAGCAGAAAACGCTCGCGATCCTCGATGGCAATGATGAACTGGCGGAACGCCTTGCGTATATTATCGCTCAGTTCGCTGCAGTTGCGCTCGATCAGCCGGATGAAGGCCAGCGCCTTGTCAATGCTGCTCTTGATGCAACGTGTCCCCACCTGACTGCTCTCGATGGCGCCCTCCAGCTTCTCCTTCGAACCCACCATAAAGTTCTGTATGGACGCATAGCTGTGCTCCTTGTGCTCGTGCAGCGTACAAAACTGACAGACCAGCTTCCGGCAATAGTCGCACACGTAGCGCAGCATCTCGTTGTGTATGTCACAGATGAAATTGCTGCTCGGCGGCGTGTGTGCGTTCGCCGAGCTGCCGCCGGTGGGTGAGGCGCCAATCGGTGTCGGTAGCGAGACAATCGAATGATTCGAGGATAAAGGACTGTTGCGATGCTCGCGCAGGCAATCGTTGCACATGAACTCGTTGCACTCGAGGCAACGGATCGAGGCGCTCACCTCGCACCAGCCGCAGCTGATCGACGAGTTGTTCGACGATTCCGGTGACATTTTGGAGCTGCGCGACGCACCGCTGCCAATGGGTCCAATACTGAAATCACCGTGCGTCTCCAGACCGCCCAGAAAGTTATTGATAAAGAAGTCTGTGCGTGGCGGCGAACTGCAAAAAGGTTAACAAAGAATATACCTTAGTAAAGACGGCTCCATCGAGTGGTTTTTTGGGATCAATGCTGGCTTACCCATTATTTTGTGGCACATTGGGCAGCAGGCCCACATTGAGATCCCAGGAGGGGAACGATTCCAGTATGCCGGCAAGCAGACGTTCGGATGAGTTGCTGGCATTACTGCTGATGCTGCCGCTGCCGCTGCCACCGGCATTGGCTGTGTTGCCGTTTCCGGCTGTGGCTGTGTTGGCAACGGCGCTGGGCGCATTGCTGCCAGCCATTTGCTGTGGAACCGTATTGTTTGACAAGAGTTCCATCATAAGCAGTGAAATGGTAGTTGTGGTAGCTGAACTTTGAGATCACGATTCTTGTGGTTGTTGTTGTTGTTGTTGCACTTTTTGCTCTGGTTGTTGGCGTAGAAGTGACCCTTGGCAGTCAACGAGACACTCTCCGGCAACTGCAAGTCAAAAGTGTTTTTTTTTTGTTGTTGTTTAATTTTAAATTTTAAGACACGCTCGCTAACGTTGAAGAAGTTGACAGATGCCGTGAAGGCAGATAACTAAATTGACCAGACGCTCTGCTCAGCATTAAGTAGCCCAAATTGCACCTCTGCATATCTATGTATGTGTGTGTGTGTCTCGCTGCATGTGTGTGAGTGCAGCTGCATTTAGGCGTAGGTAGCGAAAATAGATGTATCGGAAAAACTCGGCGTCCCTATTGTTGCCCTGATCCCTTAAGGAAAAGCGACCCGAATATGCATCTCAAGGCAGCAACAGCAGCAGCAGCAGATGTGTGGCGCAGGGAGCAGGTCAAAATTGTTGTTGTTGTTGCTGTCTTGGAATTTGGTACGGCAGATACCCATCTAATTTATGAGACCCTATGTTGCAGCCTATTGTTGCACTGATTCCGCTTAAGCAAGTCTTCTTCCAACAAAATGGCCGCTTGAAGCGTTTCGCGCGATTTATTTATGGCCAAGTTTGAATTCTTCGTTTTAGCTGCTGTACTTTTCTGTGACCCACAAATAAAATGCACATTTTCCAACCAAAAAAAAAAAATACTACGCACCAAAAATATACAGTGTCTCTCAACTGGTTTTGAACAGTGTCTAGAAAAAATTTCAATTGCCTGCCATAAACTAATTATTCATTATTTTTCAAAAATTCCAAAAACCCATGGCAGGTAGATATATTAACCACCAAAATGAATATATGACCCTAAAAATCTGGGATTTTCCCACCCGTTAGGTCGGGTTATGTAAAAAGTACCGCAATTTATGGTCTTAGGCTTATTGAACAGTTACTTTATGGACACCTGCGTGCCATAAAACCCGGATTTTTTTTACCTAAAATTGATTATTTTCGGTAAGAATAGACCAATCCTTCATAGTCAGTTTAGTTATATTCTGCATCTCAAGTGGAACAAGCCTACAAGGACAATGGGCAAACGGACTACCATTGAGCAAAGGAAACTCATCCTGGAACACTTAAAAATCGGATATTCATATTGCCAAATAGCTAAAATGGTCAATCTAAACACCTCAACTGTATTCCACATCATTTGGAGTTTCGTCGACGAAAATTGGACAGAGGACAAGGGCGGAATTGCACCAAACCCGATTTTCACCGAGCAGGACGAGCTAAGGATCATCAAGATTTCAAGGGAAAATCTTAAGCTATCGGCTCAAAAACTGACTCAATAGGTGCAGGATGAAATAAGGAAAAAGTTCAGTATGGGAACTGTGCTCCAAGTTCTGCGCAACCATGACTTTAAGGCCCAAGTACCACGAAAAGAGCAATTTATATAAGCAAAAAATACAGGGTATAGGATGACGTTCGCCAAAATCCACTTGGACAAGGATTTGGAGTTCTGGAACACAGTCATATTTGAATATGAGTACAAATTCAACATTTTTTGCCAGGTCGGATGGAATTATATGTGGCGACACTCCAATACTAAGCTGAGTCCCAAAAACTTAAGGGCAATAGTCAAGCATGGCGGAGGAAGTGTCATGGTTTGGGCCTGTATCTCGGCAGCAGGTGGCGGAAATTTTGTGATTATTGAAACAACAATGGATAGGAATGTGTACTTCGTTATGCTAACGGAAAATTTACTCCAAAGTGCCGAGAAGCTGGAATCCCACGTAGTTTCTGGATCTACCAGGACAACGACCCCAAGCATAAGCCCGGAATAGTACAGTCCTGGCTTATCTGGAACTGCCCCCACGTGATGATTCCACCGGCCCAGTCTCCAGACTTAAATGTTATTGAGAATTTGTGGGCTCTGCTGGAAAATAACATCCGGAAGCACAACATATCCAGCAAACAGGATCTCCAAAATGCTCTGCTGGAGGAGTGGAGCAAGATCAGCCCAGAAACTACCCGGAAGCTGGTATCTTCCATGAAAAATAGGTTAAGCGAAGTTGTTAAAGCTAAAGGATATCATACTAAGTATTAACATCCTTATTTAAGCTCTTACACGCCAAATATGTAACTTTTTTTAAGACTGTTCAAAAAGCTTTAGACATGAATTTTGGTTATGTATCAGTTTTTGACTAATTTTAATTAATTAATTAATATTTTAATAATAACTAAAGTTTCTTTTTGAAATGTGATATAACATTAAACAAATTGGCATTTAAACATTTTGAATTTGTTTCCTTGTTTAAACTTTATAGCACTTTACATTTTTTGCTAGACACCGTTCAAAACCAGTTGAGAGACACTGTATATTCTATTTGTAGGACACATTCTACGCCAGATAGCGCTAGAAAAACCACCCCCAATGGACTCCCCCCAAAGGCCTCAGTGAAGTTTCTAGCTGGTTCCGTGTTAACTCCAAATGCGTATAAAAAATAAACTCGTTGTTGTGTTTTCGTTGACATCTTTAAGATGGAGCGACATACGCCCAAACAGCGGACAGACTTTCATCCCCTCTCACAACAACAACAACAACAGAAACAACAACAGAAACAACAACAGCGATAAACGCAGCGACAGCGAGACAAAGTAAATTTGTAAACGCCTGGCTACACTCGAAGAAAAAAGCAGTTGGAAACTTGTTACTCAATTGACTCTTGTGACTGCAGTTAATGTAATTAAGCATCTTCGAGATACAAACTGTGGAACTAATTATAAATTGGGTCTGTTTGATTTCTCAGTAATATATTTATATCTAGCAAGAAATTTAAACCAAAGTTGACCTATTTCAAGAGTTATGTGATAAGATTAAAATAGCCAGAACTAAGAAAAAAATGTATTTATGAAATTAAAGGTTAATATTAAAGTTAGATTAAAATATCAAAATGTAAATAAAAATGTTATTTGTAATACGTCAAAATGCTTTTTAAATATCAAAAACCCGACTCAAAATTTCTTTATGATATTTAAGATTAACAAACAATAGCAAAATCTAAATATAAATTTGAATATATTTATATTTTTAAATGTATTACAAAACGATTATAAAGGCAAAAAATGTATTTAAAAAAGTAAAGTTTTATATAAAAATGCGATAAAAATAGCAAAGAATAGAAATCAAATTTCTTTCAACATTTAAAATATAGAAATTAAGTAGTGATATTTAAAAAAGAGATTAAAATAGAGCATGCATAAAATGAATAAATGTATCTTTTAAAAATTAATTTCAAATTTTAAGACTTCTTGCATATGGAAATTATAATCGAATTTCAAATGGAAAAAAACGGGATAATTTGAGCAGAACTATTAAAGTTGTCCCTTTTTCTAGTTCCCCCTCATTGCTAAGCCAATGAATACATTTGCAACGCCTTAAAAAGGATGCACTTCTAGATTATTTTGGGCCGTGTAGACACTGGGCGGAAACTACCCTTGTCACCCTTAAACATTTCCATTGAAACAGTCCGTGTCTCAAAATGAGAATGAAAAAAATATATATATATATTTATATATATATATATACGGACCACGAAGTTAAAGTCCTTTTGCATTTGTATTTACACACACACACACACACAACATGTCTTAGTGTGTGTGGGGAGTACGTGCAAGCAGCGGCACAAAACGTCAAGGGATGAGGGTTGTATTTATACATGTTTCTAGGTGGTATGTATGTATACATGTGTGTGTGTGTGTGTGTGTGTATGCGCGCGCGATACATACAAACAGTTGATGTACGTATAAAATCTCTCAATGTATGTATGTATGTATGTAATTGCAAAATCTTGAAATTTGTCAAAGCAATCAATATTTATTTGGCCTCAACTGCGTGCGATTTGTTGTTAAACTTGATTAATCAAACAGTTTTGCTGCATTTTTTGTTTTGTTTTGGTTTGTGTTTTATTAATGAATGAATGAATGGTGGGGAGAGGGTTGGGGGTGGATTTGTTACACACCTTTTTTAGCAGCCTCATGCAAGCCGCTGGCAACTGCACACTTTCAATGGGGCTATCAAAAGTGGCGTCGCCTCGCAGAAAATATCGTTGTTGGTTGTTGTTGTTGTTGCTGTTGCTGCTGTTGTTGTTGTTGTTGTTGCTGCTGCTGTTTTATCGTTTATTATGTATAGTTTGTTTGCTTTGCTTTATAACACATATGCATATACATACATTTATGTATGTATATGTTTTTTTATTTTTTTTGCAATGTTCTCGACTCGACTGTGATTATTATGAATATAAAATTTATTGATTTACGAGTCCAGTTGATGTTATTTTTTTTTTGTGCGTTTCGAAAATGCGAGATTCTTTTATATATATTTATGTATATGTGTATGTATTTTGCTAGCGCAGAGATCTCGTGCGTAATTCGTTTGTGGCCCGTTTCGAGTCCGACATTCGTGTATTCCTTTTCCCGACTAAAAGATACATTCGACTAAAAACACAACATAATAATCATGCCTCCTCGCTCATATATATATATAAATACATATATGTGTGTGTGTGTGTGTCTGTATGTGTGTATTTGTGTTGCTTCTTCTGCTCTGTCTGTTGTTGTTGTGGTTGTTGTTGCTGCGCTTGCTCATCATCTATGTAGCTAAACAAAAAAAAAATAAAATAAACCCAAAATGTATCTCACAGTCAGTTTTTGATTTTGATGTTTGCTGCGCGCGCTTCGCTCTTTGGATTTTGTTTTTTTTTTTTGCCGTGCTGCTCTCGCTCGTTCTGCCTCTCACGCTCGATGCTCTCTCTCTCGCTCTCTCTGGCTATCGCATGGACATATACACATGTATATGTGTTTACATGTATTGTTCACATGCACGGCCACATTTTACAATTATGCGAGTGTGCGCTTGTTTTATCTTCTATTTATTTTCACTTATGCGGCAAAGAAATGCAATCGAAAATGCACCCCGCTATCTAACAATAAATAACATGCATTTTTCCCAAAGTTATAAACATACTTCGATTTAAGTGTTGTAAATTCGGTGTGTATTTTATTTTTGACGTTTTTAGCCGTTCATTTTTGATGCGGCGTTGTTTTGTTTAGAGTTTTCTTATTTTTTGTTTTTCGAATATTTTTGACCCACTTCTTGTGGCTTGTTTCGCTTGGGGACTAGGGCTCCTTTTGCACTCTCGAAAATATCCAACCTTCACGCACGCATTTAAACATGAAACTGGATGCACGTTCATGCGCCGACAGCGCTTCTGCTGCCCCTTTTGGCTTGTTGTTTTTCCCTCTCAGCACACATATGACGCGCGTTCATCCGCTCTGTCATTATGTTAACTAACAGCTCAGTTTGCTAATGGAAAATGTAAGTAAAATAAAAACTAAAAGTGCGCATGTTTATGTGTTTGATTTTAGTTAAATTTATTGTATCACGTTCATTAATACTATTTTTATTTTATTTTGTAAATTGCCATATATCATTAGCATTTTTAGATTGTATCAATAAAAATTATAAATCATAAATCATAAAAATCAAGTAACAAAGTTGCATAAAAAATAATCTGAGATTAACAGAGCGGGCACATTTGTAGAGCATTCGCAAGTCGCATTGTCATTGAATTCAATGTGCTGACACACACACATTCAGAGAGAGTCCCAGCAAAAGAGAGCGAGAGAGCAGAACGAGCTCACTAACGGCGCATGTGGCGGTGGCGCGAAAATATGGCCGGTGGTGGTTGTTGTTATGGCGCTGGCTGCTTGTTCTCTTATTCTTCTTCTTGTTACTGTTGTTGTTGGTGGTGCTGCTGTTGTTGCTGCTGTTGACGTCGCCAGAAACAACACCCTTAAGGAACTTGTTTTCATCTCCTGCCCTGCTGCACTGACAAAAATTCACTGCTTGAAAATTTCAATCGAAACGGTCTCTCAACCGTGTCCAATTCATCTGGCGGCTTGCGAATCATTATTATCAGCAGCTACGAATTCCACTTCGTGTTCATGGAATTTCCAGACTAAGACTCGGGATTTTGGCTTCGGCTCAGGTAGAGCGCGCAGGTGCACCGATAGCACAGGTAACAGGTAAACGTGCACAGGCAGACATCCTTTTTTTTTTAAATAATTACACTGCTTGTTGTCGGCTTTCGTGTTGAACAGCTATTTATGTATACATATGTATGTTGTATGTGTGAGTGTTTGTCTGTTATGTTACTAATTACATTCTATGTAATAATGTACGTAAGTACTCATGTTCGCACAATGATAGCACACCTTGCTAATGTGATGAAAATAAAGATGTAAGTGCTTACATTACAGAGTATGTGTGAATTGAAAGCTCATATGCAAAACTAAATCATTTTGATCCTGTTAGCACACTTGCAAAATATATGAATGGAACTGTTATACATTTCTTTAGAAGAGATTAGTAGTGGTGAATTAAAAATGTAAATTATGTAGGTCATGTTGAAAAGTGTGCTAACATTATGTTAGGTAAGTTTCTGTTTCAGTTGCACACTTTAGCGATGGTGAATTTAAAGCTTACACACAAATTAAATCATGTTGATCATGTTAGCGCACTTGCAAATGTATGAATATAACTGTAATACATTATATTTAAATAGATTATGTGTGGTGAATGATGAAGTGTCCTAACATTATGTTTCATTTTCAGTCGCACACTTTAGAAGAAGGCTCAATTAAATCATGTTGCAAAGTGCACTATCATTATGTTATTTTAAGTTTCTGTTTCAGTCGCATACTTATAAAATGTTTCGGTTAATACTGTAAGCTAAGCTTATAAAATACTAACTACAAATACTAACTAATTAATCATTAATCATGCGTATTAGCCAAATTCTAGTTCCTCGATTAAAACATTTTGTAACTTTTGGCGCACGCGCAGCTTGCGACGCTCGTCCAAGCGCTGCAGAAACGGCATCAGGCTGAGGAGAAACATGCGATCGGCATCGTCCTGTGAATCCTGTCCACAACTCGACTCCGTGTTCGTCGCTGCATCCATGCTGATGTACTTGAAGGGCAAATCCGGGGCAGTAGCTACTGCTGCAGCTGCTTGTTGTGCCTTTGTTTCAGGTTCGCTTTTCACGCTGCTGGTGTTGGAGCGTTGATCTGGATTGGAATTGGTCTGTTTGCAGCTGGATTCCCGTTCCATTTGCTCCTGCTCCTCGTCATCATCGTCGAGCACTTCGATTGTGAACACACTGGGATCAGGTGTGCCATTGGTGACGTCATTTTTGTTCGTCTCTTCATTCTCGGAGGCTGCATCCTCATCGAAATCATCATCGTTCAGCTCCTCATCCTTCAGGCTATGCCCATCATCATGGCCATTGCTATTGCTCTGTTCCAGCTTGATGCGCTTGCAATCGCCATCCTCGAAGAACGAACTGATGTCCGAGAAGCTCGGCTGATGTAGCTCGGAGTCGTAGCTGTCGCTTAGCTCACAGATCGGCTCCGTTGCCACCACAATCGGTTCGAATTTGCTGCTGCTGCTCTCGTCCAGCATCAGATTATTGTTCTCCGTCCAGTGGCCAGGTGGCAAATGCTTCTTGCCTCCACCTCCTCCCCCGCCTCCCCGCGTCCTCGCCTGTCTCAGAATATTCTCGTGCACGGCGTGCTCCATGAAACGCATATCGTTGTAGAAGCGCCACGAGGATGGCGACTCATTTGACAGATTGTTCCGTATGTAAACCTTACGGAAATTGTCCCGCAAGTGGCCCCATTTCACCCGGCAAACGTCAGCTGAAAAATGAATTGCAAAAAAATTATGAGTTTTTGTGTTTGTGTGTGTGATGTGATCACGTCGTCACTGTGGCATGTGTAGATGAAACCAAAGAAACCGCAACGCCTCGTAATGCAGTAATACAGTGCACACTCGCTAAGGCAAACATAGTTTTAATTTTTAAGTTTTAATTAAATCTAAATTTAAATTTGTTTCAATCAGTAAATATATATAATTTTTAAATATCTTAAAATTGGTATAGCTTAACTTGAATTCTAAGTTGGGGGTTTACACTATTGAATGAGCACTGTAATCACACAGCACATACACACGCTCTCATACATCATGTGTACATATTGTTGCACATACTTTTTGCTTAAGAATCTATTCACAATCCTAGTTATGTTATTGGAAATGTTATTACATTTTATGCTAATGAAATATTAATGTGGAATGCAGACATAAACAAAAACAAAACGAAAAACAAACAGACAGAGAAGGGCGCGAGAAAAAAAGATAGAGAGAGAGAGGTGGATTAACTCACCTGGCAAATGAACATCCTTGCCAACATCAAACCAAATGGGCGTAATATCGCTACGCTTCTGGCCGCTTACGTTATTTCGCAGCCAGAGCACTGGACGACGTGAGACGGCCGCAATGAGCCGCTTAACCGTTTCGATTGGCAGCTTGGCGGTGTTTGTGAAACTGAAGGAGACGGGCGGTAGCGACGACGACAGCGACGTCGGCGGCGACGTTGACGATGATGACGCATTGTAAGCCAGATCCATAATGATGATGGTCGACGACGATGATCGACTATGACTATGACGATCCGTGTGAAGGTCCGACTTGCGCAGCTCAAGCGCTACACCAAGACTAACTAGTGCTCAGCCGAGAAACCGAAACAGAAACAGACAAAAAAAAAAAAAAATAATAAACTACGGGCACGCCACGCCGACCACGACAACGACACCAACATCGATACTGTGTTTGTACGGGCAACGACGACAACGACGACGGCGAAGAGCAACCAGTTTACGTGCCTTTTGGCTGCGGCTGTGGCGGCGACGAAGGCGCAAAGAAAAGCGACCGATCGGTAGAGAAAGACGAGAAGAGAGAAGAGCGACCGACGCAGAGTAGGAGAGAGACAGAGAGAGAGGCGGCGTAGGCAGCAGCCTCGACAGCAGACAGGCTTTGAAGCATAATAAGAAGAAGCAGAAGCAGGAGAAGAAGCAGGAGAAGCAGTAAAAAAAGAAGAAGCAGCAGCCCCAGCAGAAAATGCGCTCGCTCTTCACACTCAGACTCTGCTATCCGGATGTAAAGCTTCCGCTGTCGCCGTCTCGTGTTCGCTTTACGGTTGATAACTCTGATTCAAACGGTAGCGGCCCGTAACGAATTACAAGTGCGCTGCTGTTGCTGCTGTTATACTGCTGTTATACATATAAAATATGCATGCATGGGAAAGAGAGAAAGAT
This sequence comes from Drosophila kambysellisi, assembly GCA_035042185.1. Taxonomy (NCBI): domain Eukaryota; kingdom Metazoa; phylum Arthropoda; class Insecta; order Diptera; family Drosophilidae; genus Drosophila; species Drosophila kambysellisi. The sequence goes on along the minus strand of JAWNLS010000946.1, from coordinate 652,218 downwards.
ATATGTATGTTTGTGTCTCTGTAATTTACAGCTGTGCTGCTATTTCAAATTGCAAGTATCCTACTCTTATTGGAGGACTCCATACAAATATGCTCAGATTGTAGTGTGCATGTTAAATAAAACTGGATTTGTTTTGTTTGTTTTTTTCTTCTGTTTTTCTGCCTACGGTCGGCTGCATGGAGCAAACGTGAACGTAAAATGTTCACGCTACGCCAGTGAAGCTAGCGGAAAAGATACACACGTAAACGCTAGCACAAATACATGCATACGTGTATATGTGTAAGTGTGTGTGCAAAATCAACTGGAAAGCCCAACTGAACGAAAACTTCGTTTTGCACGATCATCGTCGCTTGTCGCCTGGGCCTGCGTTACTGCCATCTATCCCCCCTTCCACCTTCTCAACCATTTAGTTCTATATGCTCGCGTGTACGTGACTCTGTATCTGTCTCTACGTGCGTATGTGTGTGTGTGTGTGTGTTTGAGAAAATGCAAGCAAAGTGAATATGAGAATTGGCAACTTGTCTGCAACTGGGGGTTATTTTATCTTTGTGTGTGTGTTGTGCTGACATTTGATCCTTCACAACTGGCAGGAGACTTGAAAGTGTTGTGAAATTAGCAACTGTTGCCGACTTGAGTGCAATTTGCAGTTTTCTATAGAACAAATTGAAATGACTACCGTAGACAATCAGTTTTTCAAAAGCATTGCATAACAAATTACGTAATGCAAATAGAAATTTTAAGCTCAACTCACATACACAAATGCAGTTTTGACACCAATTTCTCTATCTATTGCATTCTGAGTTGCACACGTTTTCCAATTGGATTTCAAGCACACATCGAATTGAGTTCAGTCCAGCTCGGACCAATTGGAACGCCTGGAATGAATGTTGGAAATCACGTTCGCTTCTAGTAACACAAATACTGGAATAATACTTATGCTTAAGTTAGATATTAAAATCTGTTATTATTAATGAATCAATATATTCTACACATCCTATATAATATATATATATATATGTATATGTATAATGAATGTTGGGCTTTTTTTTTAAATTTTTTTAGTCTAATATTCCAGTTGGAAGCGCCTGCGCATTTGGCTCAACAACCATCCAGAATCTTAGCTTAAACTCGACTTATCGATAACATTTTCTCGCTCCCCTTTTTCAGTTTCCTCGTCCAGCTGCTGCTCTTGGGAGACGCCACGCTTGCGACTGCCACCAGTGGAAGTTGCTGCTGCATTTGCAGTTCCGCCCGTCATAATGGAATAGTTTTTCGCTGTGGGCTTTCGTAGCGTTTCTTTTTCCAGCGTCAATTCCACGACTCCATTTCCATTGTGGCCATTGCTGCTGCTGGCGTGCGGGGAACAGCTGCCATTTCCAGGCCCACTTCCATTTCCAGTGTCAGTGCCATTACCATGCCCACTTCCATTGTCAGTGCCATTTCCGTTGCCAATCCCATGCCCATTCCCACATCCATTCGAATTTCCGTTTCCGTTGACTTCATTGATGAATGCATCCATGTGATCAATTGTGTCGTTCAAGGCGAAACTCTGATCCCGCCTCTCGCTCTTCTTCCACAGATAGTAGAAGTGGACCAGTTCGCGCATGGTTCGCGTGCGCACCTATAAATGGATCACATGGACACCATCAGATCTGATTAATCGTGGGCCGCCGTCGCTGGCATTTCCATCTCCATTACCTGATTCTGGCGTATCTGATAGAAGTCCTTGCCAAACTTGTGGATGCCCTCCTCGAATTTCTCGCACTCCTCCTCCGACCAGCTGCTCATCGTATCACTGCTTAATGGGAGCACATTCAGCCTTTTTCGACGCAGTGCCTCCTTGAAATCGTAGCCACACTGGACGAGCAGATGCAGCGCCTGCTCATTATCCTTGACAACCGATTCCAGCTCAGAGTGGGCAGTTGTGGTTGTGGTTGGGGCAGCAGCAGCAGCAGCAGCAATGGGAGTGGGAGTAGGAGCAGGAGCAGCAGCAATTGGAGCGGGAGTCGCCTCATCCACATCTGCAGGCTCCGTGGCCGCCTCGCCGCCCTCTTCAGCAGAGCGCGTCTCCTGAATCTTGGCCAGATAGCTCTCCACTTCCCGTTCGCTGACCTGACTCGGCTCCCAGATCAACTGATCCTCGTTCTCATAGGGCAGTATATCGCCGTATTGCGAGAGACCCTCGGGTATCTCTGCTTGGTAATCCGGGCCGACCATGATGATCTTTCTCGCATCATCCGAATCCGTATCGCTGTCCTCATCATCCTCCTCGTCGCCTCGAGTCTGCTCCACCTCCTCGAAGAGCGTCTGCAGCGGAGTAACTGAAAAGAGAGATTCTATTAGAACCAGCTAGAAGGGATTAGTCGTTAGGATGCACTCACAGCTACCCAGATCCTCAGGAGTTGCAATTGTGTGGGTGGTATTGCTGCCAAAGGACTCCTCTGGATACAGATCCAATAAATGCGAGCGATGTGACTTCTTTGTCAACTCCGGCGGCAGCAGCACGCTGGGAATTGCATCCTCATCCTCAACAACAACATTCTCAGCCACAACTGGCTCAACGCTCGATGACTGCTCCGTGCTGGAAATGATCGCTTCCTGATGCTGTCGCTTGGGCGCACGTCGTCGCCGGGAAGAGCTGCCGCTGCTGCTGCTGGTGCTGCTCGAGCGGATTGGCGCAAAATTTGCTGCTGACATGCTGCTGCCGTATTTGGCCAGCAGCTGTTCGATGGGCATTTCGCTCTCCTCGCGCAACGTTGCAATCTCCTCGTCCGCATTGTGCGCCTCCAGATCGGCGAGGGCCTCCTCCTCGTTGAGCGTTGCCTCGTCGTCGAAATCGTTGACCATCATATCGATTGTGGGCTCAAAGGTGGTGTCCGCCACCGACGATGTGGGCGACATTGGAAGTGGCTGTGACTGTGTCTGTGTACCCCCGCTGCTGTTGTCCGAGCAGTAGCCCATTGCGGGGGACTTGCGACGCTCGCGCTTTGTTGGCGTTGGCGTTGTTAATTCGCGTCCCGCCATTGCAAGTGGCCTGTTTTCTTGCTCGGCTGCTTCTCGATTGAACACCTTCCTCGACTCTGGGCACCCCAACATTTTAACATTTACTCACATGTTATTAACAGCAGGTTTCTCAAATCTCGACTTCATTTTATTTGATTAGTGCTAATCGGCGCATTGTGAGCCGATTAAAGACTTCAATGAATTAATTGAAAATAAGAAGTGAAAATTGTCATTTGTAAAAGCTGTTAACTGGGCTGCAAGAGTAACCACAGCGAAACAGCTGTTGCTTAACATTACCAATCGAGTATTTCATTATTTACCATCAGAATGCTGCCTGTTTTGCACTGCTTTTTCTAAAAATTCGCTTTTAAATTGTACTAATCGGCAAGACAAACAATGTGAATGCACCACAAAATTTTACGTTTTTCATTTGCTTATTAATTTTAAAGAAAGAGCACATTGCGAGTTTGAATATTATTCGTAAATAAAAAGTCTGTTCTGTGAAAATTAGCAAACAGCTTTCATAATTCGATCAAGCAAAACACATACTTTATGCAACAAGTTTTTAAGCTAGTTCTTAAGCATAACATATGATTGGTTTAACAGCGTGCCTTTCCGATTTACAGAATATATCGATAAATCATTATGCAGAACTATTGTGAGTACTTAACAGAAATGTCATAGATTACTGTGACTATGGGCGGCAGTCAACAGATATACAAACATACATACGCGAATAACAACGGAGCTAACGACTTGTAACAGTGTCTAAGCAAATGTTAATCACACATCGGCTGTTGCAATGTATTTATACACAAAGAGACAGTTAACTCGATATTTTCTAGACGACTCGTAATCAGATTCATTATCATTGCTGTATGTGTCACAATTTCAATGGACTGCTGTTTCATTCAATAATTAGGCATAAGTTTAAATACTCACATACGTGACCACAAATATACATATGTATATGCGTACAACTATATTTTTGGCGTGACAACATTTCCATCAGAATTACTCGCAGTTTCATTCGCTCTTTCAATCGTGTCGGAAGCAAGCAATTCGAACGCGGACCGCAAACGTTAACAGAACAAACGGCCATTTTGAGGCACGCATTGTGCGATTACAAAATATAAATACACACAAACATACATATATTTTCATATGGAGCAACACATCTAAATTGCAATTTCACAAAATTATTAGTGTAACAAAATCGGAGGCGATCGGTGAATAAAGTGCAATAATTTTGTGTAAGTTGGACAAATGAAGCAGCTATAACGAACGAGCCTCTAACACAAGGAGTAAAAAGAACAAAAAACAACAACAAAATGCTCGAATCGCCCAAGTTTGTTGCAAATGATTGCTACGATGGCAGCCGGATTTTTACCTGGTTGGCCGACATGGTTGGACTCTCTGTTGATTTGGTAAGTTGCTTTTTACAGTCCTCTCCTGCTGTTGCTTCTTTTCCTACTGCTGCTTACCAGAAGTTGGGAATTGTGTGTCTGTGTGTGTGTACATAAGACACACACACATGAGTATATTTAAGAATGCAACCAGTGTATCCACATTGTTCCCAACTTTACCTGGCCTCAATTATTTTGAAAACACATTCACACAACAGACAGTGTTGCCTCACCCTGAGCACTGTCAAATTCCAGTGAAGGCTAAACTCCAGCTGCATTCTTTTTATAGCTTTACTTCTTCAGGGTGACTGCACCCGCCCCATCGACCATTGCCGGGCTGCAATTTGAACTTGAGCTTTTTAACAATTTTGTTTGGTTTATTTCATTGATGTGTTTAGTGCTCTAATTGTTTGTCTGCTTGCCAAGGCAATTGATGATTTGCTGTTTATTTTCCTGTTCTACTTTAGCAAATTGCGACTTATCACGCTGTCATTAACCTCAGCCGACTATATGTATATAAATGTTTATATATACATACATACAATGTATTTACTTTGTGTGCACACATAGTAAAAATACTCGTGCACTATTTAAATCTGTGGAATAAAACCGGCTGTTGTTGCTTTAACGAATAGAAATTAAACGGGGCACGTGTATTTCTTGAAATTTATAAAATTGTGTAGTTGAATGAGTTGGGTGCGAATTAATCATATCAATTGACTGTTGCCAATTGAGTAAATAGCTGAGACTGCTGCACTCAGACATATTCTGTTTGCACTCACTCATACACACACACCTACACATGCTTATCGAAATATTTTTCATTTGCATACTTGGACTCAAGAACGAGAACGAGAACGAGAAAGCAGTAAAAGAAAAGCATGTAAAAGAGGGATTCTGATTAACCGTAAAGCTCTTGCCCAGCTGTATGTGAGTGTGTAAATATGAGCTCGGATTTCAGTTTGAATCCGTTTCAAGCAGCGCTTAGTGGCGGCTAATCTAATACAAGTACACGTGTTTGTGTGCCTGTGTGTGTGAGAGTACATTTCGTACTTAGAAATGATTTAACAGCAATGTGAAATGACAAACACAAACTATTCTGTTAAAGTCACTTATTTCTTTTTTGCTGTTCTGTGATGATCTAATCCCACACATGTCGTCAGCCAATGTTGTTAAATGTTTGTTACTCACACAATAATGGTTGATGTTTTAGTTTTAGATCGTTCCGCTTGTTTTTTTTTTTTTGGCATCATAAAAATTCATTTTTTTTCGACGCTGTTTTTTTTTTTTTGATTGTTTGTAAACAAAAGTTAGCAACAGCTGAGAAGCGAGAAGAAGATCGAATGAGTCAGTTTTAGACGTAGACATGGCTGTGGATGGCTCACAGTGTGTTTCATGTGCTCAACTATAAACATTTAACTGCCTCACTTGCGGTTGGATTTACTATTTTCGTCATACGTGTGACACATTTCAATTCGCAAGAAGGTCACCGTTATGCTCTTATATGTATGCATGAGTGAGTGTGTGTGGGTGCCGTAGCTTTAAATCAGAAGCTTATCCATTACCTCAGCAATTTTTGCATTATTTTTATTTGTTTATTATGTAAATTGTTGTTCCGAAGGTCAAAACAAGCCTAGCACGCAAATACAAATAAAACATTTGATTTGTTTGTACTTAAAATTTAGTCAGCTATTGCACTTTAATAATTTGGAGTGTGTTAATTAATAAACAACCGGCAACAGACAGTTCTCTCTCTCTCTCTTTTGATCTCCACCTACGCATCAGTTCAGCTCACTCGGCATATGTTTTATGGTTAGTTGCTTTTGCGCCGCAGTCGAATGCGGGGTAAATGAGCCTGAACCGGTGTTCAAAGGTACACATAAAACAACAGCTATTGAGAGAGAGAGAGAGACATATGCGATTTCGATAAATTCGCTCAGACGCCATTTCTCTTGGAATTGATATGCATAAATGATATTGTGACCTTGAGTTTTTAAACAGCTTCAACTCGACGCTGACTAACCCTGTTATTGCAATTCTTGTTGTACGTCTTGCTAGCTGCAAATTGCCAGCTGTTGCCGCCATGTGGCGCCACTTTATTATTAGTATTCCTGCAAAGTTTTAGTTTACTTTCCGGCTATTGAAATACTCTATCATTCAGCAAAATTCGCTTATTTATATATGTATGTATGTATGTATTTATACTTATGTATTTTTTGTTGTTGTAAATATAGATAAGCAAAATATAATAGAAAGTGTAAGTGAATCAAAGTATTATAAAATGTGTTTTTGCTCTTATCTGCAAAACTCAACCAATTCCAAATCTCATTTACCCCTTATATTTTTTATCACTCTTAGTACAGAGTATATTTTTTGCTTGTGCTTTTATTGCTTTTATTTATAGTCATCACGCCACCTTTTTGTATGCTGATATTTTGGCAATTGTGCTTGTTGACCCTCCCCAACCCCTTTATGCGTTCACTTTGTGCTGCGTTTCGCTTGCCAATTGGTTTGTGGGGGGGAATTGGCAGAGCAGGGGGTATCTCATAGTATTTAATTAAATGATTTATGGGGACTGTTTTTTGTTTTGTTTATACTACACATGTATATGCATGTATGTATATTTAACAACAAGAGGACAAGGAGAGGGGACAGATTGATTGATTGTCAGATGAGATTCTAAGCCGTCCGCAGGGAGTGCAACAATTGAAGAGTTGGCAACATTTCGAGTAGTTTTAAGCGGGCTCAAAGCGAGAACAAAGCCAAGAAAGTGAAAAGCAAAAGAATGCCGACATATCTATATGTGTATATGTGGACGTATATACGTATGAGCTGTGTAAGTGTATGTGTGCATATGTATATATGTATGTGCATGCATGATTATATGCTTCACAATAAACTAGCGCTGCGTGGGTGGGTTGGAAACTAATAGTGTAAGTAGTATTAGTATTATATTTATATTATATTCATATTCATCATCATCGTTACAGGGATTAGTAGTATTTTATTATATTTGTATTATTATTCATCATCATAACAGAGTCGTGGAATCTTGGCTACGTTTCATGTTTGCCTGCTTGCCTCAGCAAGCTCAATTTAACCATCTTACCTTGAGCGCATGTTGAGACCTGTTTAATGGGGGAGGGCCGCTGTTCCTCTGCCCCCTCTCTCTTCCCCCTAGACAAAGACATTGACTTTAGCTCACTCAGCCTGCTGGCAGACAATTTCCTTCCGCGTACTTGTCTTTGTGTACTCTGTTTGCGATACGTATGAGAGTCTATTGGTTTTGTGAAATGCAACTTGAATCTTGAAAAATATAATTGTATATAATGGTGGTGCTACCTCCAGTAGGGGGTAAAAATTATCGATAAATATCGATAATTGCAAATTGAACTGCTTATCTTACACAATTTAATAGCTAGCAAACTCTCAAGAAGACTATTAATACAATTTCTTTACGAATCTTAAAGCTAAATCTAACAAACTTGGAATGTCGATTACTGAGAACTTTCTCAGAAGCACATGTATCTCTTGTAATTGAAAGGTTTGTAACCAGCTTTTGTCAGTTGGTAACAGAGTATTCTGCAGTCGATAACGCCTAATTGCTTGACTAAGGTGAATACATTGAGGGTAATACTTGCATAGATGTGCACCCCAAGCAAAGAGCTAATCGTTAATCGTTTCGAATAATGATTAGGAACTTATAGTTAAGCAAAACTTTTGTGTTGTTTTTGTTCTTAATCACGATTTCACTTTCGTTAACGTTTCTGTCTGTTGGCTCATTAAACACGATTGGCGCTTGTTCGATTGCGTATTCAGTCGACAAAACGTATGTTGGTGTTTGGTGAAAAACTGGTTTATCGAAATTCACTAAATTTGAGTGTAATATTGATAAATCACAGCGGCTTGAAAGGGAAGAGAATGAAGTCCAAAAAACATTACAAATTGTATTTGTTGTAGATATTTTACTGCGTCAAAATCACCTGAAACGGTTAACTTATCTTTATGAGTCACAACCGGGAGACGACATCAGGCGATCCACGTCTTTATTTTCTTTTCTTTTCTTTTTTTTGTTTCGAGCAATTGCGCACTTGTGAACGTGGACCTTTGTTGTGGTGAAATGAAACCGACTTTGGAATTTCATTTACTCTACTTGAAATTGTTCTGCGCACTACAAATAGATAAAATAATATATAGTTGGAGATAGGAGCGAGTTACTTTGTAATAGAGAAGACCATATCAATTAACATATTGTCCAAAAACGGAAAACAACCTCCTTTTGCTGTTCGACACCAATTAGCCAAATGATGTAAAGCACTTGAGATGAAACTCTGGTCTGCAACCATGGGCCAAACGGGTATAAAAGGTAGTTGTTCTTTTGGTCCAGCTACAAAATACGAAAGCGATAAAGTAACACACACATTTCAGTTAGTTATCCTTTCGAGCAGCTCTACTCAGAGTTACCCTTAGATGAAATCTAGTAAGTGAGACACAAGCAGAAGGCAAACTTCGACTTCAACTTCAATTTCATAATGCTCCTTTCAGTTAAGTTCTTACTCGTCGCAATTGTGACACTTGTGGCACTTGCCGCAGCCCATCCCCGTGCCGACAAAGGTCAGTTGCGATCGCCCAGTTGCCAAAGTCGGGCCGATGGCACCCTGCTCGCCGATCCCTCGCGATGTGGTGGCTATTTCGCGTGTACTCGCGGGAAAGCCGTGCACCACAGATGCCGATTGGGACAGTTCTTCGACGATAATAGCCAGTCGTGCAAATTAGCCAACTTGGTCAACTGCGTCATTTTGAAGGGCTTTGCGATACGCGTTGCTGGTAGGATCGAGCCTCCACCACCTGAAGAATCCACAACAACGACCGTTGCATCACCTGAAGAATCCACAACGACTGTTGCATCACCTGAAAAACCCACAACAACAACCGTTGCATCACCTGAAGAACCCACAACAAAATCCTGTGCACCACGTGAACAAACCACAAAAAAAACCTGTGCACCACCTGAAAAAACCACAACAACAACCTGTGCACCACCTGAAGAAACAACAACAACAACCTGTGCACCACCTGAAAAAACCACAACAACAACCTGTGCACCACCTGAAGAAACAACAACAACAACCTGTGCACCTCCTGAAATTCCGATCACAACAACAACCTGTGCACCACCGGAGGAAACCACAACAACAACCTGTGCACCACCTGAGGAAACAACAACGACAACCTGTGCACCACCTGAAATTCCGATAACAACAACAACCTGTGCACCACCTGAAGAAACCACAACAACAACCTGTGCACCACCTGAAGAAACAACAACAACAACGTGTGCACCACCTGAAAAAACCACAACTTGTGCGCCACCTGAACCTCCGATAACAACCACAACCTGTGCACCACCGGAGGAAATTACAACAACAACTTGTGGACCACCTGAAGAAACCACAACAACAACTTGTGCACCACCTGAAATTCCGATAACAACAACAACCTGTGCACCACCTGAAGAAACCACAACAACAACCTGTGCACCACCTGAAGACACAACAACAACAACCTGTGCACCACCGGAGGAAACCACAACAACAACATGTGCACCACCGGAGGAAACCACAACTACAACCTGTGCACCACCTGAAGACACAACAACAACAACCTGTGCACCACCGGAGGAAACCACAACAACAACTTGTGCACCACCAACAACAACAACTTGCGCACCACCAACAACAACCTGTGAACCACCTGAGGAAACAACAACAACAACAACCTGTGAACCACCTGAGGAAACAACAACAACAACAACCTGTGAACCACCTGAGGAAACAACAACAACAACAACCTGTGCACCACCAACAACAACCTGTGCACCACCAACAACAACCTGTGCACCACCAACAACAACCTGTGCACCACCAACAACAACCTGTGCACCACCAACAACCACCTGTGCACCACCAACAACAACCTGTGAACCACGTGAGGAAACAACAACAAGAACTTGTGCACCACCAACAACAACAAGAACTTGTGCACCACCAACAACAACATGTGTACCACCAACAACAACCTGTGAACCTCCTTCTTCGACCACGAATATGGAACCCTATTCTTCTGGGCTGAGCTTCATCAGGACATCCAGCAAAGATTGCCTCAATCGAGCTGACGGTGTCTTCCTGCAGGACTCGGCGCATTGCCGTCGATTCTTCGAGTGTCGCGGTGGCAACCAAGTGTTGCGCCGTTGCAAGTCTGGCAGCTGGTTCGATATCGAGGCGGGCAAGTGCCGCCGTCGCAGATTGGTGCTGAACTGTGCCGCAAATCGAAACTGAAAACTAAAAACTCTGTAATCGATAACAAGAAAGAATTTGTACCGAGAAGATTCTTGTCTTGTTTGGGATCTAATTTCGGAATGTGCCTCGTTCCCATTTCTCACATTGCTTGTCCGATAACCCAAAAGGTTATAATATAAATATAAATATTTGTATACATCATTTATTATTGTGTTGTGTGAGCAGCATTTTGTTGCATGATTGATTGCACGCATTTGTTGTTGTAATTTGTAATTGTTGTTATTTTGCAGTTGATGTTAAGTCATTCAACCAAATCGATTATGCGCTATATATATTTATATATATATATATATTATATATATATATATGTATTGTAATTGATAATTATTTAGCTTGTGGCATTGAACGGTGATTTCTTTGTTGTGTGTCGCTGTAAATAATTGTTGTGATTTCATAATGGAGCAGCTGATTGCGATATTTATTTGATTTGCGTTGCTCGCTTGATTGGACAATGACAAATTGATAACATATAGCGACAATGATGCTTTTGTTTCATGTTGGTCCAAATTATCGTCGTTAACTTTGATAACAAGCTCACATTTGGCCTAAACATAAACAGGCCTTGGCAATGACATATCGCTGGAGCGTACGTTGCACGCTTACTGATTGTGTGGTTTGTGTGGTGTTGCCTTATCAGCTTGGAGGTTTTTTTTTTTTCTTTTTTAAAACTAATTATTTTTTTTAGTGATTTAAGTGCATAAGAATTTCACTTGGTGCAACAATTCTTACGTAGACTTTGAATTGAGAAAAATGAATGGTTTTCAATTTTCAATTGAATTCGTCCATTTGTGTCTATAAATTGGCATCACGGCAAATTCGAGCACTGGCAAAAGTGTGCTCAAGTGTAATCTATAATATATAATTAAAAAAGTCAAACGATTGCCAAGGTCAGTGCCAGTTGTACATATAGCCATTTATATAGTTATATATCTGTACATTGATCAGACACGATCCCGACTAAGTGCAATGCACATATATGTCTATATATATATATATATATATATATAAATATATCACCACAAGTCATACATATATATAACAAGAATTATCTAATTGGTAGGTGCTTGAGTACAGGCAAATTAATTAAATGTAATATGATAACTTTTAGAGCCGTGTAGAAAGTATTTTTAATTTGTCGTCAAAATTGTAACGACTCGTAGAAGGCGTCTCCAACGCTTTATTTTATATAGCTGTCAGCAAATATCAGTCTAAAGATCAGCTGTAATTCGACACATAGCACCTTTTCCGATATAATCAGTTAACAGCCAGTTGTTAAACAGAATACAGTTTCAAAGTCCATAGCTGGCTGTAAATCTCTCACTGAATATATTGAAGTCTGGAGCCAGCAAAAATAAGTCAAAAATAACAGTAATTCACTATAGGAACATATGTGTTCCTGTCCTAAAATTGAAATCTAGTAAAAAAAAAAACACTGTTGCAGTCAAATTTTAACCTCCGAAAGCAGGCGTTTCGACCCCCTCTTAATAGCCTTGAGATTGATTTCATCTTATTAATAGACCTGCATAAGAATTATAATTACTGGCTTTCGTTTTTTTTTTAAAGTAATTATTGGATGTTGAACTTAAATTTTGTGATACGCTTGGTTTTAATCGGATCTTAATTGGATGTGGGTTGGAGGAGTATAGCGGCGGCTACTTAATAAATTTCATATAAACTATAGCTATTCCTGTTGTTGCTCTCTCTCTCTATCTCTCTTTCTTTCTTTATGTGCATTTCATTAATTTATTATCGATACTTTTGCAGGTCAACTTTCTAATCTGCCAAATATTGGCGCTCTTCCTGGCCTCGCTCTTCCGCTCGTGGCTGCATCCATCGAAGGTCTCCTATGAGGTGCGCCACGTCTTCGCCTTATCACTTGGCCTGGCCTTTGGCTACTTTTGCTTTGGCCAGCAGGCCATACATATTGCTGGACTGCCCGCAATATGTTTCATTGTAATCCGCACACAGGATCCACGCATTGTCCAGAGGTAATACTAGATTTAGAATTAACAAATGAATTCGAGTAAAACTCAATCCGTATCACATTGGCAGGAGCGTAATGCTGGTGGCCATGGGCTATTTGTTGTGCGTGCATCTGATGCGTCAGATCTATGATTATGGCTCGTATGCCCTGGACATTACTGGACCCCTAATGATCATCACACAAAAGGTGACCAGCCTGGCATTCAGCATACACGATGGGTTTGTGCGCAAGGATGAGGTGAGTTTGAGCCATTGAGATTATTCAGCGAATTTTATCATCAGTATTTAAGTTCAATTATTGTTCATTTACAGGACATGACAAAGGCGCAACAATATCATGCCATTAGGAAAATGCCATCGGCATTAGAGTTCTTCTCGTATGTGTGGCACTTTCAGGGTCTCATGGCCGGTCCATTGGTCTTCTACAAGGACTACATTGAATTTGTGGAGGGTTGCAATCTGTTGAAGCGGCCGGCGGGCAATGTAAGTGAACCACAGACAACACGATTATGTGGTCACCTGCAAAATAGAACTGCAGTGATTTCATTATCTATGTGCCAAGTGTGGGGCAGGCTGTCAGAGAGATATGGTGCACCCCGGTGGGGTGTGGCATTAGCTCAATGCTGACCTCACTTTGCACTGCCTCCCACTGCTTACATTGGTTGTCTGCTTTCTGTGTGTCGTCTGTGACTCATCAATTTCAATTTGTGCAGCAGTAGTTTTGGCATGAAAATGATTTTCAATTTCGTTTGTCTATTTTGGATTTCAGGGCAATCTGGACAATGGGAAATCGGAACTGGTGTTGGAGCCGTCGCCGACGAAAACCGTGATACGAAAAGTGCTTGGCAGCTTGGTGTGCGCGTTCATATTCATGAAGTTTGTGAAAATATATCCAGTGAAGAATATGAAGGAGGATGAGTTTATCAATGGCACCGGCATATTGTACAAATTCTGGTATGCCATGATGGCAACCACCTGCATACGCTTTAAGTATTATCATGCATGGCTTCTCGCCGATGCCATATGCAATAACTCTGGTTTAGGCTTCACCGGCTACGACAAGGATGGCAATGCCAAATGGGATCTAATATCCAATATTAATGTGCTCTCCTTCGAGGTGAGTTATCCGACACATATTTAGTAATCTATATATATATATATGTATATTTAAAAACGATTTCTCGATTGCAGTTTGCTTCCAATTTCCGGGATGCTATTAACAATTGGAATTGTGGCACCAACCGTTGGCTGCGCACGCTCGTCTATGAGCGCGTGCCCAAGAAGTACGGCACACTGTTGACGTTCGCGCTCAGCGCCGTGTGGCACGGCTTTTATCCGGGCTACTATTTGACATTTGCCACGGGCGCCATTGTGGTGACAGCAGCGCGCACAGCTCGCCGCATGTTCCGCTATCGCTTCCAAAGTACGCAGTTCACACGCGTCTTCTACGACATTCTCACCTGCATCACCACACGCATCGTGATGGGCTATGCAACATTCCCATTTGTTCTGCTTGAATTTATGGTAAGAGTGCCACATCTGTTTAATCAAAACTCGTCTATTTGAATACTAATTCGATTTACACATTTACACGTTACAGGGCAGCATTAAAATGTACCTGAAATTTGGTTTGTGCCTTCATCTTATTTCACTAGTGACCATATTTATTTTACCAAAATTCATTCGGGGAGAGCAGCGCGCACAGCGATCTAGCCGGAATACCGGCGGAATCAACGTGGACAGCGATAAGAACGTAACTGAAAGTGCAGTTGCTGTTGCCGCTGATCCGCTTGCCCTGAACAACACGAATGATGATCTCAAGGACAATGAGGAGGATGGCGGCATGGTTAAGGAAACGTACGCAAAACGTAATGACACATTGCCACAGCAGCAGCAATTGCAGCAGCACAACCACAATTCAACGAGTCAGCCACAGAATAATAAAATACTCCAACCACGCCCACAGCAGCAACAGCAGCAGCAGTCCCCAAGCCCAAAGCCGAACAATCAACATCAAAAGCAGACGTGCGCTCGAGACGCGGTTAGCGTGCCGCACGATCAGTGCGAAATGGATCAGTTGTCCAGCAAGCTCAAGGAGAAGATTGAAGCGGAAACCAAAAATATTGAGGAATTTATTGATAAGACTGTTACCGAAACCGTCAGCGGCATCGTTGAGTTCAAAAACGATCTGATGCGCGACATTGAGTTTCCCAAACTGAAGCTAGCCGCCGGCACTGTTAGCAGCGGTGCCGCCAATCTGGTGGATGCCGCTGCTGCTGGCCTGCGCAAACGCAACATATCCTCTGCACACACCGACAGCAACAGCAACACACACAACAACTCAGTTGGCAGCCCCCTGCCGGAACATGGAAAGGAGGAGGAAAACAGCGCCGCCTTTCTCAAAAAGGAGATCGATGTGATCAATGCGGTGGTGCAGCAGGCAAATGTTTTGCCAGCTGTCCTCAGCAACGGGCATGCCAAATAGTTTGATGATGACCAGCAGACGGCGGCGGCGACGACAGAGGAGCTGTGCAACAAAAACTGAACAACATAAATTGGCTGGGAATAATGGGAGAAAGTGCTGTAGCACGCACACACACACACACGCACACACACACACACGCACAACACACACACGCGCACACACACACAATAGCACAAAGAACAAAGCAACAACAACAAAACAACCAGGAAACAAATATTTGAAATAAGTTTTGATTTCAAACTTTAGTTGAGGAATTCCACACAAAAATTCAAGAGTTTATTAAATGTTTCTACAATGCAGAATTGATGAAAATAAAGTTTTTTATAGATATTGTAAACTAAATAGCCAAAATATAATTAGATAAGTACAAAATGGATAAAACGGATATCGATCGTTTTAAATTCCAAAGTGTTTTTTGCTCAGCATCGTCTTTGTATAATATAATTGTGAGCGACTGTAAACGATTAATTAATGTGTATTTTGAAAGTCTAAGTGTGCATGATATCAAATTTGTTGTTAAATATGTATGTATGTATTTCGCTGTTGGTTCGTTTGTTAACAAAGCAGCGTGCAACGTAAATACACTTATTTACCGTATGTATTCAAAAATTTGTTTACATATTTACCATATAGTCTATGTATTGAAAGTCCACAAACTGACCATTTGTGTTTTTAAAATATTAACAAACCAAAAGAAACCTACAAAAATTGCACAAGCAAAATTCTCAAAGCTATGCTGAAAGAAAAAAAAAAACAGATATATATATCAAGAAAACAACAACTTAGACTGAAGATGTTGGAAAATTAATACTGAAAATAGAAAACAAACCACAACCAAAAGGAAGCCAACAAAGCAAAACACGCATGGTTCAAGTTAGTCCAGTAAGAATATGCCATTTAAACGCGCTCGATATTATTGATTTGGCAAACTATTTGCCGTGTGTTAATTATGTATGTTTGTGTGCATACCGTGTAAGAAACGTGGCTAAGTAACTAACTAACTAGCCAACTAGATAGCCTCAGTAATGATCTTTGTACTCCTTCTTCCCCGGCAACGTTTGCTGGCATTTTATATGTGTATATAATTATTTGAAATCAACTCCAACTCCAAATCCCCCTAGTAGCTTAAGCACATTTTACTTCGACTATATATTCGTATTGTGTTTGAACAATTTTATGTTATTTGAAGTAAATTTAACCATCACACGCGTCTATATACATTGTATATGTATATTTTTTATATTTATAGAAATAAAAAACCACAAAATAAAAAAACAACAGCAATAAAACCGCGCTTAATTGTTTGCATTGATAACGTTCCTGGGACCGCTGGTTTTAGAGTCCACACGACAGGTGCATATTTGAGGAACACGCAACTAATATATAACATTGTCCACTGAGAAATGTAGTAAGCTTGCAATTGAAATAAATTGAATTGTGTACTTGTATCATAAGCATCTGGTATTTTTTGTATTTTTCAGTTCCAGTTTGTAGGATAAAATCCAGCTTAAAAACGCCGTCCGCCGGCAAAATAATGTTTGAATTTGAGTTAAGCAATTGTATTTGGCGCCAGACGACAACAGCTGTTCAGTTATAATTTCGAAAAACAGTTATCGATAGCAAATTTCGCTGTAAGCCACTCGCAAAATGATAACAGGAAAACTTTTACAGTCGGTTCTTAGCAGCAAAACTTAAATCCACAATGTTGACCTATGTGGACCATGTGGATCGCTGTTAGCTAGATGTTTATTTGTATTTTAACAGGGATCATAGCGTAAAAAACAATTTTGACGTATATAAAAATTTGTTTTTTTCTTTCAGCCCTTTTTTGCTTGTCTCACAGTCGATATATGGCATTTTATTGATAATAAATTTAAAGTTGGAAACGTGTTAAGTTCGCAAAACCATAACTTTCTCGGAGTTGACTCAATTAAAAAAAACATGTGAATTCTTATCAAGGTTTCGTCTCTAGATTTTATATTAGACGAGGTGAATGTATTTTAATGTATTTGAATTTTGTATTTAAAAATCTATATATAGTAGGTGACAAAAAATTTTCCTAAAAGCGGCCTGAATCAGCAGCTCAACACCGGATCTAATTCCGTTCGATCTAACAACTTCAACTTGTTTTCGCTGTCCAGTTCCGAGTGCGAGAAGAGTGCAATTTTTGCACAAATAGCGACAATCGACACAAATTTGGAAGCAATAAATGAACAGCAGCCAGGGTTGCCACTACTAGCGAATGTGTGTCGAGGTACTTCGAGAGTTGGTTGTCCTCAGTCAAAACGAAGCGACTTGCAGAAAAGCCAACAGAAAATCACTTTGGTGGTAGACGGCGTCCCATATCAGAATATCCAGAGAATATAGCAGACGGCCAGTGTATCAAATGGCGGTTCCTGGGCAAACTAGGCCAGCTCGGCGTACATATCATGAATACAAATTCATCAGCAGCAAAGCCCGGAATGATGTCAACAATTTAAATCTTAAGTTCAGCGGGAGGCATGTTGATATTGAGCACCAAATGTTTGTTTCGTTGTCGACTGAGCACCTGAAGTACATTAAATAATTTAGAGTGTTTTTTTTTCTATGAATAAAATATTATTTTATTTATATCTTGACAAAGTGTAACAAACAAATTGCTCAAATTCGAGTCGAAAGCATGAAAGTTAATGCAACTGTCAATGTCGAATTTTCTAGACTTTATACAATTTTGATGTTTTAGTGGTTTACCTTTCTACTGTTCCCATATCTTGGAACAACTTACCGCAGAGGTATTTTGGTCGTCCGACAACCAAAGTACCTCGACACGTATTTTGGTAGCAGCAGAAAAAACAACTATGGCAACTGTTCATTGGTTGCCTCCACATCTGTGTCGATTGTCGATATCCGTTAAAAATGGCACTCTACTGAATATTTTTATAACATTTCAATCAATGAAATGAATGCAACTAATTTTCGGATTTTTATTCTTATTTTTAAGAACTATGCTGCGCTGCGGCATTTTGATTAGAGTAGTTTCTAGGGATGTAACCCATAGTCGATTTTTTTTTTGGGCTATTAGCAAACGACGAAAACGTCGATAATCGATTTCTTGGGAAGTATCGAAAGTGCAAAAAGTCTTTGTTTTGCCGTTTTGGCCTCTTATCGGCCAGATCTGCTAGCATGAAGTTGCTAAGCATAATTCAGCATTTAGCCATGTTTATTGCCGTGATTTCTCCTGTTGGCCACTTAAGCAGCCTATGTAATTTTATCGAGAATCTGCGAACTGCGTTTGGTGATGGTAAATATAATTGTAAAATATTTGCACAATAATTAGATATGACTTAAATGACACAGAGGATGACTCATTGTATATTTTTGATAATTAATTAATTCTTTTCGAATTTATTGACATCCCAATCAAACAAAGCATTATTTTTAAATATAGCCTGTTTTGTATCTATTTAATATATTATTATATAAATATTTTTAGCGATAATAATCGATAAGTGGAAATCTGCATACAAGAGTAAACTTTATTTGGAATTTGATATAACTATCGATATGTGGAAAGATGGACCAGAATTAGTATTGACAGTTTTGGCCAAATTAGCCTTGTTGGCAGAATAACGTATGCTTTGCTCGTAAGTATATGTATGTGTTGCATATATACATGTATATGTATGTATTTTATGGCTTATGCAATTTAATCGAGATTTCCACTTACCCAAGAAATGATTTGGCCACACGTTCGCAGCTGTCAATTGTGGCAATAAACAATTATTAACTTTGTTGCACATGGGCCAAGTGATTCGTACATTATTGCCACATGCGAAAGCCGTACGTTCAATTTCCAGTCGAAGGGCAGACCTCAAGTTGCAAGCCGAAGGGTTTCCTCCACCTTCCCCCCACTCTCCTCTCGTCTCCTGGAGCGGCATGTCGTCGTCTTAGTTACATTGTAAAACGTTTTATTGTCGCTGGCAGATGGCGACGATGGCTGCGACTGCCGATCCGGCTTCATCTACAGCTGCTTCTTTCGGTCCAAACTCCTTCATGAGGTGTGTGCCGGCGGCACGACGAGAGCTCACTTGACGACAACTGTTATGCTTATCGGATGCTTTGTGAATACGAACTTGGTCAATGATGGTGCGCATGTTGCCGGTGGTGGGTGGATGTTGCTCTGTCTCCAAAATCGGATGGGGAAAGATGGGGAATGGGAATGGGAACCGTAGCAAATCGCTGTCGATTGTTGGGCCGAGGCTAACTGAGGGCGTAGGTGCCAACTGCCTTAAAGCCACTCACAAAGTTAGGGCATAAAATAGACTCCAGTAAGAATGTGACACAAGCAAATTGGTAATAATCGACTTTCGGATACCTTGTCTCGCAACAAGAGCGACTGACTAAGATATAAAGATATCAATTTCAATTATATATAATTTAATATAATATAATTGAAATTGATTAAATTTAAACCTAAAACTTAAACCGTTAATATAACGATTGAACTTCAAAAATACGTATTTTCATGTGAGAGCAACAATTAATAATTGAAATTTAAAATTAAAGTCATATTTGAAATAACATATAATTAATGTATATATTAAGCTGAAGTTTGCGTTGCTAATGCTTTAATAGTAACAATATTAAAATATTATTGTTTTATTAATTTTGAGTCTCTAGTCCTTCTATTTTATAGATTTAATTCCTTAAACCTCAGAGGGACGAAGATTTCTATATTGCATTTATGAGATGATCTGATTGATAATATTTGCATCTGAATGGCTCGGAAGTGCTTCCTTCTGGCTGCAACATGCAATATACAAAATACTCGTATACCCCTTTTTGAGGCAGTTAAAAATGGGTACAAGAGATATTAAAAGTAAGGAATGAAATGGCCAGCGGCAAATGCGTAAACTTCAGTGTGATTAAGTCGGGAGCGTGGCTGGCATAGAAAGGGAAGGGGTGGGGGGGGGGATGGGGGAAGAGGTGGGATAAATGCTGAGCTCGAAATCTTATCGTCGCACAAGGAACTCGTTTCATTTTAGTGGCGCAATCAGCGCTGCTCACTTGCAATGGCCGAGCAAATATTTTACTTTTACTCTTTCGCCTCAGTTGGGTTTGTTTGCTGTCCGAAGAGAGACAGAAAGAGAGAGAGAGAGAGAGAGAGAGAGAGGGAGGGAGAAGTGGGAGGGGATGCTAATGCGCTGCGAAAAGTGTGCCACAAGCATAAAGCGCCAAAAGACGCTGACAACGGAATCAAACACAAAAGGGAGTAAGCCAACAGACACACAGGACACAGGACATGGGACACAGGACACTAGTAGAATATGTATAAAGACCTGCTCAGACGCCAGCAAAGTTGAAATTAAATTAGCGCGTTTTTTCTTCTATATGCATACTTTTTATTTTTTGTCCGGCAAAGGTATCCGTATCCGCATGCTTTGCCTATTCCTTTACTCTTTTTACTTTCCTCCACTCTCTCTCTTTCTGTTTCGCTCACTCTCTATGTCACTGTCACTGGCGCTACTTAGCCAAATTAAAATGGCACCAAACTTTTTTTTTCTTTTCTTTTTTTATATTTCTTTTTAGCAGTTTGCATTTATGCTTGTTTAAGCAAATGCCGTGTTATCACTCGACTCCGGCTCCCGCTGCTGTCCGTGTCTGCCGTCTGCCGTCTGCATCTTTGACTGGAGTCGAAAGGATAATGCGCGTAATTGTTGTCCGTGCCTGGCAATTGGCTTAAAAAAAACTGCGGCCATAAAAATTGTTCGTACGGAAACAACTTTTTTGCTCAAGTCAGCGAATCAAAGCGTTCCGTATTTCGATTCAGTAACTGTTTTTCTGTGTTTTTTGGTTCAATTTTTATTTTGCATTCACTCGAAATTTTATAAAAAATTGAGCTTCTCAACAATGATAATTTTTATCGCTCGACTTAAGGCGTATTTTGATATCCATGTAACCAATTTCCGTGTATTGCATTTTCTTATTTTTCTTCTCAATTAAGTTTTTTTTTTGTTGTTTTTATTTTTAATGTTTTTCTGTAACTCTTAAAAAGGTTGAAAACAATTGTGGTGTTCCCAAAAGTTTCAAATAAACGGGGAGCATCGTTGAACAAGGGAAATAATTTAAAAACAATTAACATTTAAATAGAAAAAAAAGATTTAAATTAATAGAATTTCAAAATTTTGCTGGTTTAGCTATTAAATTGTGCGAAAATTGTAAGTTTTTCGAGGAGCTTGAAACATCCCTTTGAAATTTTGTAGAAGCTTCAAGTGTTTAGCTTTTAACCAATCTGCACTTTGATTTTCTGGCTGGGTGGAAATTCAGGAAACTTATTTGATATATATTATCAAAAGCTTATAATTTTCTTTTCTTTAATTAAATTTTATAATACAACTTAATAATGAACTGGGATTTAATTGTTTTCATTTTAACATGTGGCATTTTAATCAACTCTCATCGGACAAATGCACATTCAGCTTGAGCGAGGGGGGAGGTGGGTGGAGGGTGAAGGGAGCTGCAGGCAAATTGTTTGCACAAGTTCTACAACTTTCGCTCTCTTTTTCCGCCACTCGACACACATCTGTCAGTTGCCCCAACCACCACTCAGTTGCCTCGCTCCCTCTTTGGGGCCCACTTTGGTGCTCTGATAAAGTCATCATCACCCAGAGCAAACATTGCAGAGTCGAGTGGGCATTCCATGAGCCCGACATGTGCCATTTGTCCAATGATTTTTATTTTCTCCTTTACGTTGCGCAAATATGCACCAAAGTTGAGGCATATTCTGCAACTGCATTATGGACATTATGGACAAATAAATTGACTCCATATCGTATTGTATTTTAGTCCCAGCGTTGATTACTTATGAGATATTATGTTCTTTAAGCAAAATCCATTTAAAAAACGACTTGTTTGCATTGGATGGCAAAACTCACATGTAAATAGGTAATCCACATACATATATTTATATATATATATATAGATATATATATTTACACACTCACGCAGTTATGTCTAATATGGCATATCAAAAATATTGCCATGAAATATGACAAGACAAGCTCCGAGTGTGTTGAGTGACACCGATTGACATGTTATACAGAGAGAGCGCCCAGAATGTGGAGCAGCCACTGGATATATTTATGTAGGTATAGGTGTAGGTAAGGCTACAGGCCAAGGAGCCAAGCAAGGAGCAGCATAATGAAAAATATTTCCATATTGAAAATAAAGTCATTTTGCCAGACCAGACAAGGGAAGACAAGCCAAGACAAGGTAGTCGTGGTCCTAACCCTTGTCAAAAATCATCATGAACGTTGCCAGCTTTCTCCTTTGCCCCTTTGCCCCTTTGGCTTGACGTTACCTGCCCGGTTGGCCAGCTGCTCCTCGGCTGCTCTACGTGCTAGCAGCAGGAGCAGAGCATATTTCAATTTACTACAACGATCTAAGCTCGGTTGCGAGTAGCTGAGGCAGGCAACAGCAGCGGCAGCATCAGAAGCAGAAGCAGAAGCAGAAGCAGCAGCAGTTTTCTTGACAGTTGACAAAAAGTAGACTTTCTATTCGCGAGGGTTCTGCACTTAATAGAAAACTCTGTGGAAAATTTGGAAAAATTAATATTTTGCTTGAATTAGAGGTAAATTAAACAAAAAAACTGTTGCTCTTCAAACATAACATTTTAATTTTACTTAAATATATTTTCAACTCGTTTTCTTCAGTTAAGCTTTACAAAATTTATTTTATATTTTATTTTTATTATTTAATTCCACTTATAATTTTAAATATTAAAAGAGCTAATTTGAAATTTGAAATAAACATTTATATTGGTATATTCTGAAATCTTAGAAAATTTTTTTTGCACAATTATAAAAACTATTTAATTCCTTTAACTATGTATATCGATTTTTTTTCTAAAATTTAAGTGTTAGTAACTCTCTTAAACTAATATTAAAAGAAATGTCTAACTTAATAATTGACCCTCGTCGACTCTCTCAGCTCGGGTCTGGTGCTTGTTACTGCATTGTCCGTTTTAAAAGTTTATGCAAATTCATTTTAAGTTTGTGCCCGAGCAGCTGCATCATCGTTCGCATCGTCAACATCAACATCATCATCATCATCATCATCATCACCATCATCATCATCGTCATCATTACTATAATCATTATTATTCACATCATCATTGCGAGAACATTATCTGATGCCTGATGTCTTGCTTTAGGTTGAGGTTGAGCGACCCTTAAACCCTGAGGACACATGCCTTGTCCATTGTTGTTCCCCTCGTAGTTGTTGTTGGTGTTGTTGTTTCCTGCCCCCGACAGTTGCATACATTTGGAAGCATTGAAATGCACTCGGGACTCTGAACGTTGTTGCATGTTGGCCGCAAGTGTCGGCATTCGTATTATTACAATTATTACGTTGATGTGCACAGCTTCAGTTTGCGGCTGGCTGTGACGTGGCAACTGCAACTGCAACAGCAACAGCAACGGCAACGGCACACGTTTGGGCGCCAATTTTCCTGTGCTTGCTGCTTGCATATTTGCGGTGTCGGTGTTGCGGTTGCGGAGTCAGTTTGTTGTTTGTTGTGTTGTTGCCCAGTTACTGAGTGCACTTTACTGTGTGCCCCCTCTCTCCCTCCCTCTCGTTGTGTGTGCTCATTGTTGTGCAACGGGTTGTATACGCAATCTGCCATATTGGTCAAATATTATGCCAAGTTACGCGCAATTTCATGGCAGTTACTTTGAGCCGTCTATATTGACACAACACCAGCTTGTTATCAACTCTTGGCCAAGTCGCCCATTTACTGACCAAAATGTCAGCAAACTTTAATGGTTTTCACACACACACACACACACACACACACACTAATAATTACGTAGCCAACTATCCGTATTGGTAAAAGTGGAAACATGGAAATGGCACTCGTCAATGTTCGTGACTTTTTAATTATTATTGGGTGTGCCTTAAGTATTGAGGTGGTCTCTGTGCCGCGGGTGGAGTGGTGTGGTGTGGTGCACTGGCTGGCTGGCTGGTTGGCAAAGTTTTGACTGGTAACAACAATGGTCGAGCACTTGAGACTTGCTTTCTCCACACAGATGCCAGCCCTTAAGTCTTATTGCTGCACGTGGAACCCTTTTGCTGCCACACTGTTGGCAGAGTGAGGGGCGAGGGTAGGGGGAAACTTGATTAAATTTTACTCCGTCTCCGTCTCACAATCAGTGGCACTTGAGAGGCTGCAAGCATAAACCACGCTCGTTTAATTTCAACTCAAAGTCTAAGCAGCAACAAGAGCCAATTCAATAAAAATTAAAAACGAAGAGAGAAAAGCTGCAGAGCAGATGAGATGAGGGAGAGGGAGATGGAGATGGAGAGGTGGAGGAGCAGAAGGTGGAGAAACGAAACGGTTGCAAGGGTAGACGCAAGGACACAGCAATCACAGACGAGTGCGGGCAAATAAACTTAAAGAAAATTAAAAGTGGCAACTGAGCAGGCAGAGACCCAAACCACACCCAGATCCACATCCACATCCAGATACAGATGCAGCGCCACAGCCGAAGCTCAAGTCGGAAACAAACTGAACTCAAGTTGGCAGTCAACTTTTTCGGATTGAGGGGGTGTAAAACGTATCGACTTAATTGAACAAATCGCAGTAAACGAGCTGTAAATTTTTAATATGTTTCGGTTTGCGTAAATAAAAGCTGACGCAAAGTTTTTCCGAACGTGCAACCCACATCAAATTGGACTTGTGGAAATGGTAAGTAGGAATTGCGTAGGATTGCCAAGGTCCAAGTGCAAATTAATAAATTAAGTCGAGAAAACGAAAACGAAATTACGTTAGCAACGATAGCAAATCCATTTAATTAGCAGCTTAACAAAACCCCATCCCAGCACTCTGGGACTCCCCATCCCAGGACTTTGGGACTCCTCTTCCTCTTCTTTGACCATGCTCACATCTACGTAATTAGTTGTGGCGGCTGCTGTGGCTACATTTTGACTGATTAAAACCAAAAGTCCAAACAGGTTTTCTCAACTTTAAGCTTTGACATTAAAACACAGCACAGATGGACACACAGCGGCAGCGATGAAGGGGTGCCCCCAAGGTGTGGCAACAATATTTTCTTTTCTCAGTCGATTTGTCTGGACCACTGACTGGCTGACTGGCTTAGGTCCTGGATTATTTTGCTCTTATTTATCTTCCGGCCAAGTCACGAATTCAAGTGTTAATTCAGCCAACAACTTAGGCAGACAGTCTGCTACCAAAATACCCTGCAACAATTCAAAATGGATAAAGAGGCTTTCATTTCATTCAGGCAGTTGGAATCACTTGTTATCACCCTAAGTCTCTCTGTCTATCAATCTACCTGTGCAGCGACTACAAAGCAACAATTTGGCTAATTTAGTTCTGTCTAAGTTGGAGCTGGGTATAGGGTAACTCCAAGTCGCATTTCAATAAGTTTAACCGGGTTTTGTTTTACTTTTGGCTATGCTGCAGACTCGCTTTAATTAACACAAGTCACCAGCTATTATAGTCTTTGGGATGGTCGCGCTCTTTGATGCTTTAGACAAGATTTTGAAATAGTTTCCAGCTGAACTTGAGACTTTTGACGCTGAATTCATATCTAGCTTCCATTAAAACATAGCCACATCAGCTCAAAGCATCAGCTTAATAAAATTTCAGAAGAGCATCACATATTTAAGACTTAAAGAAATATATTTATACTTATAGAAATAATTAAATTAATTACTGCTTTTATTAGATTATTCGAATAGTGGCTATTCGTATTATTATTATTATTATTAGGTTGGGGTGTGTGCACTGCGACCTGATGGGTCTATTGTGCATCCTTCTGGGCTTAAAGCTCCTCCATCAACCCAAGCTCCTGCACAAATGCTAGAATCTTTATTGGGTTGAGGGCTACTATGTCATTGTTTATCATAACATGCATCCCTAGGATGTTACATCCTTTCCTCGCTAAGGCGACACACTCTGCTGGGATGTGCATTGAGGATTCCTCCTCACCTTCACAGAACCTGCAGAGTTCGCTACTAATTATACCTAGCTTGGCTGGGTGACTTCTTAGTCTACGGTGTCCGTGGCTATTAGTAACTAAAATTAATTAACGATGAGGAGGTCAGTGATTAAGTCTAGTTCAACGTTTTCAATTAAAACTATGCAATATATTTTAATGCTTATGAACCATATTTCTTTTCAGCTAGAAAACCCATCTGATCCAAGACTAACTATAAGACTTAAGTAACATGACACTTTGTTACAAGTCCTTAAATATCGAATTGAGAACAGGAAACGACGCTCTTCGACAGAAACGAACATGTGCTGCAAGGAAGGGAGGGAGGGAGGGAAAAGAAGAGGAAGACAGTGTTATAGCCACATCATTAATCAAGTAATCTGCTGCAAATCTTGCACATATTTGACTTGAACTTAAATGCTTAGCGCAGCTTAAATGTCGGGTAAAACAAGAGCACTACCCTCACAAACGGAAACGGAAGCGGAAATGTAACCAAAGTATAAAAAATGCTCGTTTCCCTGAAAGCACTGCAGGGTGGTGAGAATTGTCAGTGTAATAGTAATTTATTGTGGAAAAAACTTTTGCCATCGAATGCGAGTGCAAAAACAAAAAAAAAAAAAAAGAAAATCTCAAAAAAAAGGAAAATAAATCCGCAGAGCATTTGACATTTGACATATGCGACTCGTTTGACATACAAGCAAATTACACACAGAACTATTCGTCTTGTTGGCACAAATCGCATAAGCCCAAAGAGCCATCTAAACTGAACCGAAGCAAACATTATTGGACTAGCCCGCTGACCAGGTCGGTAACTTCGGAATTGGCACAAAAAAGTAGGCGCAATCATTGTGGCTAAGGAGGCGGATAAGTGATGTGCAAGCAAATGAATTGTAGGCAAGCAAAAACAAGAGCCAAGCTATTAAAAATCTCAATTTCTACCAACAGCAAGAGAAAGAGAGAGAGAGAGAGAGAGAGAGAGAGAGAGAGAGAGATAGAAAGAGAGATGACAGCGGTTAGAGTGAGAGAGTTTTGCGTTAGTTTTTGGGTAGTTTTTCTGCCGGCCCCGGAGAAACTTTCGATGTGGCTTTGTTGTCGCTGTTGTTGTTGTTATTGTTGTTGTTGCCGCTGCTGCTGCTGCTCTTGTTGTGGTGCGAATGTTGCACATTGTGTATAATTTCGACTGCATTTTGCATTAAGTAAAATGTTTTAATTAAAATGGAAAAAGTTTTCCAATTAAAGCGCAAAAAGCGAACGTTCACCACAAATATTATCAATGCCTCTTCACACCTCCAAAGCGGCAACAACCACCCACCCAACCAATTCCATGTACAGCGATAAAAGCAACAATTACTGTTGTTAATATTTAATTGTTTATGCAACGCATTCAATTACATTTTAAAGTGGCAGTCGCAGGCAGGCAGAACTTGCCGGCAAATAAAAGACAAATTAATTATCCGGCAAGCGGCAACTTTGGCATTAAGTTAGCAGGCTTAGCAAAGCCTTCGAGCTAATTACGTTTGTGAGAGTGTTTAACTTTTCGCAACTGTAACTCAAATGCAGCTAATTGGCCAAAGAAGGTACAGCTACGCTGCACTTAGTAACTTGAAGCGCCCCGAAAAGTAGGCAACCTTTTTTTCTTGTTCAACCCTTAAAGCTGAAACTGAGAAATTGCCATAAATTCAGAACAGAAGCAGCCCAGCATCGAAGCTACTAGAAATTGCATCAATAATAATAATAATAATAATAATCATGATGTATGCATACATTTTTATGCATTCCATTCACCGACTGAATCTGAATCCGAGTCGGAGTCGGAGGCTGAAACTGAGGCAAAGTCCCAACTGCTGTGCGCTTTCTGCAATTGCAATCACTCACCTGGCCTCACACACAGATTGAGTTTATGTGGCCGTTGTGTCGTTCATGTGATTAAGGAGCCTGCAACAGGGTTGCAAAAATAAAAAAGAACAAGAAAAAAACAAGGAAAACAAGTAAGATGCTGTAGTCGAGATAACTCGACTTCGATATACCCTTAACCCAGTTGTTAAATATATTCTAGTTTTCTTGGCAAATTTCCTTTTAAGTTGATTTGATTACACACAAATATATTAACGCTAGGGTCGATTATCATGACATATCTTTCTCACACATGCGCTCGTCTATTTATATGTATATCGAAAATGCTTGCGGCTGCTGATAGAAATGAGATCAATATGAAAATATATTTTCGACTATAACTTTCGTGTTTCTTGTCCGATCTTAATGAATTTCGGTAATTGATCAATAATATGTATATGCATATTATGTATAAATAAGAAGCCTCTGCCTCTTAAATTGTGGAATTTATTGCTATCGGAAATCGAAATGTATCGATATTTCATAAACTGAGGCAGTTATCGATAAAATAAACCAAACTTGATCTGCGCCTGGTACACGAGAGCTTATATTCTAAATTTGAAGTCTCTAGCTCTTATAGTCTCTGAGATCTGCGTGTTCATACAGACGGACGGACAGACGGACGGACAGGGCTATATGGACTCGGCTGTTGATCCTGATAAAGAATATATACTTTATGGGATCGGAGATGCTTCCTTCTGCCTGTTACATACATTTGCACAAATCCATTATACCCTTTTTACCCATTTTCAATGGGTTAAGGGTATAAAAAGGGTGAATATGCTGCACAAGCCTCTGCGGTCATAATGCTGCATGTTTCATGGCGACTGCAAATTGCTGGGAGAAAAGTGCGCTTTCATTGCAATTAAGCTGTGCAACTTGATAATGAAAAAGAAACCAACGTGGAATATTTAAACAGTCACCGACGACTGCGACTTGCATGGAATGGCACAAAATAATTCGCTGCCCCAGCATTTTTTTTTTTTTTTTTTGCTTTTATTTCGCCACATTTTCTTTATAATTTTTTGCATGTGGCACAAGGACTTTTTAGCGCTCCATCAGCCAAATTATATATTTGATGTGCAGCATAACTGGGTTAACTACACAGCCGGCAGCTACCTTTAAAATACTAAACCAGTGACTCGGCCAAAATGGCCAGGGTAGAAAAGTTTGCATTGGCCCAAATCACTTTCTCACACGTTGACTCGACAGTGACAGTTAGTGAATGCTCACTAAGCTAAACTCACTAAACTAATTAAACTTTTGAGCAACATTCAATTGATTCACGGACTGAAGAACTTTATAACCCAATTCAATGAATCTTTTACGATATTTTGCTAAAAAACAATCGATTTGAGTGCTTTGATGACTAAAAACTTAACTTTCACACGAGATACAATTTTGGGATAGTATTTGTGATCTGTGATTAAGTTACATAATATAGAATTACTTAAATAAAGTCATAAAGACAATTTCTTGAGTATTTCTGCTTTTTCCTAAATATAATAATTAATTGATCTATCATTTTACTAATCTTTCAGAAGTAGTATCCAGTTTCACACAAGCTTTTCATGATGTTGCTTGAGTTGTTGTAATTTAATATTTGTAAAATGTAAATTTAATAAACAATTAAATTTGTATTGCAGACAAAATTAAATAAATGAAATAAATAAATAAATTTATCTAAAGGAGTATTGGAAAGTGCGTAATCCATAGATAGATTGGACTGCTTTCTATTTCAGGCCGCCCGTGGTGAGCTGCAAATTCCAAATTCCCCATCCAATTCTAGTGCTGCATGCAGCATGCATCATGCAGCTAGCTGCAAGCAAAGTTGCACTTTAATTTACCTGTGCCACTTGACCCTGTTGCCTTCTGCAAATTGCTGTTCAATTAGCACAGTTTAAGTTGTGCACCCACTCGAAAGGTCCTGCAAGTCCTGCATACATATTTATATATTTACATATTTATATATTTATATATGCAGTTGCATTTAAATTTCAAGAGTTGCAAGTGCAACTGCTGGGGGCCATTTGTGGAGAGCGTTACGTATTTTAGATGGCATCGCGAATCGGTGCTTGTATTTTCTGATCCAGTTGGCCATTTATCAGCCGTGAAAGCGCGTTGAAAGTTGAAACTTGTGTGTTCACATATAAATATATATATATATATATATATGTGTGTGATTTTATTTTTATTTTTTGAGCGGACTTAACGGATTTGGCCCCGAGAGCCAACGGATTGCACATTTTTCGGGTTGCTTCTGATGCAGCATCGTTCAGATTTATTGCATTTAACTTTCGTGTGACTTTCACAAGAAACTTTTATGTCTCGAAAACTCAAAAACTTTTCAAGTTTACTTAAGCAACAAAAGTTTCGAACGCCCGCGCTTCCGTTTCGTATTTTCTTTTATCCGATCCTTTTTTTTCGTCGCTTTTCTTTTTTTGCTGTCCCTCGAATTTATTGCCAAAAATCGTCGAGTTGTGTGTGTGTGTGTGTTTTAAGCGGAGGGGGGGACGCGGTGCTCAAAGCCTAAAATGAAGTGTTGATAATAACGTATAAATTATGCGCATTAAATTTTAAGCGTTTGCAACACTAAATCATTGAAACACTCAAACATATGAACAAAATGGCTGCGTCTTGCTTTCGTGTGTGTCCTGTGTGTGTGTGTGTGTCCTTACGAGGTATGGTCAGAAAGTCACGATAAGGTCACATTAAATTAGTAGTTGATTTATGCATGTAAATATATATATTTTAATACATTTCCTTATGCGATTTTTACGAGCAACCCTCGCTTCAATCTGTCTGAGCAGTCAGAAAACTTGCATATTATTCGCGCCATTAGCTACGCTAAGGGAAGCTCATTATGAAGCTGATGATGATGATGATAATGAGGTTGCATGTTGCTTCGATCTCTTTGCGGTTTCATATACATAAATTTATTTGTGGCGCCGCCATGTTCGGCGTCTGCTTCCGCCGGAAGTAAACAAGCGCACACTCGATTGCCGCCAACGACAGGGAACGTGTTTAGTTGTTGTCTCTAAGTGTTGTTGCTGTGTGTTGTGTGTTGTTGCTTGTTGTTGTTTGTTGTAGTTGTTGCCATTATTATTGCACGTAGTCATTGTCCGCCATAAATCATTTGGTATTTGGACGCGTGAAAGTCGACTTCCTTTTGACATTGGCTAATGAATGCCGCATATCACTGAATACGACTGGCAAATATCGATTATCAATAGAACTGCTGGTGGCACGTATTTCATGTCGCAACAAACACACAAACAAACACACACACACACGCACACACAAAGCACATTCATAACTCAAAAACTCGCATTAGAATTATTGAAATGCCTGCTGTGGTTTCTTCCGCATGACACAAATTTCCGCAACTTGCAACTCGTCTCTCAACTCTCGGCTGTCCTCAGATACTTGCTACATACTTAGTTATATATACATATGTACATATGTACATAGTATATGTGGCATTTCAGTTGGCTGACTGCGCCATTTAGCAAATTGAAAATATTGCCATTGGCTGCTGTGTTCCAGCACCATCCAGAAACAGCAACAACAACAACAACAAATAATAATAATAATAGTATAAAAAAACATAGAAACCAAAGCGGATCTCCGACTGCAAAAAAAATGGGAACCACACGTCGCATTTATGCCAAATAAAATCAATAGCAAAAGTAGCACAAAAATACCACACAACCCACTGGCAGAGGCTTTTCCATTTGAATTATTAGCAAAGACCCAAATATTTTTATGGCAAATATTCATTCGCTTTTCATCTTGTTTGCAACGCGATGGGGAAAAGCGTACTGTTGCCGCATGCACAGCACGGCACACAACAGCAAATGTGTGTTGCATACTTCAAAATTCAAATGTGTCTTTAAAATCATTGAATTCATTTCGTGCTATTTTCATTTAAAATGCAACAAATACCTCCAATGAACACCCACAACTTACTTACACATATTTGACAAATTTTCCTTTTTGCTGTTTGCATTTGATTTAGTTCCTCAATTATTTCAAATATTTCAACAAAATTACGGTTTGCACCCAGAAAATTGAATTGGTTTGATTACAAATTCAATTTGAAGCTGTTGTTAAGTTTTGACATAGTTATAGTTAATGATTAGGTTACACTCAATTTGAATACATTTATATCAATTAATGGCAAAATTTGAAGACTTTTGACTTATTATTAGCTATAACTAAATTTTTGTATATTTGGACGTTGAAGTACTAACGAGCAGTACATTCAAGTGGCCCAACGATACCAAGCACGGGCTTGTTAACGCTTGTTAACGGACCCAGGCGAAAGCAGTCCCTAACCCCCCCACCCCACCCCATCACGAATTGGAAGAAAAAACATTTTTAATTACTTTAATAGGGGAATTACAATAAATTAAAGGGAAAAGCATATTATAATTAGTACATAAGATTCTAAATGGATTATGTATAGCATAATTCGAACTACAAGTTTGAAGAAAGATAGGTAGAAAGTTCTTTGTATTTCTGTAAAATTTATTTGGAGTTAATTAGAACTCCGAAGAATCAATCTCACCATTTATAAGCTTGTGTAAAAAGATTTCGCCAAGCAATGTTCTACGATCAGAAAGTGAAGGAAGATTTATTAATAGAAGTCTACTACGGAAGGAAGGGAAACTAAAATTAGTACTCCAGTTTAGACGTCTAAGTGCAAATAAAAGAAATTGCTTTTGCACGGATTCTATTCTGTCCTGATGAACCTTGTAATTGGGTGACCAAGAATAGGACGCACAAGAGACATGTAAAGAGTTTTAGTAGTATAGGGATCGTCAAATTCTTTTGACCAGCGCTTAATGAAACCTAGGACACTAAGGGCCCGATTAGCTGTCGCAGAATTTAAATTTATATTTAAATAAAATTAAATTACAAAATAAATCACAAAACAATGCTTGGCCTGTTGGCTGTTCCTTAGTGGAATAAATACAGTTGTAACATTGCTAATTGGTTTTTCTAAATTAAAATAGGAAGTCGTTTGCCAAACAATTAAAATAATGCCTTTCCCCATAAAATCGTGTTCAGTTTAGGGACTAACTACCCGTGTTAATATGTTGCTAATTGCTGGAAATGTTTGTGATTGCTTTTAAAACACAATAGTTTTCATTCAATCATCGATACAATAAGCAGTTCGCAACTGCAATTCCGTGTGGCAACAAAACGTGGCAACAGTTGTGAATGTTGCCTGCAAATCCATTTAAGTGCAGGAAATTGAATTTTTTGAAACGAGCCTTCTCTGCGCGTAATGGCAGCTGGCAATTGTGACTGTGATATGAATGTCTCTCTCTCTCTCTCTCTCTCTCTCTCTGTCTCTCTCTGTCTCTCTCTGTCTCTCTCTAGTGCTCTCTCAGTCGTTTGTTGCAACAAAGTTACTGGCAAAGCGAATGGACTCATTCGATTGGCCTGCTGTTGACTGAAAATTCAATTAAGTGGTAACAAAAAAAGCACTAGAAGCATAACTCATACTTCAAGTGTGCCAAGTGTGAATTGTGAAGAAATGAAGACTGAAGTTGAAACTGGCCAATGTGTATATATGACCATATACCATATGGCTTGAAGTATGTATGTTTGCCGACGATGCTTGCAATTTCCTGTTTGCCACACATCAGTCAAGCGGAAATTATGGCACGCCCATTTTAATCATTCGTCATTTCCGGCAGCGCGCAGCGTGCAGCGACAGTTGACTTGATATAAATACCCAAGGCAGCGCCAAGTGGGCTGAAACCCTTCAAACTAGGGGGGTAGGGGAGGGAGTGTTCTCATTATGTAAAAGTTTAGCAAGTTACCTGGCCAACTTATTGGCCTCTTGGTCAAAAGTGCAATTCTTGCTCGGCGCTAATTGCATTCAACTGTGGGGCGGGGCAATCATTAAAAATGTGTCTAAGGATGGGATGGGGATGCAGTGGAGCCGCTAAGTAGGCAAACGCCGCACGACAAATTCCGTTGGCATAAAAAAACCACGCGCAAAATTTATGGTTTCAATTAAAAGTTTCACCATTTCCGTTCATTTGAGGCATAAACAAGCAGCCGCAGCATAGGCGTGGCCCAGTTGGTGGCCAAAACGCAATAAGGTAATGAGCTTTCGCACAACACCAACCTCGCAACCTCAACCCACAAAATCTGAACCGTGACCAGAGAACCACAGAGCACGGAGCACAAAGCTGAGAATCAGTTTTCCAGCACAACACAAAACGCCGAAAAACTTGTTACTTTTACAGTGCTTCGGAAATGGCAAAAGTTTTTCGCATCCGTTTTGTAATAAAATTTTAATTTATTTTATATTTGTGCGCGTTGCCCTTTTTGAAATCGCGACAATCGCTTAAAGCTGCCATATCTTTAGCCTCAACAATTGGGATTCCTAATGGCTGTGAGATTCCTCCCCCTTTAAGCTGGACGATTTGGCTGGGTTGTGTGTCATTAATTAATCATCAAACCCCGAAGCTAATGTATTTTTAATATAGGGGGGCGTTTAAGGCAAGCAACCGAAACGCTTACAAGCTGGGCCAAGTGTCTAAGCCAATCAGTTTTGTGGCCAAGTAAATATTTTGTTAACATAATTGCATAAATCGCAGTCAATTTTTCATATCATACGCTTGCCGGCTATAATTTGTGTGCGTGTGTGTGGGTGTGTGTGTGTGTGTGTGGGTGTGTGTGTGTGTGTGAGTGTGACTTGGCTCCGGGGCCAGAACGGCTCGCAGGCGTTGGTAATGATGGCGCTTGTGTAAATAAACTGTCAGTTGATATGAATTCAGGCATCACTCAGGCGCCGCGTGGAGCGAGCAGCAAGCGGCAAGCAGCAAAGCAGCAAAGCAGCAAAGCAGCAAAGCAGAATCAATGTGTGAAGGGGAAGCAATGTGGGGCAGCTGCAAATTGGGGTTGGGGCCGGAGGGATGGTTCAGAGAAGTTTTATGTCAATGCTTGACTGAGATTGTGTACATGTGAGCAAATTGCCACGCTCGTACGCACATCAGCAGCAGCAGCAACAACAATGTTGTACTGCATAGCAGGTAAGCAAAAATTCACAACAACAACAACAACTGCAACAATAAACGTATTTTTGTGTGCTTCCGTTTCCGCTTTGCGCACGGCTTTACAGCCCAGTGCCATATGCAATTATAATGAAGACATTTCCGGCTCATTGCTCGCCAAAGCAACAGCAGCAGCAACACCAAAAAAAAGGACTCCTGCGCCGAAGACAAAATACTCTAATATTTAAAAAAAAAAATTGAAAAAATTTTAGATTATTTCAAAAAAATAACTATATTTTAAGTAAGCAATAGATATAGTAGTAGATATCTTAAAAAGCAAACAAAAAAGCGTGATTTTTGTTGTTGCAACCATAGATATTTAATTTTTGCTGAAAAGGATTCTACATGTTGCAACCAGAAATATTTTTTTTTCGCTGAATCCGAAAATTATTCCAAATGCAGTATAACAAAATATACATCTGCCAGTTAAAGAATATATATAAGTTGCTGCCCCAAAGCGTTGCGTATTTGTGGACACAGCTATAATGCCTAATGCAAGGGTATTGCAACGGCAACAGGACTGCAGACTAATGAAGCCATCAATGTTGCACATTAAACAAAATGTGCCCGGCCAGCTTCAATTTAGCAACTTGCCACTTGGGTGGGGGCTGACAACTCTGCTATGCATAATTGATGCAAATTTTGCGTTCTTAACACTTGAGTGCAGCTACAGCTGCAGCTGCTCATTAGCTGCCAATGATTTACACGTCTGGCAGGAAAGCAGCCAAAAATAATTGGCTTACCCCGGGATTTTGTATGCAGATTGAATTGAGGTGCCACAAAGTGGCAATTGCCACTTGTGCGCCAGACAATAAATATTTGCCAAATTCTTGCCCAAGCTTAGTGGGTCCAAGCTTTAAAATTGATTTTCTTGAGCGCTCCCAAATGTATGCTACACTTTTTTGTCCTTTTGTTTTTGGCTTTTTTTTTGGCTTTTTTTTGGTCCCTGCGGCCAAGAAGCACACGACAAATTACTGGTAGCTGGAAAACTTATGTGCATTGGGCACAAGTCAAATTGCATTTAAAGTGACAAATGTGGGGCCGACTCTGGCAATATATATACATATATATATATATGTATGTATGTATATTGGAGATTGACCAAAGAGCAGTACGCAAACACGTGCTAAACATATTTCCACAGCAACCAAACAAACCCAAAATGCCAGTTAACTGCCATTCTTTCGTGCACATTTCTTTGCCCACTTTCGGTGCGAGTGGCCAAAACGGAAACTGGCATTTTTCATGCTTCGGTCTTTGGTCAACTGCCTTTTGCCGCTTCGAGAACCGCCCACAGCCCACAGCACGCCCACACCTCAGAGGCGTGGTCCAACATGACCCGACATTAGAATTTATCGCTGTCAGCACATGGAAGAGCGCCATGTTTTGTTCTGGCGGTTTTTTGTTTTCGACGCTGCTGGTTTCACTGCAAAAACTGTCCACATGTCGCTCCATATGCGATGTGGGCGATGTGGGTGGCAAGAGGCAGGTGGGTTGTGCCCCGCTCAGCGTCTCAGCGGGGGTTTGTGTGAGTGTGTTTGTGTGTGTGTGTGACATGTTAGCACAGTTAGACGTGGCAAGATTTTGCTATTTTATACCTTGCACTTTACTTAACAATAAGGCTGCATGCTTATCATGTTTATTGTCCAAAACTAAGAACAAAACCGCAAACAGCATTTTCCGTTATTTTTTGGGAACTTATAATAATATTTTTTATAAATATACTTGTGTCTCTAATTTTTTTAATTTACCTTTTCTTTTTATTATTTATTATAAAGTCAACAATGCAAAACAGATGTTCAAAAATATCATGTTAGCTGGTTTCTTAAAGAGGCATATTCAAAGAGTCGATTTCTGTCTGTTTCTAGGTAAACTTTTCTCTCAGTGTCTCTGTCAATGCAATTAAAATAATTTTTTTTTCAACCATTGAATTTGCTACAAATTCAAAAACCCCAGAAGGAAAAAATGTGTTGCTTTTCTTTGCAACTGCTGCAGCAAGTTGTAAGTGGAACATTGCTGAGTATCTCACAGGGTTCCTTAAGATCTTTACAACGAAAGTAGAAGCAAACAGTGGGTGTGTCCTGGGACTAACTGTGCACCTTGAGACAGCTTGATTAATGACATTGTTCGACTGTCAACAAGATCCATTTCAGCTTGACATTGATAAGCAGCCAAGTCAACAAAAACAAAAAACAAAACCAGAAGCATCATTACAATTTTCCAATCCGAGTGCTTTACATTTATATAGTAATAAACTGGTAAGTATTTTGGAAGATGCTGAAAGTCGCTTTGCGGCAATTAGCAGTGTTTGGGTGCGGGTGGGGGGAAACACTTAGGGGCAGGCTGTTGTATAATTTCAGGCGTTTCACTGCAAAAATAATTAGGCTTATTAACAGTGCGTGCAATGTGCAACTCACACTTGAAATTGTTATTGTTATTGTTGTTGTTGTTATTGTTATTGTTATTGTCGTGGAAAAGTTGTTCTCAAAAACTGGAAATTAACTCTGAAATCTGTTGTGAGCTCATTGTCAGCCTGACAAAGTTTTTCGTCACAGGCAGCCTTCGCAGCTCCGTGCTCTCCAAAAAGTTGGCCAAATACCAAAAACTTTTTGAATGCAAAACTTTTTGGGCGAGAATTACAATCGTGATAAAAATTATGAAAATATATTTTTAGAGTGTGCAACTTGCGACGGCTTCGGCTTCGGCGACAACTTGGCATACGCCGCACAAAACTCTGTGGCGCACAAACCAGCAAAAATAAACTTGTAAATAAAATGAAACTCTATTATGTGTCGTGCTGATTTCTATCATTGCGTTTAATTTCATATTTTATTAAATAAATTGTGGCAGCTATACTAGCTTGCATATGCGGCATGCAACATGCTCTTTGATTCATTCAACTTAGCTTGCTGTTGCTCCAGAAATTGCCAAGCTTCACGTTAAAAATGTAGAAATGTTCAATTGAAAAACTTTTGTAATCAAACTATTGAAATTGTGCACACACACACAGTTGTGCACACAACACACACAACACACACATACACACAGAACTCATAAATCTGAAAACTATTGGCAGCCCACAGTGGGTTTTGGGCTGTGCCAGTTCTGCTCGGGTTTTGGGATTTGGAATTAGATTTGCAATGGGAGCGAAACAATGCCAAAGTTATTTATTTATTTATAACTCGCATTGAATTCTGTGCACTCGTCACATTCCGCTTGATTTGCAATTGCTGCATCTATCTCTCTCTCCCTCTCTCTCTGTCTCTCTCTCTCTCTCTCGCTCTTTCTCTTTCTATTGCTTGACTTTAAGTTTGTTTCGTTGTTGCTGCTGCCGGTGGTGCATAGTTGAAGTAGTCCGCTTAGCTTGCAACTTTTGTAATCCCTTACAATGCATATGAGAATTGTGTTATTTTAAAGTTTGTGCTCTCACTCTTCCATTGAGTACTAATGTACTTGAGGGGCCAATTAGATAAGTTTTCCGTTAAGTTGCCACACGATTCTCAGCTCGAATCGTGCAAAACTAATGCCACTCAAATCAACTCAAACCCAAGCCAAAAGCCAAGGCGTATCGAGTCTGTCGCAATATTTAAACGTCTGCTGTAAATATTTGATGCCTAATTGAATCATTCATTCAGTTGCTCATTGCTCGACACACACACACACACACACACACACACACACATATATACATGAGCACACCCTGTTACAGACAGTGTGACACGCCCACTGACGGAATTGCGCCCCCTTCGCTCAACGAGTTGATTTGAATAAATTTGAAATTCTGCTGAGTCTGCTTTGGAAGCATTTAGCCGCCAGTCAGCCAGGCTGGGATTCTGCCATTCTGCCAGTTGCCAGTTGCCAGTTTGCAATTTGTCTACCAGCTGACGGCTTTTGGGTGTTAAGGAACGCCCTGGCCAGCGGTGCAGTGGGGCAACATTATGCACTGTGCAATAATTGCACATTCTCTGGCCAAAAGTCATTGGCTAAAGTACTTAACTTATTTTTGCCAATGAGCGCTAAATATAACTATTTAAATATAAATCGCTTAAGTACCAAAAAATAACATACTTTTCAAAGACTTTTAATTTTAACAGACTTATTCATTCATTAACTTTTAATTTTGGCTAATAAAATCAGGTTAACAACTATTTTTGGCTGATGAAAGTCAAACGTTTTTTGATTTTGATAAACATGAAATTTGATAAACATTTAAATTTATGACCAAAAAAACGAATGTTTTTGCCATTGTGCACACTGGCATCGACTTGACTCTCAAATTTGCTGTTGCAGCAGCCGCAGCAGCAGCAGCAGCAGCAGCTGTGGCAGCCGTGGCAGCCGTGGCACCATCTGCTGGCTGCATTGCATTTTATGGCATACTTTGCGGCGCATTATGCGGCGCGGGCGACAAAACGAGAATTGTGCAAATTAGCGCTCCGCTCGTTTGCTTAACACTCATCAATATTTGCATTTCAATTAGCGACAATACGAGCCGGGCAAACATGGCTCACATTTCCCCGATAACAAGGCCCAAAACGGCTACCCAGTAACTTGGCCAAAAAAAAGTTGTGTTTAGTGTTTAGCGATTAAGTCTGTCCATTTGAGCAGTAATCGGTGTCTCATAACTATTAATATGGCCAAGTAAACCAATCTGACTGATACTTGGCTTAATGCAGAGTATATATAATATATATATATATATATATATATATATACATTTATGATTATGCAGCAAGTAGTCAAAGTGTAGTTGCAACTTTAATGTGATTAGAACACATAATTCTTTTTCGTCGCTTTCCATAATTAATTACTTAATTCTCCATGGATCGCACTTACTTCAACCGGCTGAATAATCAATATAAATTTGATGAGCTGTCGGACATCATGAACAGTGACATCGACTTCAATATAGACATCCTGCATCACTTTGCTGCCGATAAGTTTGTTATACCCTTAACCCATTAAAAATGGGTAGAAAGGGTATAATGGTTTTGTGCAAATGTATGTAACAGGCAGAAGGGAGCATCTCAGACTTCATAGTGTATTTATATATTCTTGATCAGTATCAACAGCTGCGTCTATATAGCCGTGTTCGTCTGTCTGTCCATTCGTCCGTCTATATAAACACGCGGATCTCGGAGATTATAAGAGCTAGAGACAAATTTTTGCAATTTGAAATTTGGAATATAGGTTCTCGTATATCAGGAGCAGATTGAGTTTGATTTATTTGATCGATGACTGTCACCGTTCATCGATTATCGATTTATTTCGATTTCCGATAGCAATAAATTCCACACTTTGAAAGGCAGAGTCTTCTTATTTATACATAAAATGCATAGGCATATTATTAACCACCTTCCAAAATTTCATAACAATCGGATAAGAATCACCACAGTTATGGTCTCATATTGATCTCATTTCTATCGGCAGCCGCAACCATTTTCTGTATACATTTAAATTGGCAAGCGCATGTGTGAGAAAGAGATGGGAGCTTGCTGTAAGAAATGAGTGCACTTCCGGACCTGCTCACATTTGGGTGCAAAACTTTTTAAGGTAAAATGTGCCAACAGTATTAGAATATATCTAAAATACAGCTGGGTTAAGGGTATATCGAAGCCGGGCTCACCCGACTTTAGCATTCTTACTTGTTTTTTTTTTTGGGGCCCAAAAGCAACTTTGTCATAATGAACACCATCGATAGTATGAAACAGAGGCAGGAGAAAAAAAATACAAAAAAAACCTATAACAACAACAACAACAACAAGAAGTTAGTCATGTTTATGACACGCCCCTGCCCGGAATCGACGGCACTTCACATTGTGAATGAGCAGCGGGGGAGGTGTGGTGGCGTTGGTGGGTGGACGATGTGGTTCGGGGACTTGTCAAAAACAGCCGTTGGCAACTTTTTGATGTGCTGGGGCGGCAGGACAATCTAATAAAGGAGCCATAGCCAGAGCCAGAGCCAGAGCCACAGCCAGAGCCAGATCCAAAGCCAAAGCCAAAGCGAAAGCTAAAAGCTCGGCTGGGCAAAAACTTTCAGTGACCTTTTTCCGGGGAGTTGGTGGTGGTATTGTGTGCTGTGGTGCGGCGAAACTGTGATGAAAAATGTACCTTTGAAGGATTCACCTACATATACACGCACACACACACACACACATAAACAAATTGAAATGAATAATAGAATATCATGAGGAAAAACAGCACAAATGAGCTTGGGTTCATCTCAGCTGATTGCTGTTGTTGTTGTTGTTGCTGTTGTTGTTGTTGCTGTTGTTGTTGTTGCTGTTGTTGTTGTTGCTGTTGTTGCCATTGTTGTTGTGGCTGCTGTGGGTCTTTTTGTTGGCAATTTCCTTGCTTTATTGATTCGACATTGACTCTCTCCGGGGTGTGCGTAAACCAAACAAATACTCGTAAACAAACAAACAAACCAAGTGCAAAAAGTTGACACATACACTTATGAGATTAAAAAAAAAAAAAAGAAAAGCTGAGAAATAAATGTGCCAACAATATCCGCTGAGTTGGCCAAATTGAAAAGGCTGTGTGGTAGAGAGAGAGACCACCTGGACAGGATGTGCTGCTGCCAGTTGCCAGTTGCCAGATGCTTGAGCAAAACTTCTGTGCCGCATATTTAATGAGGTGTCGTAAGTTTCTGCCTCAGCAGTTTGACAGCTGTCCGGGGAACACGCAAAGGTTTCCATAGACGAATTGCTCTTCTTAGTTTAGTTACTTGGTTTGCTCTGTTTTGGGGGGTGGGGGGTGAATGCTTTGATTTATAGCCACAAAGTAATTTGCCAAATTGCCGGCACATATTTAGGCCATACAACTGCCGCTTCCGCCTGCTGTAGCTGCTCCATCAATGCCAATTAATTGCCATTTATTTAGCC
Organism: Drosophila kambysellisi; assembly: GCA_035042185.1. Taxonomy (NCBI): domain Eukaryota; kingdom Metazoa; phylum Arthropoda; class Insecta; order Diptera; family Drosophilidae; genus Drosophila; species Drosophila kambysellisi. Next base: position 610,135 of record JAWNLS010000946.1, on the reverse strand, counting down.
ATCAATTGTCATTTGGCGGTGATCCTTAACTCAACTGTCAACGTCACTAGCCAAATTTTAAGCTGCCAATTAACAAATTGCTTTGCTTTCAAATGGTGCCTTAACAAATTTGCCCAACTTTACTTCAAAGCAAACAAAGTATTCAAAAACTTTTACTTTTGTAATTTGTGCAAAAACAACAAAAACAAAAACAGAAACAGTTTAATTCGCTTAATTACTACAAATTTAATTTATATTTTGTGGTTGTGGCAATTTGTGTTTTAATATGTTATCTGAGTCTTTCCGCAAAAATAAATTATTACTTTTTCATTTGTTTTTATTTGTTTTTTGAAGAGATCAATTTGACAAATTTTAACCACAGCATTTATTTTTTTATTAAAATATTATAATTTTTTTTATTTATTTCCATATTTGAGTATTTTATTTCAGGCGTGCATTAAAAAATATATTTAATATCACAGATATTTTGGCGTCAATTTATTTCAATTTGGATTACGCACGATATTTATTTAATCACCATTTTGTCGAGTCAAATCAACGCCTTCAGCGGAGCTCAGTCTCCCCTGCCACATGCAACATCTCCCACTCTCGGCAGACACGCGCTTAAAGTCATAATTCAAATGCGGCTCAAAAGTCACGAGGCTAAGCCAAAGGCCCAAAAATATATGTTAAACAAAAGAAGAACACATAATTGTGCACTGAACTGTATTAAACAGGGTCATATGCACAATTATAAGAAAAACAAGACTCGACTCGAGCAACAACAGCAACAGCAACAACAACAGCAACAACAACAACAACAAGTGGCAAACGCAGCACACACAATGTTGAATTTGAATTTGAATTTTTTTTGTACCCCAAAACGGAAGTCGTGAACGGCAGACATCAGCCTCCAGTCCGCACAATTTCCCGCCTCCTCCTCCTACTCATCCTCTTCCACGCCCACACTCGTCATGGCTGGGCGGGTGCGTCTCTCTTGAGCCCGCGAGGCACTCGAACGGAAAGCAGCATTGCTTTTATTTTTCTTTACTTTTAGTAAGTTTTGTATATTTTTACTTGAGTTGTTTTTTTTTTTGAGACGCAGTGCGTCAATGCGACCACTTAATTTGGATCGGATTCATCAGTGTGTTGCGAAGCGTTTGATGATTTGTTTATGCCATTTGCTCGCTCATAATTTGTTGTGGCTGCGTTAATTTATTTGCTATTTACTGTTATCAATGCCCTTCCGGCAACATATCTAATTGCAAATTTAGACACAGAGCAGGTCACGTGCAGGTCGCCTCATCCGTGCATCCATTCCTCCGTTTTCCCAGTTTCCCCAGTTTCCTTCCGATTGGAGTGTGCTTATCCCCTGTTGGTTTGATTGTGCAAATCATAAAAACTGCCAATCGCATTGCCATTGAAGGACTAATACCGTAATTACAAATCCATGGCTGACTGCTTGGCTGACGTTGGCTTGGCCACCACCACGTGGCAGGGTCCGGTTCCGGGTCCGGGTGCGGGTGGTGCGGATGGTTTGTTGGCAAAAATCAATACGCTGCGTCGTTTTCTGCCCTTTTTAGTGCGCTCATAATTTGTATACCCTGTATTTTAATGCCCCAATGGGGGGTATACGGATGTTATCCACTTCTGGCAATAAAACACATTATTTGTTAGTTTTTCGATGTGAGTTGTTATGTTTTCTGATGCAGTCAGACCGATGTTTATGCCTAAAAGTAAGCATTAAATTGGTTATCAATTATTTTGGTTCTCTTTTCCTTTTCAGAGACGAGTCCATTTCAGAGTCGAATCTAAGGTTGAAATATTGACACTTTCAGAGTTTGGCTAAAAGCAAACCTAGCCATAACTGAACACAGTCAAACAGACTGGCTTTCATTGCGTATAAATATATGTTGAGTAGCTCTTTGTTAACTCCCAATTTTTTTTATGTATATTTAATGAAGGATGGGGATAACAGGTCATCCTGCAGTCGTTCATTGCACTTGCAGCTGGGGCACTTGTCATAACGTTGCCGTTTGCCCATTGTTGAGAGTCTTGGCCTTCGTTATGTTCGGTCTTACATGAAAATTTCCGATAAGAGAAAAATGCGGATGCGTTCGGTGGCAGTGGCAGTGGCAGGGGCAGGAGGCAAAGCTTTGAAATTTATGCGCAAAATTGATGCCGCTTCTCGCATTTTGCTGCTGCTCGTTTTATAATTTGCTCGCTGAGCTGCATTTTATCGGCCTTTATATATATGTATACATACTATATATATATATATTTATATATATGTATATATGTTTATATGTAGATATACATAGTATGACTTCGACTTTAGCTGGCTGATTCGATATGTTTGCTCAGACTTGAGAGCAACCGGATCTGAGTTGATTTAGATAATGCGATTTCCTGCCACAGACTTTGCATTTCTTGTGGGGCAAGTTAATTGACGCCGGCTGCTGCTGCTGTTGCTGCTACTGCTGTTATTGCCGCATGCGTAAGTCGTTAAAGCACTCAAGTTGGTGGGTGCGGTGCATTCAAGTCTTTGACATTAGCCGGCAAAGTTAATTTATGCAAATTCCTCATTCTCAGTTTAAATACTTGTGTCATTAACAAACACTGGCGAATGCACAGCTACAGGCTTAAGTCAAAGGCAAAAGGCCAAAAGGAAAATCTCACAGGTACCGCAAGTGTAATTTGCAAAATGAAGTTAACCACACACACTCACACACACACACACACACAGCCTGTCAAGATGGAGACCACATCAAAAGCGCAGACTTGGCCAATGACCATTGGGTAGCTCCGGCTCCGGTGGTTCAGTTGGAGCCACACATTGATGCATAAATCAGTTTTAATTAATTTAACCTGTCAACCGATATTTGATTGCATTTGAATAGATACCAAATGTTTGAGCATCAATTCACCTGATGATGTCCCATCGCGCTTAAATTCAATCGTTGTAAATTTTAACATCGTTCCAATTTTCCATTTTCCATGCACATGACATAGCCAAAAATTGATTTTCCTCTCTGCATTTGCCTCGCGTGCGCTGCGATTGTTTTGGAATTGATATTGAAAGCTGTCAATTTGCATTTGACATCGTTTTCCATTTTTTGCAATAGCTGCACTTTTTTCCGCCATTTTCCTTTTACTTTTGGCCAATCCTCTTTGCACTTTTCCCCCTCCTTCTTGATTTTTCCACTCTATTTTTTTTCTTTTTGGTTGAAATATTTTGTGTGATTTTTCAGTCGATTCGCCTGGCGTTTCACATTGGGATTGGCTTTTGGGGTGAAGTTCGGCGCTGGATGCATTCAAATCTCCGCTGGCTGTGACTTTGATGTGTTTGACATTGTTTTCCTTTTTCCTTTTTCGTATTTCGCTTATCGCTCCCTGCTTGTTGGTCCCACAACTTGTCCCAAAAAGCACGTTTCGTCGAAAAGTGTTCAATGGCATTTTGTGTCGCTAGCAGCAATAGCAACAACAACAACAACAACAACAACAGGAGTAACAGGAGTAACAGGAGTAACAGGAATAACAGGAATAACAATAACAATGTCACAGTTTACTTGCTTATGTCAACGTCAACTACTTTGTCAACTTTTAATGCTATTCAAAAATCCTGTCAGCAACATACAAATTAAATTTTAAGAGGCCTAACAATTAACAAAAAGCAGGTGGAAATTGAACAAACAGCTGAATTTAAGATACAGTGTCTTGAAGCAAGATTCGAGCAGTGCTTAGCAAAAATTGTAAAGTGCTATAAAGTTTAAACAAGGAAAAAAACGCAAAATGCTTAAATGCCAAATTGTTTAATGTTATATCACATTTGAAAAGAAACTATAGTTTGTATTAAATTATTATATATAATTAAAATTAGTCAAAAACTGAAAACAAATCCAAAATAAATATTAAAGCTGAATTCGAGCAGTCTTAAAAAAAGTTGCATATTTGGCGTATAAAAGTTTAAATAGGGATATTAATACTTAGTATGATATCCACTAAAATGACTACGAACGATTGGTCTATTTATAGCGAAAAAATTCAACTTGAGGTAAAAATCCGGGATTTATGGCACCCAGGTGTCCAGAATGTAACTGTTCAAAAAATGCTTCACCATAAAAATATGTACTTTTTTACATAACCCTACCTATCAGGTGGGAAAACCACAGTTTATTAAGGTAATGTGTTCATTTCGGTGGTTAATAAATGTACCTGCAATCGGCTTTTGGAATTTTTGAAAAATAATGAATGAGTTTATAGCAGGCTATTACACTTTTTGCTATATTTTCAATAGGAATTTCAGTTATAAAATATTTTTTATATTTTAATTTTTTTTTTTTAAATATTTTTTACGAATTTAAATTACATATAACAAGAATTAATGTCATGGGAATATTCAATTATTTTGACCATTTAAAATGTTGATGATGAAGTCTCCAGTTCTTAAAGTATTTAACTCAGATAGATATGGCTACATTTAAAAGGATTTATATTTTTTAGATTTTGTAAATTTATAAAATGTACATTAGTTTTTAATGTTGAGAGCAGATTTAAAGTTCTTTTCAGAATTGTTGCAAGTCACCATCGGATGCTTACTTACTAGATTGGATTTACTCGGTTCGTTTTTAAAGTAACAATAAATTGCTATATATAACATTTGGCTAAAGGGCTGGTCAAAAAATAACCCCTGGCTATTTTTGGTGCTGGTTTGTTTGGAGTTTGGAGTTGGAGTTGGTCACATGGAAGCGCAGCGATGTCTGGCATATTGTGGGTTTATCTCTGACTGAATGCAACTGTGGCATATGTTGCATGTGATGGTCGTGCCACGCCCTGCTCTCTCTGTGTGTGTGTGTGTGTGTCTGTGCCTCTTTTCCACTTTTTCCGCAAATTGCCACTTTTAATTATACATATTGTGCGGAGTATTTGGCTTAATTCTTTTTAATGGCAAATTATGCGCACGAATGCGAATTATATGCACGACAAATAAGGCCTGTTGCGTGTGTGTGTGTGTATGTGTGTGTGTGTGCATATATGTCAGGATGGATTTGTCGTAATCCCACATGAGTGGCAAACTGTTTTCAGCTTTATAAAGTAACAAAATAATTGCAGCTGATGTTATTTTGACATAATCAGTTTTAACTATTTATATTCCCGGAACACAATTAAAAACGTGTTGAATGGACATAATGAAGGAATCATCTCTGATCTCACATGGTATATATCGAGGTCGTATAAAATCGGGGGGTTTCCTCGTCGTGCTTTTTTATTTGATTAAATTAAATTGTAAGCTAAAAAAATAATAATAGTCATATGATAACATATTAATATTATTATTATTATATATTGAACATACCTCAATGCCTGACAGACATATTTATTTCAACAAAATTTAAGTTTTAAATAGCTTAAACGCTTCTGGCTTCGGTGCGCTTTAAATGAATTCCAGAACTTATTCCCCCAATTTTGTCGGCTTCACTTTCAAAGATCAGCCTTCTCATAAATATTTAGAGCAAAAACAAGTTAAAAAAAAGTTAAATTAAGGCCAGCATAAATTGTTAACACGCATGTGCCGCAAAATAATGCGAGTGACGAAAATTAACTGAAACTTTATTAAATATGCAGCAGTCGATGTGGGGGAGTTGTAGTCACAAGAGGGGATGGGGGGCAGGGGGTTCGCGGAAAATAACGAATGCTGAATGTTTAAACAAAGACTGAAACTCATGCTCAGAGGCGGAGACGAAGACGTAGACGAATACGTAGATGAAGACGTAAACGAAGGCGGGGACGGAGACGTAAACTCAGACAATGCCAAACAATGACGATGCGTGTCTGCGGGATAGGGAAATACGGCGTAGAAGAGGGTGCCGAACCGGCTGTGGACCGTAGACCATGGAATGGGTCTCTGGCCTCGGACGGGAGGGCATTCAAATCTAGGTTACAACTTTTGCTTAATGCAATAACCGTGTAACGGTCCCCCGCCAACAATTCCCCAGGAAGTCAAGACACAGCAACTCACTCACACACACACACACACCCATGCAGGTGTGTGCTTCTGCTCATGTGTGTGTGTGTGTGTGTAGGTGTGAGTATCTGTGTGTTTTCAAGTATGAGTAATTTACAACATTGGGCGGCACAATCAAATGCATTGGCCTAAGGATATTTCCATGTTGGCAACAATGAAAATTCGCCGAACAGAGACAGCCACAGGAAGCCTGACAGAAAGAGAGAGAGAGAGTGAGAGGGAGAGAGAGAGAGAAAAAAAATGAGAATGAATGAATGCCTGGCCACATAGCGAATAACTGTTTATATCTATGTATAAATAAAAAACAACAATAAGAAAACACACATTCAGTTATTTTTTGAAACTCTCGCCAAACGTTGACAAGTCACTTTTTTTCTCAATGGTTTTTTAGCTCACTCTACACTCAGAAAAACAAAATCGGATTAAATTGTAAGAAAATCGAACTTGAATGAAGATAGCTATTTGCTCTAAATTTACGAAAAAAATGCTTCAAATTATAAAGGTGTTTTCTATTTTTTGAAGAGATTTTTTTATTATTAGGAAATAAATATTTAAGGCTAAAATAAGAATTCTGTATACAGTTATATAAATTTTTCTACATTTTCGAAAATTTATTTTCTTATAAGAAAATAAAAAAAAAACAATATTTTTAAAGCCAGAAATAAATTTTAGTTAAGTTTAGTAGACTTTTTTTGCGTTTTAGCGTTTATTGAGGGTCCCCTCTGACTATATTACTACAACTTCTGGCAGTTCAAATTTGTATAATGATTATAAACATTTTGAATCTTACTAAAGCACAGAAAGATAGATTACTTTAGCTTGATTCTTCAGATTGTTAAATCGGCAAAGCAATAGATATAGGATAACAGTAGAGGGTATCTGCAAGTGTGGCATGTTAACAGTGAATGCTTCTGCTGTCTCCGACTCTCCTCGTCCGACTCCTGCTAGCTATTTCCATTTTTATTTCCATTCCGTATCACGCTCAACTGGAACAATGATACAACTGAGCAATAGATATAAGATAACAGTAGAGGGTATCTTCCAGTGTGGCATATCAACAGCGAATGCTTCTGCTGTCTCCGACTCCCCCCGTCCGACTCCGGCTAGCTATTTCCATTTTTATTCCCATTCCGTATCACGCTCAACTGGAACAATGATACAACTGAGCAATAGATATAAGATAACAGTAGAGGGTATCTGCAAGTGTGGCATGTCAACAGAGAATGCTTCTGCTGTCTCCGACTCCACCCGTCCGACTCCGGCTAGCTATTTCCATTTTTATTCCCATTCCGTATCACGCTCAACTGGAACAATGATACAACTGAGCAATAGATATAAAATAACAGTAGAGGGTATCTGCAAGTGTGGCATGTCAACAGAGAATGCTTCTGCTGCCTCCGACTCCGGCAAGCTATTTCCATTTCCATTGTCATTCCCATTCCGTATCACGCTCAACTGGAACAATGATACTGGAACAATGATACTACTGAGCAATAGATATAGGATAACAGTAGAGGGTATCTGCAAGTGTAGCATATAAACAGCGGCGAATGCTTCTGCTGGCTCCGACTCCCCCAGTCCGAGTTCAGCCAGCTATTTCCACTTCCATTTTCATTCCCATTCCGTATCACGCTCAACTGGAACAATGATAAATGTTTGTTGGCATTCTACTGGCTGTCGACTGGCTGTTGTTATTCGCATTTCTAGGCTGACTTATGGATATGCGAATGAATGAAATTATGAGTTATGATCGTTGTGCAATTTTCAATTTTGCAAGAAGCCACCCCAAGACTATTTTCATTTTTGGTATTCACTCTTTTCTTTTTGACTATTTTTTTTAATTTTCTTTTTTTTTGTTAACTCGATTTGTTGGAGAGATTGTGCTCCAGTTTGCGAGTGTTTTTGCTGGCCCAGTGTTGGCTAATTGCTAAAGTTTTCAGCTTTTATGGCCATTTGGTAGAGTTTTGTGACTTTCTTTGAAGCACGCAGAAATGATAACTGTAAATGGCTTTATGCGCGATAAAGTGACAGCAGAACTGTGTGTGTGTGTGTGTGAGGGTGTGTGTATTTGTATGTTAATATTTAATGTTTAAATTTAAAAATATAATTATATTTTGGCAGGGCTCGCAATCAGCATGATGTCCTGGCTTCCCTGGCTTCCTGCCTTGACTGCCAGCGATTCTGGCTTCCTGCCAGGCAACCAGTCAGCCCGTCACCCAGTCATCCCGTCAGCCAGTCAGCTAGTCACCCTGCCAATTTAATTCGTTTGCATAAATTTTTGGCCAAAAGGGGAGTGTGGTGGGGTGGTGCGAGATGGATTTTACCTCTGTGTGGTTCACAATACCGAGGCCCTGTGGCTTTTTTATGCGCCCCCTGTCCCAGATCTATGCAGCAGAGTTGGCTCCGTTTTGTTTTTTATGTTGTTTTTCTATGCAAAATTCGATTTTAATGTGCCGACAAAATGCCTGAAATATTTACTGGCAGCATGACTTGGTTCTCGGTCTCCGTCTCCGTCTCGGTCCCGGTCTCGATCTTGGTCGCGAATACCTTCAATCGCTCTTGTTTTGATTGTCTTTTTTTTAAAACAATTTCCGTTGTTTGTGTTGTGTGCCAGTCTCGGCGCTGTGTCCGTCCGTCCGTCAGTTCGTCATGCATAAATAATCAAAGTACATGCAAATAAACAAAAGCGTTTGCCATCAGCTTAAAGTGTATTCCTATCAGATGAGAAAGCATAATTGCTAATTAAGTTGAATGTGCTGTGATATGTGTCTTTAATTTGATAAATAATTCAAAAGACGATTGACTTGCCGCAGCTCCTACAGCTGTTTCAGTCTCCTTTAATAGCATGTGGGGCAGCCGACTAGCGACGCCTCCCACGGAGAGCCATAAATCATCATTTATATTATTAACATGGGGATCAAAATGGACAACAGACAGGCCAAACTACTAAACACGCACACTTTCCCATGCACACACACACACATACATATATATGCACATGTGTACATGTGTGTGACCGCAAATGACAAGGGAATGAAAGTGTATCCGGGTCCATCTGAAATATGTTCCCAGCAAAAAACATCAAACGCTGCCAGGACAAAACGAAGGAACGAACGAAATAGCGAAAGGAACATTGTCGTGTTGCCTATTTATGGGGCACAGCGTGAACAGCCAGCGCCAAGTTGCAGGCCAAAGTTGAATCTAAGCAGACACACTCACAAAAAAATCCCCATATAAACTAGATAGAAATTTTCTGATTTGTATACTATTATACCAAAAAGGTATAATAGTATATTGGTTATGTTCAATGTCTGTCATGCTGTCTGTCCGTCTGTCCGTCTGTCCGTCTGTATGAACGCATATTGGAAAGTACCCTCAAAAGTTAAAGTGTCTTGGGTTTGGTCCTACGTCCACTAGGGAGCTAGAAAACCGCGAAATTCGATTTTAGCAAATCGATAAATCCACATATCTCTCACAATTTAATAGATACAGTCACCAATTTTGGTTAGTGGGTTGTTGGTCCTTCAAAGATCTGCATGTGCCATGCCCACCTCCGACGCCCCATTACCCCCGCCCCAACAATTTTTAAATGGCTATATCTTCCGCAGTTTTTGAGTAGGCAACGTCAAATTTGGTAGGTAGTCGCCTTTAAGAACCGATAACAAATTTGTGCGCCTATAATCGACAATTCCGATTGTAAATTGATAACTCCGAATATCTCCGAAAATTTTAAAGATAGAGTAACTAAACTTGGAAGGTAATTTGCTGGTATTTCGCAACGTTCTATCTTGTTTTTAAGCTAAATTTATGGAAAACATTTTATAAATATAAGAAAGGGTTTTTTCTATTTTTTAATAATATATTTCCTTATAATAGGAATCAGTGCTTTTTTTTAATATTAGAAAATTCTATCCTGAAATTTCAAAATAAAAAAAAACCCTGTATTAGAAATATACTTTCTGTACACAAATATAAACTTGAAAATTAGAAATTTTGATTTTGCAAAATTCGATGGGATTTGTTTTCTCTGAGTGCAGTCATATAGCCAGTCAACGAGTCATATGCAAAGATCAAGGGGAGGAGGGGGACAAGGCCAACCCAATTGAGTGTGCGGTTAACTTCAGTCTCTTC